>VZTI01001107.1:1645561-1846331 GCA_013397865.1 Struthidea cinerea | reverse complement strand
ACAATAAACAATATTTAAAAAAAAAAAAAATAAAATTTCCACCCTGGCTTTTGACCTTAGAGTGCTTCTTTCATGGTAATATAATATCCCATTAGTAGCAATAGAGCAGACAGATAAATGGAATCTTTTCATGTTGCTCAAATAACAATTCTTATCAAAACACAGTCTGAGCTAGAGAAACATTTGCAATACAGAGGAAGATCACACATACAAAAAAAAAGACCTTAAATGAGAGTTTTTTACCGCTGGGTAGGGAAATGCTAATGACAATGTTTTTACTAACTAAGCAAGTCTTTCTTATTTTATTGCAGGTAATACATATTAAACACAGAGCATAGTCTAAGATTTGTAGGAAGATAAACAGTAGAATCTACAAAAAGAAGGGATCAGAGGAAGTCTGAAGATACAGGAATGAAACTGGGATGCTTCTTCTTTCATTATATGCACCTGAAGGTCAATATGGGAGAAGAGTATCCTACAGTTTTCAGTTAAGCTCCTGGTTTCCCTCTCTTATCCATAACACTTAGGCAGTTTAATTTGTCATAGCAGGCCTCTAGAAGTGATCCTTGAAAATGTGGCATGCTAGCTTGCTCATACTGAGCTTGTTTCAGCATATTTGAAAAAATATTTCCATCTCGGTAAGTGCCAAGAAGGGTCAGTTTTAGTTCAGTGGATAATTTAAGGTTCACTGAGGAGCAGTTTGAAGATATGCATCTTTTGGTTATGCAAGAGTTTATGTGTGCTTGTTGGACGAAGTAAAATTAAGGAAGTAAGCAATGGCACTAAATGTCTCAATTCTTGTGGCAGGACTAATTCTGTATGTTAAGTTCTATTATTGCTCAACAGAAAGAAAAAATTCTGCCAATCACTAGGGTTAAAGCTGGATGCTGAAAGGAGAATTTCTGAATAGAATGAGTAAAGAAACTGAGTTGTATTCTGAGTAAATCAACTAATATGAACAGGCTACTTGGAAATGTCCTAGTTTTCAGTGTTAGTTTTCAACAACTTGAAAAAATAAATTTTCTGTTAACTTAAACTAATTCTTTTTTAATGGTGAGTTTGTGATGACTATGATTTTTCAACCCTATAACATTAGCTTAATGAAATTTACTTTTTTATTTCTTATTTACTAAAAATACTGTACTTAAGAACTCTATATCCATTGAAGTAATGCATCCTTGTACTTACATCTGATGCACAAATAAAAGCACAAACACTAGAATTTATATTAATGCGGATTTATGCTTTTAGCAAAGAAAATAGAATCTCTTTGCACAGACTCAAAACTTATGACTCCTAAGTAAACTTAAATTGACAACAACAGTATTTTCATTTTTTTTTACATATAGCATTTGGCTTTGTAGAGCAATAGAAAGTCATATATCACATGCTGAAATTGGGAAAAAATTTAGTTAAACCACTTAAAAAAATACTTAAATACATTTCAGCTCTTTCCCAAAAAATCCCCAAATCCCAAAAAACACAAACAAAAAACTCCAAACTAACAAAAAAAACCCCAAACCAAACAAAACAAACCAACACCCCACAACTATTTCATTCAAAATAAATGAGAAATTCTTAGGAACTCAGGTGCTATTCTGTGCATTTTTCTCCTATGGAGTTGTAAAAATGCATGCAGGAATAGAATCTGACAATTCTTCTGTTTAGAAAATTAATAATATCTGTCTTCTACCTTTGATAATACAGTGACTTAGATGTGAATTAACCCTGTTTTATCTTGCTGTGTTGTATAAACATATATATACTCTTGTTCCCATGTGCATATACAGTTCTGTTTGTTCTTCTACAAACTCTCTTTGGTCAACTAGTAATCTTACTCGGTTTTTTCCAATGCTCATTGAAGTTTTGTTACTTGTTTTTAGAAGTTTTCATGGAAATATCCTTAGAACCTGGGAAAGTTCTTGGTCACCAGGAATCCAGAGGGACCAGAGGTGGGTCTTTTTTTAGAAGCGTAGCCAGCTATCTGAAACATAACCCTGTAACTGTACCACAGATTTCTGATTATTTTCAGTCTCCCATGAGCACTACTAGCTTGTAAACAGTTCATAATCTCATTATAAAGCAGGGTTAGCAGGAGACCAGGAAGATCTGACAGTTAAATCAGAATTCCCATTCACATGCTGATCCACATGCATTGCTTTGCAGAGGAGGTTTCTTTGGTGCTGCAAAGCAGGTTCTCTGGCTGCCTTCTAGGACGCTTTCCCTTGTTGAGTATGCAGGCAACATTTTCCTGTTCGTCAGAAGAATGAAGCAAACCCGATTAGATTTGTTCTCAGTCTGGGAGCAGGAAATTAACTTTGAAAATGATTTAAATGTCTTGCCTGGGGAGGGCCTTTTGCCACTTTGAGTTCAATAGTTCAATTTGACAGAGCTCTCTGCCAGATTTCTAATGTATAATAGGTAGGTGTAAGGGATGAAAATTAGGTGGCATTTTTAGATTTATATTAGCTGAACTTTTATATTTAGTTTGCAGTGTGTTTTTGTTCTATTATCAGAAAAACCTGCTCTGAAGGGCAATTCTGGTAAAGAGGCTTATGGCTACATAAGTTTGCAGTCAAGCATATTTGAAGAAGGACACCTGACTGAAGACTTGATGCTCCACAGGTGTTTTGGGGCTTGTCACTTTTGACAACCCTTAGTCTGGTTGTATGAACTGAATGCTTTTCCCCGTGTTTCTGTATTTCCATCATAGGCAGAGGCAGACAGCATTCAGAACTACTTCGTCCATGTTCAGGCACAGAAATATTTGTTTAACTCCATTCACTATATTCCCATGCAACATGCCAGTTGTGATTAACGAGCAGTATCCCAAGCAAAAGGAAGTATAATCATAGAATCATAGAATAGTTTGGGTTGGAAGGGACCTTTAGAGGTCATCTAGTCCAACACTTATCTACATTCAGGTTCTTCAGCGGGTCACAAACCTAATCTAGTAATAGAGGGGGAAGCACTTTGTTCCCCCAGCTCCCATCCTGCTGTCCACCCTCCTGAGAGGAGTGGAAAGAGGTTGCTATTGAAGAGTGAGGCAAAAACACTTACCTCAGCCTTCTTGTTTGCAGTTTGTCAGTCTTGCTGATCTGATGGGCTATACTTACTTTGACCTTCCTTTTCTATCTGACATACCTATAGAAGTCCTTCTTATTACTCTTTGCATCCCTTGCCAAGATCAGCTCAGTCCACATCTTGACCTTCCTGACCTCATCCCTACATAACCAGGCAGCATTCCTGTACTATTCCCAGAATAATTATCGTTGCTTTCTCTGTGTATTTCCTTCTTGCCCTTTGATTTGACCAGCAAGTCTCAACTCAGCCATGCCAGTCTCTTGCCTTTCTTGTCTGATTTCTTATAGCTGAGGGTCCAGAGCTTTTGCACTCTATAGAAAGCATCATTGAAGACCTGCCAGCTCTGTTCTGCTCCCTTATCCTGAGGACAGTTTCCCATTAGTGCCTATTCACTAGGTCCTTGAACATCTGGAAGTTTGGTTTTCTAAAATTCAGGTTCGTGACTTTGCTCTTCACATGGCCTGTATCCCTCAGGACTGTGAACTCCACCACTGCATGACCTCTGTGGCCCAGGCTGTGAGTGAGCCCCAGTTATCTCATGTGTGACCATCAGTCCTGTATTGCATCCCCTCTGGTAAGGCTATTACCTGTGCCAGGAAGTTATCCTCCGTGCTTTCCAGGAGTCTCCTGGATTGCCTACAGCTCATTGTGCAGCTTTCCCAGCAGATGTCGGGGTGGTTGAAGCCCCCCGGGAGGACAAGAGCCTGTGAGCATGATGCCTTCTGTAGCTGGAGCAAGAAGGCTTCGTCAGTAGGGTCCTATTGACAGAGATAACCACAAGGTTCCTTTTATTGCCTCTGTCTCAAATTCTTACCCACAAGCTTTCAGCCTGCTCAGAGCTGTTCCTCAGGGACAGCTCTTCGCACCCTATCCATTTCTCGATGCAGAGGGCAACTGCTCCACCTTCTTTCCTCGCCTGTCTCTTCTGAACAGTCTGTAGCTGTTGGTAGCCACATTCCTGTAATGGAATTCATCCCACCAAGTTTCAGTAGTGGAAACTAGGTTGTAGGTAGTACAAAAACAGGTAACATGTTGTGGGAGCTATGAAATTAGATACAACTGGGTTTTGTATGGCAAATGTCCTGACAGCTTCAGTAAAGTTAACCTTACATCCTCTTTACCTTCTGATATAGTGCTGTGATCCTCTGGAAGAAAAGCTGGGAGTTATAATATTTAGCACCACTATATTTGGAATAATTTAGGCTGTAAAGGCCTTTAAGATCATCGAGTCCAACCACCTGCCTCCTTTCATATACTGAAACTCCTTGCAATTTCAAAGAAAGAACAATTTTACTTGTGGGTTTTGTGTCAGTTTTGTTGGGTTTTGGTTTGGGGTTTTTTGTTTGGTTGGTTTTGGGGTTTTTTTTTTGGAAAACAAATTTAGGTATTCTCTTCCAGAATATGAAGATAGGAGAATTTAAGGAATTGGCTAAGAATGCATCCTGAGGTGAAGGAAATGAGTCCTCCACTTGTAGAGCAGTTTGCATGAAAACTCCAGTGAGCAATGGGAAGTAAGAAGCACAGCTCCTTAGTATTTCTACTTTTAATGAAGATGGTTTCATACTTTTTTGGAGGTGCCACTTTTTGATGTCTAATTCTCTGGGTACAGTGGGGAGGATTGTATCTAAAAGTAAGTGGAATTTCACCAGACTCCTAATATCTGAGGCTGAAATGTTCCATTGCAATAGTCATATTCCATCATGAATTCCATGTTGGAATTCATGATGGAATAGCTGCGAATTCCAGAATGCAACAGATAATTCCTTGGTTCTCTGACAACTTGAATCATCATTGCCTTCAGTATTTATCTATCATTTGCTTAATTCCACAGTTCATTAGAGAAATGCAGTCTCTGAGATATGTTCTCAGTTTGATGAAAATTAAATGGAAAGTATACAGACCAAATTCAGTCAGACTGCACCAGTTATTTGTCTCAAGTGCCAATGACTTATAAATAAGTTAGTCTGAGACTGTAAAGGTTTAGGTAGCAGAAATACCAGGTGCAGCTGTAGCATGAAAGGTGAGATGGCAAGTTTAACAGCAACAATAACAAGCCAAATACTGCCATGGTAAAGCACCGTGAAGTTCAAAGAGGACAGGCAAACACAACACTTTCCACTAATAGCAGAAACGAGAGATGTTGAACTGAATGCTTATACATGGTGAAAGTCCTGATATGGCAGCAGTATGAGAGCTGTGAGGGAGAAAGCAGTCATTAGACATGATGTGGAGAGGTGTCTTGTAAGCAGGGTGACGACAGTGAAGGGTCTTCATCCACTTGTTGCAACAAAAATCAGAGTAAGGCTTATCAAAATATCTGTGTACACAAATGTGTCTTGAAGACAGGAGGAAATATTAACTGAGCATTTTCTTATCATTGGTTACACAACCTAGTCAGTAATATTTACTCTTATTTTACTCTCATTTAGTCTTTTTTTTCTCTGATTAAAGCAATCTACCTCATAGTCCCACTCTAAGGGGTTAGGAAGAGCAGAGCTGCTTCTCAAGGGAGGATGAGCCAGGAGTGAAGCAAGGGCAACCATGGCACAAGCAGGGAATGTGAAATTACTGACCAGAACAAAATCTAGCATGACTGGTGTGGTAATGGGAGAAGGCCCCTCCATAGTCCTAGACAAGGTGAGATAATGAGTCATGTTTAGGGTCCAGACAGGAAAACCTGGGGACAAGTCTGGAAATCTGGCTATAGTGGAGGACTGAGGGCTGTTCAGAGGGCAGGGCCAGGGACTGGCCCTGCTGCAGCATCTCTGGTGCAGGGACTGGCAGCCCTGGGCTGGGCTGAAACATGGTCCTGGGCGGCGGACAGGGGGAGGGAAGGTGCTGGGGGTCTTCACAGGGAGAGAAAGGGATGGTAGCACTCTCAGGGTTCTGACAGCTTGACTAAATAACACCTTATTCCATTGACAATGGTTTTGATTTGTTTTTTCTTGACCTTTCAAGAAAGTTACACATGGCTCCAAGTCCTGTATTTAAGAGCGGTCCTCTTTGTGATCAGACTATAAAATATTTCTAATGATATTTCTATAATTGTATGGTTAGTAATGAAACTCCATTTTGAAATGGGGTTTAAAAGTGGAATAATCACTTATAAAATCCAGCTGTTCCTGCTAATGAATTGTTGTAATACTATGTGCACCACAAAAGGAGCTTAGTCTGTATTCCTTTCCAGGGGCTGAACCCTATGTCATGATAATATCAGTGTTTGATTTTGAAAACCTCAGTTGTACATTAGAAAAGGCTCTGGAACAGGAAAACAACATAGACAGCAGTGGATGTCTAATATAACCAGATAGGGCCATCACCCTCCACTTAGCTTGCCATGTCCCCACTTGCCGGCTTTCGAGCCAGCATTCTGATCAAGGAAGAGGAGGTACTGTGCATGAGCTTGCTGCGATCCAGTGCCAGTATTTAGAAAGGGGCAGGGAATGCTTTATCTGAACTCAATCTCTTTAAGCCCAGAAATAGTCCATCTTCCTTTTCTTCAAGTGCTAAACACTAGAAATAACTATTTGAAGAGGTATTTTCTTGTCTGTTTAATTTATCCCTTGTCCCTTCAACGAGGTAGAATTTTGTGGATTGTTCTGGCTTTGTACAACAGATTAATTTTAATGTGTTTATGCTTCACTTTGCAAATACGAAATAAAATACTTTGTGTGATAGACAAACCCCAACACTTTATGTTTTCCATTTTGTGCAATGCTTCTGATTTTAACAGAGGCACTTCACAGAATTTCTGAGTGTCCTAGGCTACAATATAGATGTATTTAAGTATTCTATTACCACCAGCTGTGGGCCATTAGCTGTTATCGCCTGCTAATGACCCACCCCTGATAACAGACCATGGGCCATCAAGAAACCACCACATGACTCATGGACTGATCTCATCCTATTGTGAGATGCTCCACCCAGGAGGGAGGAGCCAAGCATTCCCACCTGGATATAACCTGCCCTTGGAACTGCCTAACTTAGCCCTGCCTACTGGGTTACCAGAGGACCAGAGCTACCACTGGACCTTCAGCTGGAGACTAGACCTTCCGTAGGATCATTGCTCCAACTGAACTACTTCATTTTTGACTGCTACCACCACCGTATCAGGTTGTATCTGACTTTGTCAGTGCTTTTCCTTATATTATTTCACTTATTTCTATTTTTTTTCTATTAATTTTAATCCTGACTTGTGATCTCCCACTGGTTTGTTTTCAAACCAATACACTGAGTCATACAGAAGCAAAGCCACTTTTACCATTAAGAGGGATGAGACTGTAAGTTACACTTTCATATTTAAAAAGTTAACAACCAAGCAAAATGCAGAATGAGACAAGGTTTGGAGAAACAAAGTGTATAATTAGTGATGTTTCCTTTTGGAAGAAACATGGAGAAAAATAAAATTTTTGTGTTCCCTTCAAAAAGGGGGAAAGACTTTTTTTTATCCCCTCCTGTATGTATGGGATATACTTACAGTCCTATTGTCCAGTCAGAAGATTTTCTTTGTGCTTGGAGGATAAAATTGCCCAAGCAAGCTTTTGTTCTAAAGGTGGAACTTTTACAAAATATATAGGCTGAAAGGAGTGGGACGTAAATCAACATAAGGGAATAAACTAATTATGGCTGACTGGATCTTGAATATTTATAATGTAGTCAGTAGCAGCTCCCTTTGGGCCCCTTGTTTACTGAGTCTGTTGAATTTATATGCCCTGACAGGACACATAGTTCTGAAAAGATCTATGTGCATAACATCAGATATGGCTGGAATACTTACAGGCTGTAAGGCTTCATTCACTAAGGCTGTGTCCTTCTTAAAAAATACAGATTTGGAGTACCTTTACTGCTGAAAGTGTTTACAATGGATATCTAAAAAGGGAAATGTAGGAAGCTGAAAAATGGGACCTAATATTTTGACAGAAATGTTGACCTTTGCTCCCAGTTATGCCAGGTTTTTGCCTTGAAACCATTTCACTAAGCAAGGCACTAATCCCAACAGCCTGTCAAACCCCACATCACATTTCTGCTGCTTTTCCTCGTTGCTGGAACATGATGCAGTAAGCACCATTTTGTCTTTGAGGGCCAGTACATTAGCAGGGCTTGCATCATTGGCAGAATTGATGGCAGAAACAGACCGAAATGAGACTCTGCTTTGATGTGGGATCAAGCATCACACCCCTTCAAACAGGATTTATGAACGATTGTCCATCCAGGTGGCAAGTGAAATATGTTTTTCCCACTCCCCTACTATCTATACAGTAAATTGCCAACAAATCTTCCTGTGTGGCCTTTTAAAAGTAGGGAAGACCAAGCAGGGGAAAAAGTCTTTAAAAATAACCTTTGAAAAATGTAGTTGCACAACAGATTCAATTGATATGAGATTGTGCTGTCAAAAAGCTTTTTCACCCAGAGCTTTTTCAAATACAGCTGGACACTGAGACAAGTGGAAGTCACAGGCATCTGAAATGGGAGCAGAATAATTTATTAAAACAATCATGGATGGCCTTTGCTGATCTAAAATTCTGGGGCAAGGGTTGTATTTTGGAGGCTTTGGCTCATCACGCATCCCACGCCTCATCTGCATGGTGGCTAATGATGATGTCCTAATTGCAAGCCTTTTGATTGACAGCTATGAGAATGGCACTCCAGCACACGTTGCACATGTAATGAGTTAAAGAGAAAGGAAGTAGAGCTTCCTCTTTCTTCTCCTTCATCTCCTCCTCCATCTGGCCCAGTGGATGAGTGGAGGTCCTTGCAAAGGTGGATGATGTACTCTAGATTTGCAGAGTGAGCTTTGATGAGCAGATATAGCAACTGCTAACAGGCGTAGAGTGGTGGCAAACAGCATCTCTCCAAGGGCAGGGTAAGAGAGAAGAGGGGCTCTGGGGAGTAATCAGCTGGCTGGTGGGCTTTGGGGTGGCACAGAATTGTGTCACTGCTGGTCAGATGCTGCAGCACCATAGCTGTGTGGGTGACAGAACCAGGCACAGACTGCACACAGTTTCACTGTAGTTTAACAACCACACTCAATGATACTGTACTGTACTTGTACATATGCCCTTGGAAATGTGATTTTTTCCAAACAGCCTTCAGCAAGAGTGTTCTGTCATTCGAGACTTTTTATTTTTGCTGGCAATTACCAAAAGCCCTTCAACTGAAACAAACACCACTCTGTACTTCATGGGTTTAAGTGTGGGCAAAGTCATGAGATTTTAAACTGATTTTATTTTAATGATGTTTAAAATGAGGACAAAGTTGTAAAATCTGACAAAAACATCACTTATGCTACCAGCATTGTAAAAGTAGCCTGCAAGTTCCTATTCTTGGAAGAAAGTTTGTGAAACATATTCACAAAGCAGGAAATATTTTACCACTTCACTCTGTTAAAAAATCTGCCCATTCCTTTCTGATTCATCAATGAACTGGGCTACCTGATAGCCTAAGGCTCAGGCCCACTCAGCACATTAAAACCTCCTATGAATGGTGGGGGGAAAATGAGTCAAGAAAAGATGACAGACATTGCTAAAATTGGTCCTTAAGAGAGAAGAATGGGTGCCCAGCACAGGTATGTTGTGCAAGACTTTTGGCATTAGCATATTTCCTTTATGCTTTAACAATGCCATATATCACATTTAAAATCTGCTAAGCACACAATGTGAAATAGTTTACATCCAATATAAAACCAGGCCAACAGATTTAGAGAAGCATGCTGGATGAGGAAATGACACTGGGCCTCTGTGCGATAGCTGTGTGGAGTGCTGCACGCTTCTCAGGTCATTCTGACACTTCTGGGACAGCACTGACCTGCTACCTATGACAGGATGTATCTTAAATGGTCATTAAATCTAACTCTTTACAGAAAAAAAAAATGTAGATAGTAATTTCCAGTTTAAAAAAAAATTAAAATCTTACTTTTTTTTTTTTAAAGGATAATACATAAAAAGGGGAGAGAAAAAATGTAAAGCAGTGAAAAACAGAATCATAATCATTGCTTATTGTATATATCTGGACAGCAGTAAAGAGAAAAACGATGCATGTCTTCCTAATGTGAGAAGCAGTATTAAAGACATGCTATTTCAGATTACTGATGTCGTACAGTGTACCAACAGAGAAACCCTTCTGCATTTCACTGAAAGTGGAAGGAGGTTAGAACTTTGCATGAGTGGGTGTGGAATCCCATAGCCATCCAGCACCTAGTTTTTTCTCTCCCAAATTATATTTTCTTGCATAGAAATAGAAAACAGTGGGCTGTAATCCAGTTCAAGTATAAGGTATTGTAGGTGGCAATGATCCTGTGGGTTCCAATTCAGAGACCGACGTGGGCAGGACTGTTACCACCTGAAGCCTCAGTTCTGGTTGATAGTTGGCAGTAGAGAGGCAGCACACTGATTTGCAGTATTAGCAGAAAGCTCAACTGTTCTATATAGCCCATGGTTTCACTCAAGACGTGTTGGAAATTTCCAGGTTTAGAAGAAAAAGCTTGTATTGTTTGTTTATGCTGGTTGGTTTGTTAGCCTTGGTCTCCAAAGTTTTCACTCTGTCACCGGTGCATAAATATCACAAAATTATTTATTTACTCACACAATTCATTTCAAATACTGCCACATTTTGTCTGCTGGTGTTATAATAATAAATCTGTTATTCTACTCAAGATTTATCCCTTGCCCAAAAGAACAGTGACATTATATTTCACTGGCTATTGCAGCAGAAAACATCAGGCAGAGCATGCGGAATTGTTATGCCTTCTGAAATATGTTAACTATAGCTGCATTCTGGATTTCATTCCACACACTACACAGGCAAGCTCGAGTATGCTTTTCAGAGAAAACAAAGCAGACAATTGCTTGCTTCTGAACTACAAACTATGAATGCAGTGCTTATTTTCACTCTCATCTTGCATCCCTGGAGTAAAAGAAAACTCTTCAATTCGTTGCTGAAGTGTGCTAGATGTTTGTTTACTTTGATCGGATGAAAGGATGATATTTCAAAAGTGTGTACCCATATATTCCAATTTTGTAGAGTTTCTGATGCTGAAAGACTCTGTGTTGGCTTTGGGGATAAAGTAAATCATATGCTTTCAGCTTGGCTGTTTATCATTCATGCAGTCTCCTGTTGTTAGAACTCCCTGAACCAACTAAGTGTTTATAACTGCTTATTTAAGACTGCTTTTCAGAGTCCTCAATATAGCATAAGAATATGTTACGGTTGTGACTACTCTAATACATTAGTTCCTGAATCTTATTATGTTTTAAATGGTTTTTTCTTTCATCTTCTTCAGCTGTGTCAGTAGTAATTTCCAGTTTATTTTCTAGGGGGTATTAGATGACCTACTGAGATAAGACAGAGTGAAGTTAATTCTCATTCTAAATGCAATATATTTTAAAATCAATTTCAGTGTTTTCGTATGGAGAAAAAGTAGAAGCACAGCAATACCAGACACTTTTAAAACGTAAAACTTCCTGTAAAAATTTCAAAGTGCATCCTTACATTTAGACACAAAATATTTGTCTAAGAAACTAAATCGCCCAAATACATAAGAAGGGCAAAAGCAGCTGTGTAATGAGTGTAAGAAACTGTGGCAATATTTCATGGTCTAATGTATTGCACTTTGTAAATCTATTGTACCTCTTAAAAGTTGCACTTTTGCTTTGTGTATTTTCTTCTCAGTCTGTGTTTATTGTGTTGAATAGCTCATGAATATTCAAGAAAATTTAGTTTGACAATTGTGAGGAAAGTTAGAGCAAGAAGATGCCTTTTACCTGCTGTGGCATAGTTGCACACTTAGTGAATCACAGAACATATCATAGAATGGCTTGGGTTGGAAGAGACCTTAAAAATAATCAAATTCCAACCCCCATGCCGTGGCCAGGGACACCTTCCACCAGATCAGGTTGCTCAGAGCTCTATCCAGCCGGGCCTTGAACACTTCCAGGGATGGGGCATCCACAACTTCTCTGAACAACCTGTTCCAGTACCTCACCACACTCACAGTATTGTTATGGCTCAAGTTGGAGCTTCAGACAAGCCCTGCCTAAAGCTAAGATTTTTGGCACCAGCTTGAATTTAGGTGGCTCGCACCTAAAATCGTTCCAGCTCACAAGTTCTAACCATGGCAGATCAGGTCTAGTATAAAATGAGTTATTTATTGAATATAGAGGAGATATCAGAGAAGAGGTCTTAAACAGAGTTACTTACTCCACGGTATAAAACACAAGAACTACTAGCAGATTACATAAGATTACAGTGCATGACATTATCAAGGTACCTATGTTATAGCTGGGAAAGAAACAGTATAGATTAGGAGTCAATGTAATTTACCACCAAAATGACGATAGTGTACACAGAGTCTTTTAACTCAACCCTCCAAGGAGTAACCACAAAATTGGCGTCCCAAGAGACCCCTGCACATTTGCAGGGAATGTGCAGAAGATTTCTGCTTTGTGAAAGTTTGGCATAGCTTCTAAAATGAAGTGTCTGTCTGTCAGAAATTCCAGCTTATCTTTTCACATCTGCTTCCACAGCCAGATGTTTACTGTCAGCTGAAAACATCAATTCCATGCTGCCAAAATAGCTCATTACAAGACAAACTGTCTTGATTGAGTTATTTCACCAAGGCTCATGTGAGAGTGAAGGCCCTGAGTAATTTCATCAGCTAACAAGCAACAGAGAACCTTTCCTGTAGGGGGATGAGATGCCCTGCTACATATATCTAATCTAAACCCATCTTCTTTCGGTTTAAAGCCATCCCTCCTTGTTCTGTCACTAAAGCTCTTGTAAAAAAGTCCCTTTCCAGCTTTCTTGTAGGCCTTCTTAAAGAAGTGGAACCCTGCTATTTGCCTGNTATTTCACCAAGGCTCATGTGAGAGTGAAGGCCCTGAGTAATTTCATCAGCTAACAAGCAACAGAGAACCTTTCCTGTAGGGGGATGAGATGCCCTGCTACATATATCTAATCTAAACCCATCTTCTTTCGGTTTAAAGCCATCCCTCCTTGTTCTGTCACTAAAGCTCTTGTAAAAAAGTCCCTTTCCAGCTTTCTTGTAGGCCTTCTTAAAGAAGTGGAACCCTGCTATTTGCCTGCTGAATCCTTCTCTTCTCCAGGCTGAACAGCCCCAACTCTCTCAGCCTGTCTTCACTGGAGGGGTACTCGAGCCCTTTGATCATCTTTGTGGCCTCTTCTGGACCTGTTCCAACAGATCCATGTCTTTCTTGTGCTGAGGACATGAGAGCTGGACACAGCACTCCAGGTGGGGTCTCATGAGGGCAGAGTAGAGGGGCAGAATCACCTCCCTTGACCTGTTGGCTGCTCCTCTTTTGATGCTTTTGGCCTTCTGGGCTGTGAGTGCACATTGCTGGCTCATGTTCTGCTTCTCATCCACCAACACCCCCAGGTTCTTCTCCTGAAGGATGGTCTCAGCCCATTCTCCAGCCAGCCTGTACTTGTGCTTGGCATTGCCCCATCCCTATGCAACACCTTGCACCTGGCCTTGCTGAACTTCATGAGGTTCTCACAGCCCCACCTCTCAGGCCTGTCCAGGTCCCTCTGGATGTTCTCCCTTCCCTCCAGCCTGTCAACCACATCACACAGCTTGAGGTTGTCAGCAAACTGCTGAGGGTGCACTTGATCCCACTGTCCATGACACTGACAAAGGTGCCAAACCTCTAAGGGATGCCAGCCATCACTGCTCTCCACTTGGACACTGAGTCATTGACCACAACACCTTGAGTGCAACCTTCCAGCCAGTTCTTTGTCCATCTGTTAAATCCATGTCTCTCCAGTTGGAGACAAAGATGTCTGACACTGAGGAACAGTGTCCAATGCTTTGCATAAATGTTAAATGAGCTTTAATTAAAAACAAAACATGCCCCATCCCCACTTTTTATAGTTTAAAACCCAAGCTCCTCATAGGTGCTTGTAAGTAAGACACTTTTTTCCTTGATTCACTTGTTTTCAGTTGAAGAAATACAGTAACATGTACATGTCATGGCACAAGAGGAGAATTATAATTTGGTTTCATACAGGAGCTGCAGGCAGTAAGTAACTTCATTCTCTCCTATGTGTTATATTACCTGTTCAGACACATGGTTAGATTGGTTGTCATAGCCCTACATATCCCCTTCTCATCTGTTTGCTGTGTTAATAACATTGCCAGGATTGGCTTTTATTTTGCTGTTTAGATGTCATGTTTAGGCACACGGTATTTCTCCTTAGGTTGCGTGCAATTGCCCACTTGGAAGAGTCAAGTCTTATGTAAAATCATAGGGAAATCGGAGAATGTCACAAAAAACCTCTTTCTGTTTCAATGAGAATGCTGTGCTGCACTGTTTTAGTGAAAATTCCTGAAGCATGAACATGTTGTTACTCAGACTGAATTTTCTCAAAATTTATGCTTTGACAGAAGAGGCTGTAACTGAACTGAGATTTTTCTGTCTACAATATTTTAAAGGTTTTTTTAAAGTCTTCGACACCTGCACAGCTCCTGTCATGATAACTGAAGTACACACTAAACTAGTAATTAATAAGAATGCTAGGAAACCATCTGGCAAGAATATTTCTAGGTTTCGTGTCTATATAAAATAGATCAAGAGTATCTGCAAAAATCAGTGTGGAAGGAAGAAGAGCAGAAGATTCACTGGTTCAAATTAGCTGAGTAGAGGGTGTGAGTGAGCCATAAGACAGACCATACTGAGTTCAGTCCACAGGTAAAGCCCTGTTAGTGGCTGGTAGCAGAAGCACAAGGACACTATCCAAAAGATGACAGACACAGAAGGATCTTTCCCTTAGTCCACTTGCTTCTAGCAAAACTGAGTGTCACCACCTCACTAAAGGAATGCTTTATGGTAGTTGGGTAAAGTATCTTTCTGATAGTCACAGGGAAATTCTGTTTGATTCCTTCTCAGCACCAGAGCTACAGGTGATGCTTCAGCATCGCAGCGAGTTCAGCATTTACCCAGACCTGCAGCCTTCATTCCCATTCCTACTCCTATCTACAAGTAGTGACCAGAATCAAATAGAATGATTTGACTGATACCAAAGATGGGACAGGCTTTTTAGGCTAGTACCATAATAGCCAAAGAATCTCTACATGCAGCTCTCTTCCTCGTTCTTCAGAACCTAACTGATTTACGGATCTTTGAGGATATATTTTAAGGGTTTTATTCAGTGTGTACTGTTGGCATTGAAGTGGCTTTAATGCAGAGAAAAGCTTTAAAGATTTTTCTGATTTTTTAAGTAAAACAGAATCCAGCAGCTCTTTGTGAGGATAATTACATGGAGAGGGTTTGTCTGAAGTGCGTTTCAGAGAAATAAAATACTCCTCAGATAACACTTTATGGTCTGCAGTTTTTGGAACTTTTAGCTTCTCTGAGTGAGATGCTTTAATCAGAAATAGGATTATGTAAACCCAGTGCTTGATAGATCCCATTTTTAATATACAGAAAGGAATTATTCTGTTTAATTTTTAAGATCACAAAAAATATGAGCATTACTCGAAAAAATAGTCTTATGGACCTTCCTTTTCTGAAGATAATAAAAGTAATTTTGGCCAGATTTTACTGAGCATCCCTATAAAATTTTGATGATTCATGGAACTTTAAAGGAGAAGAGAAACAACTGAAACCTCTGGTACCACCATCAGACATTTATTTGACTTGGGATAAGAAATAAGATGAAGTAAATTTAGGTCTTTCTTTTAATAATACCCAAGCGACAATGCTCAGGACATAACTAAGCTACACTAGAAAAGAGGATGCCTGTTAGAGCTCATGAATGCAAGAATTGCTCAAAAGAAAAAAAAATGTTTTGACTATTAAAGGCAATAGTATTTATGTAACATTATAAAAAAATTTGAACATTATTGCTTTTGCATAGTGAAAATATGAATGAATGTTACAAACAAAAGTTGTAGCCGTGATGTTTTATAAATTAAAGAAAAAAAAATAATTATTTTTATTTCCTGTAAGAAAACATCAGCCCTAAGCATGTGCTGTTAACAACTCATTTCAGTTCTGGTCTGCTAGAGTCAGAGCTTATGAAGGTCCTGTTGTGCATCCTAATGGCTGAGAAATTGAGATTTAATGAAAAATTGGTGTATATGAATGGAAAAATTCAGGCTGTTTTGAGGGAAGTAGATGCAATTTAATTTATTTTTCTTCTTGTGACGTATTAAAAGCCATCTAAACCACCATAAGATAGTCTGTGTGTTATTCTGGACATTCAAATGATGAAGAGATTCAGTTGCAGGAAGTTTTGTGCTTAAAAGCAAATTATTCAGTAAGATCAAAATGATATAGTATCTGTCTCCACCCTTCTGCTGATCATGAATCTGGCTTGCCAGAGCTCCTTGATTAATAACTACTACAGTTTTAGATGTAATTTCAAAATACTGCTTTGGTCATCCTAAATGATGAAAATAATTGGAATGTTGCTGAAGTGCTGACTGATAATTCAGACTAGGTTGGCCTTTTGTGTTGGTATCGCTGATCAGGATACAATTTTTACTGGTAGCTGTTAGCACAACTCTCCTAGTTAATACAGTATTTATATAAAAAATAAAATGTGTGTTGAGTCTAATAACTTCAGTCTCCTTAATGTGAGGCAGACCTGGCAGCAGTTGAGGTATGACAGGAAGAGGAAAGTAACCAGAAAGCCCCTGAGTAGTATCAGCATCATACTAATGTTGACTGTACTCATCTTCTTCCTCCTCACCCCGCCACAGACCATTGCTGGGTAACGTAAGGCAGTAATTTCCAGGCTGGGGCACAAAGACCTGCCACTGGTAAACATTAGAGGGATCCAGTCATGTGATGGGCTTTCAAGAGTTGGAGTTAACTGAACTCATATTAGTCCACTAAATTATACCATTGGGCTAAACTCCCTAGAGAAACAATTAGTGGTTAATTTCTTTTCAAGTATGATATTTTAGAAGGTGGCATTTGTAAACAAATAAGATACCATTTCATTATATAGCCATTGTATCTCCCAAAATGGCAGGCTTTGTCACTAAATCAGACTGAATTTAGTATCTTGTTCTCAAGCCTCAGGAATAATGTCCTTATTTCAGATCTTGTGATATTTGGAGTTCAGGAAAGAGAAGCTGAAAGTACTGAGTCATGTGTATACCAATTTTGCTAGCAACCTGCATAGACTACAGTGCTAGAATGTCAGAATTTAGTGGGTCAGAATTTTTAATTAAAAAATAGAGAGAAATTGAGTATTACAAACAGGAGTCAGGTGTTTTTTTTACTAGGCAGCTTAGTACTTCTTAAGTACTTCTTAAGCATAAAAGAGGAGAAAAGAATCTAGTGTGAAAAACCCTCTTAGAGACCCAAACCTTCAGATTTTGAAAGGAAATCTTATGACATTGTTAATGTTGACTAGAATATATATAATATATAAATAGGCAGTAAGAAATATGGAATAATATAAAAATATTGTAAGGAGACTGAAAGCATCCGGACCCTAATTGTAGTCTTCCCTTCTCTCCTGTTTGTTTGCCATTGTACAGACATGGCTGCATTGGGCTCGCTTACATCAGTCTGGGCTACTGCCAGTCTTCTTGGCAGCCTTACCCTTCTCTCCAAAGCAGCACAGGCTACTTTTCCCAGCATCTGTTTGGCTGACAGAAGAGTTCCAGTCCTTTCCTGTGTTCCTAACTGGAGGGCTTGGGAAATCATCCCAGTGACTTCTTTTGGACAACCAGAAACCAGACCCAATATTCCCCTTCTACTTTCTGTGCTCAGATGAGTGGTGAATAAAGAAACTAGGTCTCGTTGCAAGGGAAAAACAAATCTAATCTAGTCATGCCTGGATGATGGAACAAGCCAGAAGGTCTCTCAGGATGGGAGTCAGGAGTCACAGATTAAAAAATAATTACAGCAAGAGACTCGTGATGCAAGGTGTTCTCAGGAACTTTCTCAACTTCTCAACTAGGTATTGGCAGGAACTGCAATCAGTAAGACTAGCAGAGCATAGCAAGTCTTTACAAAATCATTTTCCTTAGCTAAAGCTTCTTGCACTTGAAATGGTAAAAGGACAGCTATAGTTAGCTCACAAAGCTGCTACATTTTAGCCAAAATGCAAGAAAATGTGGAGAGTTTTAAAATAAGTAACAGGAATTCAACATTTGGGGACTGGATTATAGTAGGCACATCAATCGTTCAGCTCAGTGTCTGAGCACTATACATAAATAGGGATGCAAGGTGGTTTCTTCTGTCCACTGAATGGCTCAGGCCATTGTGCAGGTAATGAGAACAGTGTGGGATATAATTCTGGAATTGCATCAGGGACTGGTGGCTGATGTGATAACAAGGAAACTCCACCTTCCTAGTTAGCTTTGGTTGCAGGTCTCTTTAACCCATGGAAAAACTTTGCATCTTCACGTAGTCAGCAGTCCTGTGAAATTTCAGTCTGGGCACAAAGAATATTCCACTGACTCATCCCTCACCTGCCTCCTCATGTGTTTGTCCTGTTGCAGACACTGTGGAGCTGCCCATGGACCCTTGGTCACGTGCAGTCAGTCAGCAGCGTTTGGGGCCCATGGGCTGGATATATTTTTCATATGTGGTCACAGCATGGCAGAAAGGTGCCATTATCTGCGTGTGGAGTCAACAGCAGTGCTGTGGGTGCAAAGAAATATTTCTAACATGTCCATTTATCTCTCTGCTGCAGTTTAAAGCAGCAGGTATTCTTCTGCCCTATGAGAATGTGTGTACAGTGTCATGCTATAGGATGCAACACTCTTTTCTGTGTTTGGAAAGAACATTCTCCTCACTGTCAGTGATACACATGCAAACCTTCACACCATGGTTTTTAGCTAGGACCCTCAGCTCCCTGCATAGCACCTGGATTCCAAAACAGCACATTCACCCCCACAGACTCCGACTCATGAAAAAAACTTATACTGGCCAGGCATGAAGCCCTGAGCACTGGCTTGAAATCATCTGTAATGGGAAATTTTTGTCGTGGTACCTGGCAAAAGCCTGGGCCAGGTGAGCTACCACCTGGCAGTGCCAAGGCCCAGCCCGCAGGACAGGATGAGTTTGGGACCTAGCATGTACTTCGGGATGTACTTATGCCCTTTCTAGCAGGCCTGATGATTCTGGCACAAAACATCATGGGATCAGTTCTGTTTGCTTTATAAAGAGTGAGTTGGCACTCGTCAGTGAGCTCAGCAACCTTGAAATTGGAGATGTCCTTCATACACAAGTAGTTCTCTCCCTCTAGAGCAGTCCTGAAAGGGGACTGTGGATGGCCAGGGAGGCTTTTAGCAGGCAGACAAATTCTGCTCCTTCTTATTTGTATGAATAATTTGCCTTAAGACCAGTAATAACAATAGTGTACTTGTTATCATATTCTTTCCTTCCCAAGCAAGCTATTTTTGGAAGGCAATGTGCAGCTCAGACTGATGGACCATGCTGCCACAGTCTGACTTCAGTCAAACGATTTATCCTTTGTTATTCCCACATCCTCTTGTCTTTTTCAGGTCTACCTAACGAGAATGCTGTCGTAGCTAAAGGCAGGAAGAAATCTGTCACGTACACAGCTCTCCCGCCAGCACGCCTTCCCCCTCTCTTCGTCTTGCTCTCTCTCCTTTAATTGGGCTAGAGAGAAAACATTTAGCAATTTCTCTCCCTCTTTCCCCTCATTAGGCTAACGATGACATATTCTGTTTCCAGAGTGTCTGTAGGAGCACAGTATAGCAGCCACTGCTCATTATTAACACAGGAGGAAGAAAAAGCTGGTGGCTTGATCCGGAATTTATGTAGATGCATGTAAATGAGAAGATATTTCCTTGGGATCAGATGTAATACAGAAGTGAAAAATCAATGGGGAGAATTTCAGAATCTTGCTTGGTGATGTTTTGAGACTCCTATTATCTTATAACCTTGGTGTTTTGAGTGCTGATATTATCGTATAACCTCATTGTTCCTAATGAAGGTACATTCTTCCTCAGGTACAATGATACACACAGACAAACCTTGGGTTTTTACATATTTTTTTCAGTGCTTTAAGATTTATTTTGCCTGATTTCATCTATCACTTTTCTGGTTTGTTTTTCTCACTTTTATCTATATACTGACAAACCCATGTGCAATAAACTCAACATTTTTTCCATACACATGAAATTCGAACTGTTCTCTTTCTTTTTATCCAGCCTTCCTACTTTTTATTTACTTTCTTTGTTTATTGTCCTTCCTTCCCTCCTGCTTGCCTGCCTTTATTTCTTCACTTTGGAAAAAGGTAGTAATAAACTCTAATAACATCTCTATACTTCAGTTACTGCTGCTAATTGTGATCAGACTTATCACCCACTTTTAACTTCTTTTTATTATCATTTAAACATTCTCAAATCCTAGTCACATTACTGACCTATTTGTCTATAGAGCTAAAATACAAAATATAAACCGATAATTAACCTACAAACAGTACAGGTTTCTATACATCAAAGGAAAATTAGTTTTAATTGCAGATTTGGACAAGATAGGCTGAGGTGACAGAAGAAACTGTATTTAATCCAACTCGTTTTAAAGCAGAGTGAATGATGTATACATGCAAAATGGATATATTCAACAGTCACTGCCTGCAACTCATTTAAAGGAATTATTAAGAAACAAAAGTTCCTATAAATTTGAATCCTGATATTTAATGTGTCTTTTGACTTCCATCAGAGGTGTCTAAATACTTTAGGGCACTGATTAGTTAGCAAAGCCTCATATTATGTCTGAGAGTTAGACAAACAATAGGACCTTCATACAAAAGAATAAACTGAAGCACAGAGTAGAAGTGGCTACTAGAACTTCACAGAATCACAGTTGTATCTAAAATAAACTAAAATTGAGAAAATCTTGGGTGAAACTGGAGCTCTGTGTGGGTCATCTGTAGCTTCTCCTTAGAACAGCATTTGGTTTGATCACCTTTTGTCTTCTTCCATCCCAAGGGAAAGTTCACAGGCTCTTTTGCTGGCCAGCATCAGTTGGCAGGCTTTGGTGTCTCTGTGGTCTGTCTAACCCTCTGTCTAGAGGTATCACTTCCAGAGAGATGCCACAGTAATGTGCAGGCTCACAGAAATTTCAGGCAAATAGAGTGTCAGGACCTGACTGTGTTCCCGTGAAATACGTGCAAAACTAAGGATGGTGTAAGTGAAGGATGAGCTGAGCCCAGTGTCCCAAACCAGCAGAGCTTGCAAGGAAGTCTCTGTGCAGATCCAATCACTGGTCTCTCTGCCAAGACTGTCAACAAAGGTGCCAATTAGTGCCAGTTGTGATGATGATTTTTGTGATGCCAGCACCTGTCCACTATGAACTGGACTGTGACCACCTTCACAGTTCCCATTAGATGCTGAGCAGCTGTCAGGTGGTAGCAGAGCTGAATGATCTATTAGCTTCTGTGCACATCAGTAAGTCAGACAGGCTGTATTGTCTCTAAAACGCCTTTCATGTCAAATTATTTTAATCTCTCTTTAATAATGCAACTGACTTTGTTCCTTTGATTTTAGTCTGTTTTCTAGCTCATGGATTATTTATTCATATAATACCAAGTAACATTGTGTGACAAAACAAATTCAAATGTAAGAATAACAAGAATTTGAGCTGCAGGCACAAAAATTACACTTGCAAAAATGTACTTACACAGCCTTTTAGCAGCAATAAATTCTGTAATTATAAACCTATCTGACTTCCTGCACAATGCAGCATGATAAACAGAGACCTGTTCAGAGGAGTGTTTGCAGTGGACATGTACAGTTTCTAATGCATGCAGATTTGAATACTGTGCACCAGTTCAGTTTGGAGGACAAAAGCAGCTTTTTATATGCAGATGCAAACCAGGTATGAATGCATGCAGGTGCTGAGATCCTGACCAGGAGCCCACTGCACCCAGGGGAGTAAGTGTCCCACATGGCTGTTGTGCCAAACAGGCACAGGCCTGCACTGTGCCGTGCACACAAAATGTGCTATGCACACAACATGACTTCCAGGTCTGTGCTGTGCTCTGCACATCCTCTGCCTGCAGGATAAGCTTCGTTGGCTGATTGTAATGAAGTAGCCCGTGGGCAGCTGCCACTGGGTCACACCACTGTACCTCCTTGCCTTTATCTACAACAGCAGCAACAAATTCCCATGTGCTTATCTATCTTTTTTTGACTGCGAAAATGATTAATGGAGCTATTTTGTTTTAGGAAAACCTTACAGGACCTGAAAAGACTGAAATATTGGGTAACCTTTACATGGACAAGATCTGCGCAGGATACTGAGCCTGCATGGAAGCCCACTCAGTGGTGTGTAACTTGGGCTTCCTGGCATCTGAAGGGATGTAAGATCATCTGTGCTAGCCTTTTTTTCTTTAAAGTGTTAGCTGCAATAAATGGTATTTTAAACCATATTTCACAGAGTCTTGAGTGTCCTTCTTACTGGGATTACAACGAACCAGCAACTCCTGGCACAAAATCCTATTTGTGGGAATGTGTGTGCTGCACATGGCCTGTTGTGCTTTGATGTGTCTCTTTTGTGATCTTGCTTCAATATGACACCTTTCCATCAGACTCAACTTTTTTTTTGCTTGTTTTGTTCTGCTGATAATTTACTGCATATACCTCACAGATGATTATGTGATCCCTTACTTTGAGATGTTCTCATGGGTTCACGGACACAACATTTTATGCAAAACTCACATTCACCTTCCTCATTGAAGAAAGATTTAATGGAAATGCCCAACAATCACATTACTTATTGAAGATAACTCATGAAAGGAGGTATCTTAAAGTTCAGCCTCAAGCTTTTGTGTCACTTCATAAGATGCACTTGATTATTTTGGTAATTCTTCAAAAAAGAATGACTGTGACCATGTAGTGAAAAAAATCCATTTAAAGAATAACTAAATAATGCTGCACAAGGTATTCAAGGTGTTCCCCATGTTAAATACTGTGTGACACAGTAACAACAGTTTGCATAATCATGAGAACTGAAAAGAGTGTAACAAACCCCACTGCCTTCATCTGATATATTGGACTCTCTGAGAAAGCCTGGAGTTGTTTGTGCGACGACACACTGAGTCTCAACACCCTGGATTCTCCATTCAATCATGCCCTAAACATGATCTTTAAAAAAATGGATACAATCGCATATATTTTATTTTTTTCATAGCAAAAATATATATGGTCGGAGTTCTCAGTAATTCAAATGATAAAAATTCACAGATTTATATTGTGAATAATAATTAGGAACTGAAAAAATAGTTTTTATTTATTATTTTCTGTATGCTGCATATTAGATGGCTGATATGGTTGGTTAGGAAGCAGAAAAGAGCTATTTGTAGTCATTTCAGTTTCAAGGACTATTAGCTTAATAACAAGGAACTTGATAGAAACTTGTATCTAGCAGATTTTTTTCTAGACACTCAGAAAACATTAATTTCCATAGGCACTTACGAAATGAACGCTCATTAGGGATTCTTGTCTGTGGTTTTGCAAATCCTTTGAAGTTTCAAAATAGGTTGCACATTGCCAATGCATTGAAAAGCTATCCTACTTTATAATTGCAAAGCAAAGGATGAAAAATACATTTACAATCGGAAAATAAAATCACCTAAAAAAAGAAGGAAAAGGAAAAAAAAACCCAAGTGTATAAATATACATACTTATACGTTCACTTGAGATACTGAAAATGTATTTTGGATATGGTCATTTTGTTTCTCTTGACCAAAGCAGAATGGCTTTTCTCAGCAAGGTGCTGCATGTAAGGTACCATGGAGAAGTTTTTTTCAAATGTATTCTCCAGATGGTGCGGGAAAAAGAGGTTTGACACGATTTCTAATTCTGAGCTTGTGTAAACCCAGTCTACTTCAGCCAGTAATACTTCAAGACTTTTTTTTAATCTTTGGAACAATATAAAATGTTTTCTTTAATGATTATTAATATCTTTAAAATCTAACGTTACATTCTTGGGTAAATACCATATTTATCATATCTCATGTGAATTGCATAAAACTAAGTAATACAGGGGCATGCCATATACTTAATTTTTTCCTTTTTAAGCATAGCATTTGTTTAGTTTCCATAATAACTTTTTACATGAGGACCCTGATGGTGTATTTTAGTGTTAAAATACAACATTCAGCTCCAGAAGATTTTTTTCTGCTGTTAGACCTATAAACCAAAAGGAAGAGTCTTCATGCAGATAATGATTTAAGGTAGGAAATTCTGACAGTTCTTATATTAAAACAACCTACTGGATATACTGCAAATTCCTTTGCCTTCAAAGAGTTCCATACCTTCAGGGACTCTCCAAAGCAGGACACATGCAATGTGCTGTGTGTTGGAATACATTATCTCTGTTCTTAAGTTATTCAAAGAGAAGGTGGAAAATCTGTATTTTCAGCAGTGTTGATGCAGTGCATTATTTGTTGCAGTTCAACACATTATGTGGCAAAACTCGGTGTACTGTGCACCTTCTGTTAACATACCTTCCCATGTTTAAGACTAGAAAATATTAATGGAAAATGGGTCATATAAGCAGGAAAGTGTGTTGTAAAGGAATTGAAACAAATAGCATGTGTGCTGGCTCTCTGCTAGGCTTAGGTTTTTGAAATCTAGACAGAATCCACAGTTGGACCATTAAAGCAGAAAGGGATTTATTCTGTGTAGTTTCATCATCTTGTTACAATCTTTGTCATGGAAAAGGAAGAGACAACCTTGTGCCATTTTCAGTCCTTGTTTAGTATCTTCTTCACAGGAAAATGCTGCCAGGATATTAAACTCATCTGTTCTTTTGGATAATAAGGATGTAATGTACCATTCTGACCTTTCCAAATGTTGTGTTTCAAATTACTGCTCATTAGATTTTTTTTCTTGATTAAAGTCTCACTAACCTGTAGAAACAGAATGAAATAAGATCTAGTCAAGACATAGCATATCAAGCATGATCACAACAAAACCACACATTTGTATAGCTCAAGGGCTGTAACAGATATTAACACTTTGTGGGCTATATGATTCATTCATAACAAAGAAGCTAAAATGATGTTTCTCTAAATTTTTCACATGCTAATTTAGAGTTGCAAGCTGAAGAACTTTCATTTGGTTCAAAGTTTAATTTTGAGAGTAAGAAAGACTCTATTTCTGGGATCCCGTAGAAAAGTTTCAGAGATGAAGTCGTAAGAGAACTGAATTATAATCCTGAAATGGAAATATAATTAAATGATAAAATATATATGACTGAGGGCCAGATTCTGTTAACCTTATTCGTTTTTATTTAGATTCAGAAATAGATATTAAGGGCAGAAGAAATTATGCATTATTGTGTAGTCTAACCTCCTGCATGGTCCCAAAATGTTATCTATCAGCCTCTGTAGCTTCTGAATGAGATGTAGCCTGTCTTTCTAAGAGACCCAGATGGCTCTAATGATTGAAAGCTCTCATTGTTAATTTGGTGATGGGGGATCAGACTGGAAGTCTTGGCTCCAGCTAATTACACATTCCTTACTCCTAAACTAGAGGGTTCTTTACTGTCAGGAATTTGTTTTGCATGTAGGTACCTGAAGGCTGTAGTCAAGTTACTTCTCAGTCTTTTCTTGACTGAATTAATAGCTAAGAATTTATTTAGTATTTCCCTATTAGTACATTTTCCTTTTTTTTTTTTTTATTTTCAGAATTCTTTCCTGTACATCTTTTTGACTTTCCATATCTTTTTCAACAAACCATAAATGGGAATGGCTTTCCAGTAAGTTTGACAAATGTGGTAAAAAAAAGTGCCAATTTCTGAATACTATTTACCTATTTACTCTTACAAAGATTACATTTGTCATCAAATAGCATCCCATTCATAGTTCATATCCAACTTACATCTACAGTGACACTGTGTCCTTCTCAAAACCATTATTTTTCAGAATAACTCGGGATTAAAACATACTTAAACCAAAACGAACTATTTATCTAAACAAAAAATCAGACACAAGCTGTCCCATCGTATACAATTAAAAATAAGTCATACACTACTCCATTGTGTTCACAGTTTAATTCTTTTATCGGTAAGTGTCCATATTAAGGTGACTTTAAACTGTAAGTTTAACACTTTAGGCAGGTTTCTACCATCTTTTTAACAGTGAAGTGGTTTTGCCTACAGTTTAACCTCTGCTGAGGAGAACTAGCCAGCCTTGGGACTGATGTTACAGAATTACGTACACACTCAGTGGTGATGAAATAACTGCTAATGGTGCTCCTGAGAGAATAACTCAGCGTGGGTGTGGATGTTATGACTGCCTCCTGAGGAACTGCACTGTCTATCAAAGCAATTGCTTAGCTGTTGTTTACTTTTTCTGTCTGCATGGATCAGTAAGCATTTTAAAAGCACTGGCTAAGAATCTCTCTGTTAGCACTTATGAAACCAAGAGACACATTAGGAAAAAATATATTGTTGTAACAAGGAAATTGCCCAGTCTGGGCAGCGAATTTAAGCAGTGTCTCTCACACCCACAAGTACTAAGAGATGATCTCGGGGATGCAATGAGAGGTAACAATTCACATGATTCTCTGTAGGAAAAACATTAGTATCATCAAGAAGAGCAACAGCCTAATGTTCCATGTATAACACACTTCCTCAGATACATTTTTTCCTGAGCCTGAACATTAGTATTAATGAAAA
Organism: Struthidea cinerea; assembly: GCA_013397865.1. NCBI lineage: Eukaryota > Metazoa > Chordata > Aves > Passeriformes > Corcoracidae > Struthidea > Struthidea cinerea. The sequence continues at coordinate 1,819,611 of VZTI01001107.1, read as the reverse complement.
GTACATTTCCCTAGAAAAGAAGCAGAACTCCAGGAAGTTTTTGTAGCTGCAGGTTATACCAGTTGGTTTCTGCTACAATGCTGGGTCCCAGGAGAAGCAAGTCATCAGTCAGAAAGGGTTTACAACGAATCTAGATACCGTATTAACTATTTTCTCACTTTCAATTCATACAGACAGCTCAATATCAAAAGGAAGTAGTAAAGCCAAAGCAAATAATTTAAGATCCTTTTGCAGATCTAGTATCCCTTTGGATGCACATGTGGTTAGCCAGGCAATGCACACACATACATAGTGACCGAAACGTGAACTTGCAACCTTTTCAAGTGTCTACATATTTGAACTAACAGTGTGGCACATCAGCATCAGCTGACTTGTTCTGCCTGTGGTGGCCTTCAAGGACATTCTTTTTGGAGGCACTACAGACTACATGTATGAACTAATTACCATAATCTAACCTCAACTGACCACAGAAACCATGAGAAACTCCTGCTGAATCTAAAGATTCCTAGGGGGAAACATTTCTCCTCTTTCTTGATAAACTGCAATCCTTGGTGTGCTTTTCTAGCAGGGCAGTACATGGAAAAAAGACTGGAACACCACAGCACCGCACATGGTTACTTTGCCCGTCTACATGGGGTATCTGAATCTGTTTAAGGATCATGAATGTTTTGTTTCGGGCTATTAAAAACCAGCCACCCATACAATGGAGCCATAAGCCTCTTCCTCTTCTCAGACTGAGATTGCTGTCACTCACCCTATTCAAGGTGCTACATGGAGAACAACACAAATACATCTTATTGACAGCAGGACCAGGCACCTTCATTTTTCATCCCAATATTAAGCCTACATAAACTTCAGCATCATTGATTTTATGTTTTGTGTCCACGGGACTCTGAAAAAAGGGCCCAGAGAATAACAAATGAACAAACATTTAAAATGAGGAGGAAGAAAGAATGAAGTCTAATTGAACAAGCGTGTAAAATTGACGTTATTTTGACAGCATTAACGAGTGACAGCTTGATTTTCAGAACATTCTGTCTTTTACTTTGAAAAAGAAAATCTAGGTAGTAAACCTAGTTTTCTTGACAGGCCCTTGAAGAAAGGATAGGGATTTTACATGACAGGAGATCTCACTGTGTTTATGTAACATTTTTTGTAACCCCAAATATTTCACCAGTAACCCAATCCCATTATAACAAATTTAATTTTATCCATGGATTGTAACATTAAGGTTTTTTTTGTTGTTGTTGTGTTTTTTTTTTTTTTTTTTTTTTTTTTTTTTTTTTTTTTTCTTTTCTGCTTTTTAAAGTCCTGGGTTTTTTGAAAAGTCATTCAATTTTCTCAAAAATTAAGTAGCTGAGCCTTTTCTCTTAAGACATTAACTATGTATGTATCCTTATAGGAATCAGCTTTCCTGGTAGCTGGATAGATTTCCTAGTAGCAGGAAGACATTTACATATTCAATTTTTGTTTGAAGTTAGATGTCAAGCAAGTTTCTTAGGACTCAGTTCTCCAAATCCCACTTCATGCTTGCTTGGAGAGCCATTACATCCTTGTATTTGCTTTTATTTCATGATAATTTCCTTTAGTTTTTGTAAGCAATGAAGCAGTCCTTAATCACTGACCCCTTTTGATAAAAAACAAGCCTTTTAATTCCTGCAGGGTATTTGTTAACCTTGCAGTGCTCAGCAAAGTGGCTTGCAGGTACGCCTTATGAATAGAAGTAGTCAAATTGCACAGCAATGATGAAGTAAACTTGGCTACCTAAAATGCAAATAATTAAAAATTCCAAGGTGCATTTGTAATTCTACAAATACCATTTGCAAGGTTTTTTTAAAAATCTGGCTTTCATATTCACAAATAAAAATACAAACAACAGCAACAATGACAGAATGTAAGAACCCTGAACAGATCCTACTAATGGTGGCTTTGATTGACCATATTTTGCATTTTGTGAAATTAGGAAGAATTCTTTTTTCCGTGCAAACAGAGAATGTTACATTCTGCAACAGAGACTAACCCAAGGTTTGAGATTCTCTATGCCAGTGTTGTGGCTGTCACAGACAATCTCTCAGATCAGAAACAAAGGTATTTTTTTCACCCATATTTGTGTCCTGCTTGCCTGTCACAGTCCAGGATGGCATATGGATATGTACGGACACAGACACCCACTGCCAGAGCAACGTTCTCAACCCTTACATTCATTTAATGGCTACAATTAAAGAGGTTCAGACCTTATTTTTATGGCCTTACTCAGGTGAATAAGTAACTCAGGGTGACAAAATCTGGAAAGATATGAGTTACACAATAGTAGAATAATAAAAGCAAGGGTGAAATGTGCTAGTGTACAAACTATAAATACTAATGCAGTGCACTATGCCAATTCTAGTGTCAAGGTGATGGCCATAATATAACAAGACTCTCTATTGTTTGCTAAGACCTTTTTGGCAAAAGTAAGGGTGCAGAAAAACTAGATTTTCCATGAATAATATCAGTATATCAGTTATTTCAAATTATTAACATTAAAAGTCATAATCACTGAAAATACCTTTTCCTCCTGTTGGAGACACAGAATAGATCCCCAACAGCTGAAATTCACACAGCTCGTTATTTAACATGGCAAGAGCTACTTTCCTTTACCCCAGGGTTAAAGGGAGGTCTGATAAAATGACATTTCTTATGAAAAGGGAAATAGGTGAATATTGACAACAGGATTCAGGGCACATTTTTTATACTGTCAAGAACTTTGGATTTGTTATGACAGAGTAACAATGAAGGCAAACCCTTCATGTTTGCATAGACAAGAAGTAATTATTTTGATAATTTTGAAGTCATATGAAAAGTCTAATGCACAGACCTAAAATTCAATATGCAACCTAATTTGAAAGCCTTCCTTTCTTCTTACAGAGTATAATGAAGTCCACTATGTACAGAAATTAAAAACATGAAAATACAACATGAAAGAACTTATTAAAACAATTAAAATTACACTTAGGGGTATTTGTATTTGATTTTATTTTTTATTGTTTTGTAGCAGTTTCAAGGCATCAAACTTTTTTCACGTGGACAATTCCAATCTTCTTTGAAACTTAGAATTTACTTTCCAGCCAAACAGATTTGTGAAATCCAAAAAGAAAAAAATGAGTGTACACTGAATACCTGTCACAAGTGTGTGTAAAGCTCGGCAGAATTCAGAGGAAATGTGACTGCTTCCCTGTCATCTTGCCAAAGGCAACAGCTGGTGAGTGCCTCAGGCTCTGAAGAGGTGCTGGTTCAGAGATGTCACTGCCAGCTCCAATGTGCAGTTACCAATCCACTACCCTTGGGAGCACTGGCTGCAGGAAACCCCCTCACCAGGCAGGCTGACCTGGAGCACTTAGTTCTTTCACCTCCTGCTATGGACCTGGAGAAGCTACAACTTTTGGAAACCCTGGCATGAGGCTGGAAGCAGTGGCTGGAGTGTGGCTTGGGAAGAGTAAGACTGAAATCCATGAAACCCCACCTTGATCATGGCTCGTCCTACTGGGATGCATAAAGCCTAAAACCACGGCACAAACCAGAAGAGGCAGACATTCCAAGATCACTGCTTGTGCCCCTGGTTCTCAGCACCAACACTTGAAACTTCATTCTCATTCTTCTCCAACTTTTCAGTGCTCTCCAATAGTTGTGTATTTAATCTCTTCAAGAAGAAAAAACACTACTCAAAAATAAATTACTTTGGAAAAGAATTTCAAATTTCATTCCCTCAGCATTACAATTACAGCAGTTTGCTCATTGTTATAGCTTTAGTTTGTAATATGGAATATTCTGTATATGCTTGTTCTGTATTACATATATATGTACTGTAAATATGACAGACAGCAATTCCAGGTTTGTGCTAAAACACTTAACAGTTACTGAACACAGTTCCTGGTGCAGTGGGATGCTAAAACTCTGTGTGTATAAAACCAAATAGATTTCAGTGATGGTACTCACAAGCTTATGTTTTATATTTCCTGAAGTTCTTCCTGTATCAGATCAATATACTCTTTTAAAGGGGTAAAATAAATATCCTTTTATTTCTCTGATTCTTAAGAATATCAAATCTCAGTTGCTTCACACCGCATCACGTGTAGCATGGAACTGAAGACTTGATTTCAAATCTTCCCAAGTCAGTGAGCATCACTGACGGTTTGTGCTGGCTTGAATTTAATTACCACTGTCCTTTGTGGTCACTATGCCAAAAAGTCACTGCATTTCCAGTCCTGAATAAAGAACGCTAGTCATGCACACAACACTGAAAAAATATGTACCGGGAGGTCAACAACAAAGAATGAGGCTTTCCATTTTTTGTTAATCCAAACATTTGTGTTTCTGATTTAGGGATTATGGTTCAGCAGATGCCAACTGTTTACATTTCAGGAAAGGTCCCTCTGGTATGTATGAAGGACTTGTCCTGAAGTGCGTCTGTTTGATCTCTATAAATATTTGGAGGTAGAGTGCTACTTTAATAGAATTAATAAAAATCGTGGAGATTTTTATTGGTACACAGACTATACTCCACAGAACACCGTTGAACTGACTTGATGTAGCCCATTTATTAAACTGTCTGCTGCGCTCTCATATTTAGCACAGCGTAATTTTAGAGACAGATCTTACCACCTATACACCTATGATGAGACCCACTGAGGTGAATAGGATTGCTTATTGTCATAAGATACGACTTTTCTTTATATTTTACTTTCTTTGTCTGTCTGACATTGGAACTTCCTTACAGGTATCAATTCCTGGAGTTGTACACAATTAATCAGAGTACTGGGAGAGAAAGGAGTATCTCAGAAACCACAATAAGCAATTCTTAAAGGCTGATGATTTAATGACAGCTTTTATATCTTATGGTAAGTCAACCTTCTGCGGTTTTAGTAAAAAGCTTAAATGAGTTCTCGTGTTTATTTTTCAGTTATTACATTTATCACTCTTAACTGTCCTTTGCTTGGATAAGGACCATTCAAATATTTTTAATTATATGCCTATATATATATTATTGTTTTCTCTTGTGTTGCCCTTCACTCTCCTTTTGTCTTTGACAAAATCAGTTCTGCTGTCCGTTTTTCCAATTCCCACAGAGAACTAGTTGTGCCAACCAATTTCCATGTGATGGATACCTGCCCTTTTGTTGACAGGACAGACACATGCAGGATTCTACTGAGGTATCTGTACCTCTGAAGCGTATACATTGTATTTAAGTGAATTATTTGCCATGGTAATGTTACGCTTACCTCATTCTGCCAGCTGAATCCACAGATAGTGGGATGAGCTGAATGATATTCTACAGTTCACAAATATTTACAAAATAAGTGGTTTTTACTCAAAAGTATATTTATGATAATGCTAAACATAATGCAATATTACGGAAAATACTTCTGGGATACAGGGCAAGTAGACATTCTACGAAGGAGATCTGGAGCACAAGAACAGCAGATACATGAACATAGAGAACACAGATTACATTTTTGTATTTAATTCAGGATAATTTTTTCCATGTTTTCATTATATGATGCATTAGAAGAGCCTGCAAAAGTTTCACAGTCCTTGCACCCTCTTCTGAGGTTCTCTGCAGAGATAATTCTTTCTGATTTCATAGGCAAACTCAGAGTGAGTATCTAAATACTCAAAATATTTTCCATTCAACTACCAATTAAACAACCAGTCATTGCAAAAAAGTCTTTATCTCTGTACTATGTCAGTATTGTCATATCTTAAATATCTCTCTGGACCAAGGTCAATTGGGAGAAGTTAAAAAGCTGGATGAGATTCTGATAAAAAGCAACAGGAATAATTGGAAAGCCATAATACAGGGCTAATATTGCACCACTTGGTATTCATATAAAGATTAATGCTGAATATACTTTAATTAGAATATAAAAATATGACTCAAAGTGAGATGTCAAAATAGGAAGTGCATAAAAATGTAAGTGGGATAGAACTGAAAAGACAATTAAGACATCTCAGAGATTATGTTAAAATGGGCAACTGAGAAATACACCAATATGCAATGTGCATTTTGACAAAATGCAGGAAGATGTACTTCCAAACTCTGGATACTAAATTATATTCCTTGAGTTTAAATTCATTGGATTCATAGAAAATATCTAGAAGTCATTGTGTCCATCCCAATAGAAACATCTGCTTGATGCATAACTGATGTCCAAGAAACAGTAAACAGTTGAATGGGAAGGACAATTACAATATTAGATTGATCTATAGCTCAGCAGTCTGCTTTGCTCTGCACCTAAAATACTTCAAAAATTCTAGTGGCTAAATTGTCAGTGCTCCCTGTCGATGAAAATTTTATTATCAATTAAATTTAGAAACAAGTAAAAGCAGAAGAGCTCAGAGAAAACCAATTTTTAAAAAAATGCCAAATGAGCTTGAACAAATTACTATGCTTAATTCCTAGTAAGCACTGAACTGAAATGCTTCTAATATATGTTATAAATATGTGTTTTTGTGCAAAGGGAACAACCATAATTCTGGTGAAAACACTACTCCCTAATCCCTCAAGAAGAATTAACATGGCAAACCCCACTTTAATCTTCTAGAGGAACCCTAATGTTGAATTCTGTTCTGTATATTTTAACACAGAGAGAAATTCTAGAACAATGGGACATCCTATTTAAAAAAAAAAAAAAGTGTAAATTCTTCCCCTTTGAGACAAAAATGAGACATCAAATTCCTGAGACTGGGGATGAACTTTCTCTGTTGCCAGTTATTCCTCCTGGGTAACCTATCCCTACAGTTGTGACCTTAGCTTATGTTTGGCACTGGTTGTCCAACAGGCCATCTCTTTCTGGGTCCATACCGCAATCTGAAAAGGGTCCTCTGCTTATCAGTGTCACTGCTTATTTCACCAACATGCTGAAGTGGAAAGTGATTACATAGTGTAGTTCCAGCACACGCAGCCTTTATCTGTGCTCCATTTACTGAGAGATGAGGGGGTTCATGCTGATCATTTTAGTTTTTAACCCTTATAAGAGTGTGATTCCAACCTGTGTTATTTCTTATTTATATAAACACTAATAATTCATTGCCTGTTTCAATACTATGGAAAATGATGCATGCATTGCCAGCCTGTTCTTGACTACTGCTTAAAAGGAAACCAATAAGCCAAGAGCTGGGTTCACTTTGAAGGCTTTAACTTCATGTAGATTTAATGTTACAGCTGTAGAGAGTGCAAAATCTGTTGCCTTGGCAAGGAAACTTCCTGTGCTAACATCTAGCTTTCTGCTCCTGTCTGGGCACAGGAGTTTTCAGGAACTGCTCCAAGTCATCCCTTCAAGTCTGCGTTGTCTGCTGATTTTGAAGCACCTTGTACTCCTTGGGTCTTTATAGGCAATTTCTATGCAAGCACTGTTACGCAAGCACAACATCCCTTGTTCCTTGCCTGAATTTCAGTTGCCCCTGTTAGGCAGCATCCAAGACACATGGCCTCTTATTTTTCAGAGAAAAAATGTATTCCGTCTTGCTATGTGTTTCCAACTGCCGTCCTGAGATTCCAGCCTTTCTAACTTTCTTAGTGCATTTATCTCGTGACTAACTAAGAGGATCCAGTTGCTTGTACTGAGGAATTGCTGTCCTAACTGAAGCCTTTGAACTTGTAATTATCTTTTGAAAGTCTCTACTGCACCATCTATGTTCAAAAAGGTTTTATATATTAAAATGACAAGTTTAGAAGTACATTAGAGGAGACATTCAGAGTATCTAAATATAACTATGGAAATGAGTATTAAATATTACTTTACAAGAGGATAAAAGTGCATGGATTGAATTTCCATCTTGGATTAGGATTGTAACCACAATTTATTTATACTGTATGCTGGTTCTGTCTTCTTAATTTTCTTCACTGTCCAATGAAGACTGGCATTTTTAAGTTGCAAAAACCTATGTACAAATCTCCTATCAACTCCACAGGAGCTATGATTAGCAAAGGTAGGTAACAGAAAGGACAGGAAACTGCAGCGGTGTGGGAGAGAGGCATTTCCAAAGAGTCTCTGAAAGACAAAACTGAGTTTACTGTTTCAGCAGTGGGAAATCTGCTCCTAAGGTCTTGAAGAAGTCCATTTCTTTAATGACTGGTCCACTGTGCAATATGGAAGACTTTGGATCTGGATGTGTTATTGCCATTGCCCAATTTTAGACATTTTTTGCATAATGTAGTTCAAAACAGATATTTTTATTCCGAAGTCAGGAGACATCCTGTGCATTATCTTTGCATTATCAGAGAGAGAGACGGGAAGAAAGAAAGGTGACAACACTAATTGGATTGATAAATGTTAGGGAACTGAGGAAAACAATGATGAGAGAGGAAAATCTCTTTCAGTAGACTGGAAAGTAAAAGAGAAAAGCTAGTAAAAGTACCCAGCTTTGTCTGTGATGAGAAAAGGCTACACTTCTCATTTGGGACATTGGAAAAATAGGTCCTACTTTATCAAATAGCAGGAGAAGTAGAATCATGGTATTACTTACTGGGATGTAGTGGTATCATTTTATCCAAAAGCTTCGATCATTCTGTATAATTGGCATCCCATTCAATTTATTAAATTCAAAGAAGGTTTACAGAGAATACATGGAAACACCTGACCTTTCTCTTCTCAGGGTGGGCTACAAAGAAATGCATTCTGTGGAGGATTCCATGTTGAATTTTTGGCCCTGCCAACTCAGCACAGCTATCACAGGTCTCAGAGGACAATTTGGAAATGCACAGTGGCTTTAGCCCTGTATATTTGTTTTGCTTGAACGGAGTAGACAAGGACACTCTGTGGACACTGCCCATGCTTAGTCTGTCATCCCAAGAGCTCCTGAGGAAAGAACAGATATTCTGCAATAATCTGCTGCTGCAGCATCTTACTCTGCTTCAGCTGTGTTGGCTATTCCTACAGCTTGTGCTCAACAGAGTACTTACGGAGGGTGGAGCATATACCAGTTTCTCCACAACCGTGTTCAAGTTCAGAAAAATAAGTAAATTAAAAGGTTTTGGTTTTTAACTCCCCCTGACACCTTATTTCACGTATTAAGTCTAAGGAACAATTTATTCTTCTGGGTAATTTGTAGAAAAGTACAAATGCATGGAGTACTAACAGACTTGCCAACTTATTCCAAAAAATGATGCACCTAAACAATAGCTGGGCAAATATTCAAAGAGACAATAACAACAACAACAACAGAAAGGGGCAACTGAGGAAGACTACAAAGGCTGGAAGGTGGCGAATGTACAAGGGGAAAAAATTTTATGGCCTGCAAAAACATCAATAGTAGTGATGAAGCATAAATCAAAAAGTAGCTACTTGATCTTCAGGCTGAGCTTACAGGATGACAATTAGAAAACTATGTTTTCACTTCTAAGTGGTTTTGTCTGATTGGAAGTCACCAAGAGACAAAAATTTGGTGCTCAAGATGAATTTTAAAATTAAATCAAATTACAAGGAGAATTGTGATTTGAAATGCAACATTTATTTCTACCTTATAAGGCAGTGTTAGAAGTTCCCTCCATATCTTCCTCAATAGCTTTTATATTAGCAAATGCTCATATACTCAAGTGCAAAATTACTGTGATAGAAAAAGAGAAGGGGTTCTTTTAATGTGATTTGCTGTTTTCAAAATCCAGTGACCTGCAAAACCTGGATAGAACCCATTGGTTTATTCACTCACTGGAAGGATTTAGAAATATCTCTTCACTTTTCACAGGAATGATAACTGCCAGAGTTGTGAAATTTGGTAATTATTTCAGATGTTACGAATAAACATTGGTACCACTGATGTGCCTCATATATGCTAACAATAGGTACAAAAGTTACTGGATTGCATAATACTCACTTCTAACCTGGAGAAGATTTAGGATCTTATTCCATGGAAATAATGGAATGAATGGAAATCAGTTAATAGGATTAAACCCACTGTAGAGAGATGTGAAGCATAAAGCCACAGTTAATGACTCGTGATCTCTCTCCCCCATCCCCATCAATACAGCTTCTTTATTCCTCTTTGGTCTATGTAACTCATGCATATTCCTCTCACCTAGCAGTTCACAACCTTGCTCAAGTACTTGGTCTTTTCCTTAAAAACTCAGATGATGGTAAGAGTTCTTTTTTTAAACAGCAATGCAATGTATTATACATGTGGGAATCAAATGAAAAATATTAATTCTGGAATGGTACCTCTATTCACTAAAAATATTTATGCAAATTCAATTTAATTTTCACATCTTTGTTTTGAGCACTCCAAAAGAAGATGTGAAGCTGAAACCAGGGTATTATTTTGGCATGCTTACTCCCTCACCTGATTGGCTCTCCTCTCTTAATATCTGCACTGTGCTTCAGTATCACAAAGCAAAATATGTACTGTTCTTTCCTCAGCTGAGACACTTGCAGGATGTTTCAGAGTATCTGGATTGAGACAATACTTCATTATACAAATAAATATGAATCTCTGGGACTTAACTCTTATTTCAAGGGACAACAGAAACTGCTTAAATGTTTCTCACACTAAAAAGATCTCAAATTCCGTATTTCCATTACGATGAGATTCATACCAAACTCTTACTGAATAAATAACATAAGCAGTGTTATTGAATAAAAAGAATGGCCTATCTAAATAGAAGGAACTGAAGTATTGTTTTAAAGACAACTGAATCTTGAGTATTGCTTTAAAGACAGTACCACTTTACTAAATCATATTGTAGCTTATGCAAAATATTGCAATATATTTAAAATCTGAGATTAGAATTGGCTTTCCTTTAGCTGATAAAACTCCAGAAAATACACTGATAGATATTTTGAAGGTAGGTTTTTCTTACAGATCCTGAGATTTATAAAATAACCTAGAGGAAAGCAAAACACAGAAATCAACTCAACCTGTGCTCAAAACCAGTGCCTAAAGTCTGCATGCATAGTTAGGAGAGCTCTGTGGAGTTAATCTAGTAACACTGTGCTAAATCTTGGAATTCTTCTAACTGGAACAAATTTTCAGACTATTCAAATTACTATCACTCTCTTGGCACTTGTGCAATAAAGTTCTGATTTTAAACCCGTAAGAATTTTGCTTCAATAGTATTGCTGTGGATGAAATATCACACTATTTAGTCAATATCGTCTGAGCATAATATCATTTGGTGTGAGGAGTGACTACAAAGTAACTATTAAGAATTACATCATAGACTTGGTGGTATCTTTAAGAACCGGAGTTATTTTTCTGGTAATCCTCTTGCTTTCTTTGCTATTGTCCAAAAGAGACAAATTGAGCTGGCAGCGTACCCTTGTGGCCCAGAGGGCCAGTGGTATCCTGGGGTACATCAGGTGATCCTGCCCCTCTACTCAGCCCTGGTGATGCCACATCTGGAGTGCTGTGCCCAATTCTGGGCTGCCCGGTATAAGAGAGACATGGAGCTCCTGGAGCAGGTTCAGTGGAGGGGAACAAAGATTATTTAGGGACTGGAGCATCTCTCTTACAAGGAAAGGCTGTTGAGCCTCGAGAAGAGTCAACGGAGAGGGGAACTCATCAATGTCTATCAGTATCTGAAGGGAGGGTGACAAGAGGATGTTTCCAGGCTGTGCTCTGTGGTGCTGAGCAATAGGACAAGAGGCAAAGGGCAGAAACTGATACACAGCAAGTTCCACCTGAATATGAGGAAAAACTTCTTTACTGTGCAGTGACTGAGCACTGGAACAGATTGTCCAGAGAGGCGATGGAGTCTCCCTCACTGGAGATATCCAAGAATTGTCTGGACACAATCCTGTGCAATGTGCTCTAGGATGGCCCTTCTTGAGCAGGGAAGTGGGATCACGTGACTCACTGTGGTCCCTTCCAACCTTACCCAGTCTGTGATTCTGTGAAATTCCTTCCCTCTCCAACCTGGGCACGTGGTTAAATCAAAGGACATCACCTTTGCTGGAAAGGAAGATGGCAGTACAGTATCCTAATTCTTCTGTAAGAGAAGCTGGGATCTGCACTTCAGGAAACTTTCAACCCTACAGGAATGGAAGTCTATAACAAGGGTTTGGCATACAGTGAAAGCCTTCCAGTCACTCATATCCCACTCACTGTCTGGAGATGATTCCAAAAGAAACTGCGTTCAGTTTGCCTTGAAGTTTAAGAACAGTCAGAGAGGAGGGATGAGCAAGGCCATGCTCTGCCCAGATTAATGGTTGTCAGTCTGCTCGTGGACCTGTCAAATGTAACTATGCAAAGTCTGCTACGAGCAGGAAGTGGATTTGACATCAAAGGCTACATACAGGCAGCAGCTCTTAACTCGGGGCTTATGTAAGTGCATATATATAAGGACAGAAGCCTCTACTTAAACCAGCCAGACAACAACTCTCTTTCTGAACTGTGTTGTGTCTCCAGAGATCCTTATTCAATTATTAATGCATCTGCTGCTAATTTCATCATGCAGAGTGTGAATTTGTCTTCCCATGTCGAGCTCTAAGGGAAGTTTGTAAGAAATATAGAACTTGTCAGCACATAAGAGTCAACACATTACTGCTGTGCTGCAGCCATTTATAACAAAACTAAAATGAGCACTCACTTGTTTGGCATTAATTTAATGTCCCACTTAGCTCCTATCAGACGTAAATAGCTGCTTCATCCATTTAAGCATTTCTGTTCGTGCACATAATGAAGTACTCTGTACCTGTCAAGTAAGCAGAATTCATAACTGAAATAAGAAATGGATTAGAAAATTCAATGTTCTTAATATTAAGCCTCTACAAGGGTAGCATCAGATTTTTTTTATGGCTTCTGTGAGATTCACCTTTTATTCCACTCTTCAGAGACCATATGAAGACATGACATATACACATGCTACCATGCCAAAACGTTTCTAAAAGGGATATCTGTTCAACTTATGGCACAATTAACAAAAGCTGTAGTTGTCGAAGACATACTATTACAAAATAAAATAGTTAGCCAACCTCTCAGTATTTAAATTTTTTTTTTATGTTCTCCATTATAGAAAAACACAATTTAATTTTAAACAGTATTCTAGTTGTGATCATACTCTCTTGAGGAAATTTTTATGAGAATGAACAGAGATAATGACTACTATTAGTCACTGTCATTAGCATAAAACATTAGAAATGACAACATTTGTAACAGGCTATGACATGACAATTAAAGTATGACTTTCTAACACTAACGTATTATTTGGCTACAGCTGGTTGCTATTTTCTAAAGTTAAACTGATAGAAGTCTGGTAATGGTATATTTAATAGCATGTTCATCATCAGATCTAACTGTTTTCCATCACAGAGCATGAAGTTTTATGTCCTCTATCAACCCAAAACAAACAGCCCTACTGCTTAATGGCTCTTCAATTAATGTTTATGGTGCTACTTTTATAACCTAAGTTACAAGAAAAAAAATCCAACAAAATCCCTCCAAGAAGCCACTTAAGAATTTAAGAAGCTTAATGGGACTTCAATGAATACCAAAAATCACTAAAACATGTATGAGGTCCCACAGTTGAGGATGTGAAATAGAAGACATTAGAATGACATTAGAAAGACATTAGAAAACAGAAATAGAAGTTATTGAAAAATTCTTCTAGGACAATGTTATAATTGCCACTGGAGGGGGAGAACAGACCTTCATGTAGGGGAAGATGGTTGAGGGACTTCAGGTTGGCTGCCTTGCAATTGCTGTTCATGCTGGATTAAAATAGAGAAAACCTGTTCATCCCAAGTCATGCACAGGTCAGACTGTTGCTCAGATTGCCAGCTTATTCCCCTGAGAGTGATTTGCCCTCAGTAACCCACATGCTTGCCACCTACTCATAATTCTTTTCCCTGTTTAGCAGAGCTCATGCTGATTAAGATGAAAGAACAGTTCAAAGGCAGGTTTCTCTTTAACTGCCTTGGTGCATATTAATTTTTGTCTCTCCCTTTTGTACTAAGCCTCTAGAAAGCAATGTAAAACTACTGTAAATACGTTTTCACTGGAGAGCTGCCATTGTTCTAAATTATGAAAGCAAATGATTTCTGACTTGGGCTGTTAATTGTACATAGCAGTAATATATTAATTTTAAGCTGCCCATCATAATTCAGACACCCTGATTTCTAGCTTTTATCGATGCATTACGAGCTTTTATTTCTCTGACACCCAGGCAATTAATCACTGACATTCCTCAGTACCCCAAAGTAGCTGGACACCATTAGGCAAGAAAGAATCAGATCTGAGGGGTGGTGAAAATTTCTTTTCAGGAAATACTTGTTTCTTCGCACCATAAACTCTGCTTGACATTCATTTCAGCAAATATATTTTAATAGAACTGCTGTTATTCTGCCTCTCCTTCCAGTCTCCCAGGATTTTTTGTAGCTCAACATGATGTTCAGAAACAGGCAAAAAAGGCTCTGTGAAGTTTAAAGGCTGTCAAGCCTTCTTGGCAAATTCCCTACAAGAGCACAGCCGAGAAATGACAAACCTATCACCTGACTGGCTGGTGTTTAAAGCTGACTGCTTTTGATTAGGAGGCAATGAACCTTCCCTTCTGGAGTTCATTCTGTGTTTCATAAGCACCTATTCACTGAAAATTATGCATTTGAACTGATTTGAATTTGATCAGTGTAACACTTCAGTTTTATTATTTGTAGTAAATACAGGCATCTCTTAAGGTTTTACTGCACATTTAGGAGAATGTCAGCATAGTTAAAGACTTACTTTTACTTCTCTTGTGTTATTGCCTGACATTTAAAACATCCAAGAATAATATATGCCTGTATTGCAGTTACTCACTTGTTGTGCATTGCTCTATATGTACTCACACTCTACTTCCTCTCTGCTCCAGTGGGAAGAGCAGGATGAAGGCAATCCTGCCTACTCAAGGACGAAGTACTGTGTCCCCAGCTAGAAGTTACTGTGAACTGCAGCAGCTAATGTCTTTAATGGAAAACTCCTGTACTAAACTCTGTGCTGCAGACTCTGTGGTATTTCAACAGGCAGCACTGAGCAGGAGCAGCGCTGCTACCAGAGGGGCCGGCACTGAACACTGAGTTGCTCTTTCAATGTCAGCCAGCTGCAGGACCTGCGATGTGAATGCTCAGGGAAGCTTGATACACTTTTATCTTCTGACAGCCTTTCAATTATATGTCCTTTCATATCATTACATAACTTCCAATGATCTGCACTGTGGACCTCAGTAATAAAAATCCATTTCATGCCTGAAGAACACAACTTCTTTGGTAAGTCAGTTTAGACCTAGATGGGGAGCAGTGCATTTGACCAGAAACAAATGCTGAGTGGAGTCAGCTGGTGAGGTCAATAAAAGCTAAAAATAATATTTGACTTTGAGAGAAAAGAGAGTTCAGGACACAGCCTAGAGGCTAGATTCAGCCCTAGCTAAACATTTATCTCTGCATCAGTGTTACAAGGAGAGATCAGTCACCCAAACTTACATGCTGCAGAGGGGTTACAGATATACCTACAGAACTCACCAGTAAGGTCTGGGAGTAACTGAGAGCTTAATGTCATTATTACTAATACGGTCCATAGTGTCTTATGTCTATTAGCTTCAGGCCGAGTATTCACCAACATTTAATTCTACCTATCTTGAGAAAAATGCATATACTTACACGATTTACCTCCTCATTTACTTACCTGTTTTGTACACCATCATTACAGTGCATAACTACAGCAACATATCCCAGTCATTAGGGATGCTTTTACAAAAATAAAGGAGGCTCACTTCAGCTGCAATTCCAGCTAATAGTGAAACATTTGTGTGATATGTGTATTTTCAGTACTATTCCAGCTTTCATTAGTACCAGCTGGCTGTCTCAAAAATCTGTAACATACTAATTTCAACAGTATCTGTATAAAGATGCAAGATGAGAAGTACAAAAAAGCTGGTTTGGGTCAGGATATTTAGATCTTTTATGCCAGTGATGATGACTGGTTTTTGAGAACCTGAAGCTGAGACTAGTGAAAGCTGCAGGCTGTCAGTACTTCTGAAAATGAAGGTATGTCTTCAGTCCTCAAATACAGAGAGAAGTGTCTAATCTATCTTTTGAAAATGTTGAGAGTTATCAACAGAAGTGCCTTCTCCTAAACAAATCCTATTTCTTTACTAAACAAGCAATTTGAGAACAAAGCCATCAGAAGAAAGAATTAGCAAAAATTACAGCACTACAGAAAATTAACTTCTGGGAAATTCCATAGGCCAATTTCTACAAGGTGAATGAGGTGCACAAGAAGCTCAAAGTGAAGCCTTGAATGGTCTGTTCACAGCAAAGCTCTTGTGCATTGGGCTGTGCTTCTCTAAGCCCACTTTTTAACTTCTTGCTCGACAGCAGAGCATTGGGCACAGAACAGGCTTACCTCAAACTCCAAGGACTAGCATATGCCTCAAGCCTTGTTCTTCTCAGCTCTACACAATTTAATTAATGATATGACATGATATACACAATTTGTAGCTTTTAATGAAGGCAACTCCCACAACTGAAATTTAAAACTTTGTTCCTTAAAAGTTTAATTATTAAGGTTGGGGTAAATTTTGCCCAATCTCAGTTACCTAAAAGATAGCTAAATAGTCTACACTGGGCATTTAGGCACATTTTCTAAACAGTAGAGGGCATTTCATCCCATTTGGGTTTTTTTGACACATACTTGAAAAGGGGTTAAATAGTCCTTTGAACCTGAACTGAGTATATACACACATATATATGCAGCTGGAAAACAAAAAAACAGAACATGCAAGGAAGTAATGGAATCAGATGAACCTTGGTATTTTGCTACGAAGTTCTGGCTTGCTCAGGATGGGGAAAAATCTGACTTCCCTTTCTTCCTCTATAGACTTTTGTTCATCTTCTAAAAATATAAGAGTCTTCCAACCTTCTGAAATATTTTATCACTTATTAAAATCTGCTGTTATCAAGTGAAAAGGAATTACTACTCTCAAATTTCCAAGAACACTAGGTCATTTTCTTTAGGCAAAGACTGAAAACGACCTACTTCAAGTCCTCCTTGTAAGCCATTTTAGGAAATGTGGTATAATGGTCAGGAGTTTGGGCTCTAAGTAAAAGTATTTTTGTTCTGATGAAAAGCATTCTGTGTGATGCAGCACAGTTTCCCCCTTCTTCTTCCATTTGCTATATGCAAAGCAAAAATAATAATAAATAAAAATATTTCTAAGAGCCCTAGATTACTATTTACAGAGTTAACACATTTAAATATAATCTAAGTAAACCCTTAAGAAAGCTGCATATTTTCTCCCATTTTTTTTATCTCACTCACAGCCTACATAAAACTGGAGTGTGAATACTGTCACCTAGGGTTTATTTCCAGCTCTAGCTAGGAAAAAGAATCTTGAAAAATCCACTGAGTTTTTTCACAAGTCTAGAGTTGTGTTAGGCTTGAATAGCTTCTGGCCACATTCTTTTAGTTCTTTCTCTGCAGAGAAAAATCTACATCTAAAGCAGAGCATAGTTTAAATTTTTATCACCATTTGCAAGAGCAGATCCAAAAATAATGTGGGCAGAAAAGTGTCACCTCTTTTAGAACACACGGTGACAGGGAATGGGGTCCCATTTGAGGCCTTCATGCTGTTCTTCAGGGCAGACTTCAGGTCTGTTTTCTGGTGTGCAGTCAGGAGAAGCAAGGGTTGTACCAGGGTGTAGGAAAGGAAGGTGTGTCCAGCTACAGAGGGACTCCACATTAGTTATTGATATTAATTTTGTGAGCTGAAACCTTCTGGATGCACTAGCTACCAACAACAAAGGCTGACAGCGGTCTTTTGTTTCACATGCTCTTTGCTGAAGAAACAAGCTCATTTCTAGTAACTAAATGCAATAATTGCGTTTTTCTATGACATGTGGATGTATATAAGTTTATTACAGAAGAATACAACTCAGTATTTAGCTTGAAGGATTTAGGAAATGCTAGATTTGTAATTTCCAATATAAGTACATGATGTCCTTTAGTATATACAAGAGGGCATAGCCTTTAACTGCAGGACCCCTTACTACCCTTTTCTCCAAAAGACCTAACTCATTCTGGATATAGGATTGAATTAAATACTTATATCTGTCTTAAACTCTAATGGTACGACCCTTGTTTGTTTTCTCTTTTTCATCCAAATGGTTGCTGCTGTAGAGTATTTACTTTCTAATAGATTTTCATTGTGCATAGTTTATAGCAACAGCGCTACAGTAACTGAACCATATAAACCTTAATAAGTGAACGTTCACAGCAGCTCAATAAAGATACCGTTATTTTCAGAGATGAACAAGTGGAGAAGAGAGCAAAACACCCCAGAATCTGCAAAATTTGGTTTTTACATGACTGACTCAATGAATTTGCTTATCCCAAGGGGAGATGATTTCTTCAAACATTTGGCATTTTTAAAAACTATTTCTATGTTCAACATACTGCACAAATATAGTTTATTTATTATTGTGTTACTTCTGTGAGAAAGATGACTAACTATTATATTTCTTTATGACAGAAAAAGTGTAAGAATTTAGATACATCATCAAACTGTCCTGTCTCAAAGTAACAAGCACCACAAGTGTCTCTGTATAAGCTCTTTTCCAATGGCAAACAAAATATGAACTAGTTTAAAATAATCCTATTTTTTGCAGACTGAGGTGACCTAATTATCTCACACTTGACATAAACTAAAACCATATAGAAAAATACTACAGCTCACCTGATAGAGTGGAAGATCACTGTAAGTCTGAGTGGTGGCATATCCTAGAGAGGGTGGTAATGGTAGGTCCAGAAATCAGGCCTGTGGAGAGTCCCAACCTGAGGCTCAGTCCTTCAGAAGCCAGTGATTTATTGCAAATGATGTTGAGCACTCTCAATTCCCTGAACACCATTCAAAAGGTACAGTACTTCCCTAAGGCTCCAAAAATCTGAAAATCAAGATAAAGTTGGGCAGATTGTCACATTAATATTTCAGCTTAAATGACCTATGTAGCTTCACATACCGTCTCTGTGACACAGGGTCATAGTCTGGATGACAGAAAAGTCTTGGAAGACATTACCTTCCAAATTCTGCATGCTACGAGATAAAGCAGTTACAAAAACTAACAACAGAATTTGCTACACATTCCTGTTCCCTGCAAAGCACAAGTAGAATGGGAGAGCATGTGATCACATGCTTAGGGTCTCTAAAATGATGAGTGTGAACAACAGAGCAAAAAAGAGGGAAAGGAACAAACTAAACACTGGTATTTCAAGGTTTTGGTTTATTTTTCTTTACTTTTTGAAACTTTTAGTAAAGTTACTATATAAAACTTTAGCCATCATTTTAGCCTAGATTTCTCATCCTAAATTCTTAATTTTTATACTGCTACAAATCCATCAGGTGCTGCCTCCATACCTTTTCTGTACCTGCAATCATCTACTTGAGATGAAGGCTCATAGTCCATGCACAGTAGTATGAGTATGCTTTTGGCAATGTAATAATAACATTGTGTGGGTGAGTTTTATGAACACCAACACTCTTTATGCAGATACTACAGCAGAAAAATTATATTATTCCAGAGTAAATTAATTCTGAGTGCTGGTATGGATGAGAATGGGAACTTGTAAGAACAAGTTGGGTTGGAGTTGTGTTTCATTTCTTGATAATATTAACAGACTCAGTCTCATGAGAGACTAATTAAAATAAGTTCTTATTAAAATCAATGAATTGCTAAAGAATCTAAAGATTTAGGCTGGAGAGGGAGGCATTTTTTAAACACATTAGTTAGTCTCTTCAGTCAGCCAATGGAGACAAGGTACATCCAGAGAGTGTTTTAGAGCATCTGGCATAGGTATTCTGAATTATTTTCCATAAGCAAAGATCACTCCACTGAATGTATACATACCCTAGCTACCTGTAGCAGCAGAAGTAGGTATTTGAAGCTCGGTGATGAATGTGCTCAGTATTTCCCCAAGTGTTACACCAAGGTAACTTCACATAGAAGAAAAAAATCCTGATCAGTGGAGTAGGGGAATATAGGCATCTTTTTATAGCTTCTAGCAAGTTTACTGAGTTGGCAAACAACAACTTTGTGGACATCTCATGGTATTCTCCAAAACAGGTAGAATTTCATGAAAGAGTCAGAAAATAATTTTTGGGTCTCTCAGGGGAGTTCCTTATATCCTAAGCAAGTTTATGATACAGGAAACCTCAATTTGCAAATTGTGTGAACCTTTCCATAAAATTGGAGACATTTTTCTTTGACGGAAACTATTAGGTCAGTATAAACATCAGCCTTGCAAAATAAATGGTTAAAGTAAGCCAAGCACTCTGAAGTTAGTTAAATATCAGTTACAGGTCTGCAAAACCCAAATTCAGGTCTTGTCATGTATACATTTGATGTAGCCAATGTCTGAGTTAAATTTTGTTAGTTTTCTTTTTTTTTTAAACCATTGAGTTTAAAATGGTTGAGTCAATTTTTTTTTCTGCTTGATTTCATGCACAAGAAAGGGCCCTGAAAGAACAGCTATTCAATATTTCTTTTATCCTCATTATTCAATGTATTTTCCTTTATTAATTTACTGAACTCTATTCAAAACTTTAATTTTTCTTGACAAAATTATGAATTTTGCAGTTGGCTTTCTGTGTCATTTGTGGCTATACTATGTGAATACCTCATTAGTGCAACTAGTAGTTTATTATATTCCTGAGTTAAAATAAAACATTCAACACTGTTACATTCCCTGGGAAAGCCAAGGCTTGCACCTAACCTTAAACAGCACTTCACATAGTCAGGCACAGCTGATGATGACACTTGTAACTGATGAAAATCAGATCCAAAGAGTCTTTGTAAGATCTCAAGATAACAAGAAACACAACATTAGCAGGCAATGTTTGAGCAACTTGCCTACCCTCACACAAAACTCTGAGGTGCTGAAGGATCATATAATCCACCCCTCTGTTTTAGTCAAACTCAGCTGTTTGTCATTAAACACACTCCACTTGTAACCCAAATCACTGGGAATGTCAGCCAGTGGTTCTGGGGCTAAGAGCCTATTTGGGCACACAATCCTTTTACATTACTACAGCTATCAACTTGCACATTAGGCAAGACAGTGCAATTAAAAATACGAGCACTGGGAAAATAAGTCTGAGACAGGATCATTCTGGTGTTGTCTAATTTGCTAATATAGACAGAACTTTTGCTTGTTCTACATATTTCTCCTGACCCCTCCACCATGCAGCCCAAACGTCTTTTTCTGGATCTGACAGAAAAAAAAAATATTTTTGTGAACTGTTTAGCATTTTGACCAAAATCCCTGGGTTGAGCAGATACCCATCTTGGAAAATTTAATTTGAAGTGGACGCAGTTGTATTTATAGAACATCTTAATGGTAGATAATATGGCCAGCCCTGCCAAAAGTATATTAACAAGAAAAATGAGAGAAATGGAGGCATGGCAGATTAAACTGTATAGCTTGTTCTGTATTTTATCTGTGAGAGCTATGAATGAGAATGACTCATTGAAATAAGTTCAGATGAGGAACCTGGTATAAAATGTTTTTATACAAAAAAGCTAACAGCTGTCTCGATCCTTAAACATATTCTTAGGGTTATTTTTGGTTGACTGTGTTACAAAATCAGGTGCCTTATTTCCATTAATTTAGCTAAGCAGACTCCAAAGTAAAAAAACCCAAACAAATGACTCTGAATCTAAAATTATCCCTAAAATGGTCTAAAATAGAACTTCTGTTATTTCTAGAACTGTCAGCACTATAAAGTTTAAGAATATGTAGGGTTTTAGGGTCCAGTCCTATTGTGCTCAGTGCTATGGGAAGGACATTGAGTATTACCAGTAGTCTCAAGCCCTTATCAGTGTTTCGAGATGTCTTTCTTGCTCATCAAAGACATACAGCATGAGAAACTCACCATGGCAACAGGTGATGCAGCTATAGAAAAACAGGGCTATAAAGGAAATGGATGAAGACAATAATAACAGGCTTCTTCACTGTAAATCTGGCATATGTAGGTATGGTCCCCCATCACACACATTCTGCTGTGGCTTCATCCAGTTGCCTGGTAAAGTCCAGCAGGCACCAAATGATGACAGTGCAACTGTCATTGGTCTGAGCTGGGATTTGTTTAGTTCTCTAAACAAATCCCAGCTCAGAATACATCCTGTGTTTCATTTCCTGATGCAGCTTCTTACCCTCACCTGCTGCTTTGCTAATTGCACTTTATTACATCACTTTGACCTGCTGAGTGACCTTAGCCAAATCATGCAGCTTCACCGTTTGCCTGACTCTCCATTACAAGGCAGAGATTAAAATACCTGCTGCCTTTAGTAAGCATTTTGAGTTCTGTGCAGCAATTTTCTTTTAAGCACTGCAGGTGCTATTTCAGCTTTGTAAGGACTACGCAGCGCCACTGGGGTTCCAGTAACTCTTTCAAATGAGCACTAGATTCCCTGAAGCACGTATCCTACAGGCCTTCACAGTCTAATGGGCAACCCATTTTTGCCTTAGATCTTCAAAGAAGTTCAATGATACAAAAAGTATTGTGCCTCCTTCAGAAATCTGATAGTTCTCATGAAAATAAAGTGGTGACCACCACGAATGGATGAACTTGATTGTCAAGTTGAGATTTGAGTGAGCAACAGTCCCAAGCAAGTACCTTCAACTAAATACTTTTCTTGCATGTGGGAAAATTGGTTATGATGACATAAAAAGTAAAATCTTGATGTGGTACTGTATCTGAAGTACTCTTCCTGGATCAAAGTTATTTAACACTGCTGCTAAGCAGGACATGGGCTGGAATGAAGCAATCCAGTCCTTAACAGGTAAGTGTTCTGTCTGAATTTAATTAAATTATAAAATTGACTACAGATCACATTCTGAATTTCATATTCCCTTTTCAGTCCTTGATGTCAGCATGGATTTTTAGTATATGAAACCTGGGCAAGATCTGCAGGATTAAATTCTCCATCAGAAAGCTACCTTGCTTAACAAGAATTCAATGTAATACAACATTCCTGTCAATTGTTTGCATCTTTACATCATGAATTCTGAAACAGGTATTAAGCAGGTATTAAATACTCAAAATACCATACAGAATAATAAAAAGAACCCTATCAGTTTTAAATACTCAGAGAATACCACACTGAATTCCTATATTATTAGTGAATAGCAACATTTCATTTGTATGACAGTGTCCTTGATTATCTTTTCAGCTACAGTAAGTATATCACACATAATGTTCTTCTGTGAAGAAGAGAAAAAAAAGGGAGAAAAGAAAAGAAAAGAAAAAGAAAGAAGCTGCATTGGCAAGACCTTTTCACTGAATTTTGCCACTGGTTGTGCAGCATTGTTATAAAGTTCAGGAAGAAATATAATGAATTATTAGCTGAGCAATGAATATGGAGTTTGAAGTGAACATAGTAAATCATGATACAAAATATCTGCACATTTTGTTCTGTTTACTGTGCAGAAGTAAAGAAAGCATGCCCACCCAGAATGCTGAGTCAAGGATGAGCAGCTCAGCAGTTTGCACCTCTGACTTGTTGGTGGTAACACAGTGTGAAGGTCTTGTAATGCAAGGGCACGTAACAAAGGTATTCACTGCTTTCCTGTGAGTAAGCCATCCATCACGAGCTAATGCATCCAGCATGGCAACAGCAGTGCCAAGCAAGCTATAACCAGCTATTCTCATATTCTATAACAAGGAACGATACCTCCATTAAATCAATAAGGTGCAGCAGCAACAAAAATAAACAAGAAACATTGTTTTCATAATTAATTCTACTCTTATCAGGGCACCGAAGCATTTCTATTTTCCACCTCATACACCGAAATGTTGTCAATAGATATTGGGAAGTTCTGATCGTTTCCATATAGCATCTTGAAAAATCCTAAGGGAACATGCATGATATAGATGATCAACTGCACATCTTTTTCTTTCATGTTTTTCTTTTTAATATGTGAATGATGACCATTACAGCACAGGTGTGATCTTCCTCCAATAAACCTTCAGTCTGATTAACATATTTGAAATATGTCTGCAATTGCATTCTCAACAAATCTTGCTATTCTCTGGTAAAGCATACTAGGTTTCAAAACTAATTCAATTATTTTAGGAAAGGAGGCATTTATGTCTTTCAATAACTACCCAACACAGCCTTTTAACGATTTATATAAGAAAAACAAACCTTTAAAACAGTGACATTTTTTTAGTAGAAGTTTAAAATCTGCATTTCTTATGCTTAAGTTGACACAAATTGCTTCTCTTTGAGAATGAAAACTTTGTTCCAAATATGCATGATTTAGAGATATATTTCAACATGTTCTGCCAAGATGTAATACAAATTACTAAGTCAACCAAAGAATGTGAAAGGACAGAAAATCTTTCCTGTACTCATACTGGCAGGCACAGTTCATCTTCAGATTCCATGGTTTCAGAACATAAATACTGTATACAGTATGTCTCCACTAAAAGATACTGGCATACTCATGAGCAAAGCTCAAAAATTGTCTAATAGCTATGTAGATCAGCAAATCTTTCAGTAGGAATCATTTTCCTAATGCCTACAAATGAATTTGAAATTTCTGGTCCTGACCTACAGGACCAGAAACAAAACCAGCGGAAGAAAAAGGAAAGGCTTAATGATTTCAAAGCTTTCTGTCAGGTCTCAATGGTAAACAGTAATGACTAGAAAAATTTAATTAGCTAAAAACAGAGTGGATGATGGTGATCATCTTTGAAGCCATAATGCCTTGAGAAAGTTACCTCTGTGCCTGTTCTGTCTCAGCAGACCAATACAGTAAAACTGGTAACACGTGACACCTTTTCTGATCACTCCTGGGTTTTAGTAACTGATGGAGGTCACAGAGTGCATCTAAGTTTTTAATGGAGGACAAAAAACTTCAGAAGACATTAGGATTATTTTTCTGTTCATCATTCAAATATTTTTAATTTTTTCCTGTGATTTTACTTGTTAATTAGCGTTCTTTTTGTACTTTGAGGAATCTGTTGACAACAGAGGATGACATGAAATAATAAAAAATATATTCTTTATTCTTCAGACATTAACTACAGTCAACCCTTTCAATTATAGCCTTTCTTTTTCTGTGAAAACTTTGTAACCTCTTAGTGAAATGAAATTTTTTTTTTCATCCTACCTTGAAAAGAATGCATCTACAAATAAACTTCTGTCCTCCTGACCCCTAAAAATCCATGGTTTCTGATACAGGGATAAATTGGTTCTTTGTCACATAGGATTCATTTATAACCTATTCTATGACTCTGACTGTATTAATACTTTTCCCAAACTACTTTATCTTCTTGAAATCTTGAGCCATTTATTGAAGTTCTACAACATTATAAAAGAATTGGGGTAATACTTACTAAAAAACAAAACTAATTGCTTTAACATCTTTGCTAAGAAGTTAGCAAACAGATTGTGTAAGATTATAACCTTGTTTAGATCTGGTATTTCTTTCACAAAAGAAATTACAGAAGACAACAGGAGAACAGTTTTCTGTCAAAATATGTAGCTGTTCAAGAAATTCAGGTAGAGTTTCTCAGTTGTCTTTTCATGTTACACAGTATTTTTCCATAAAGGAAAGGAAGTGTACCACTAAACTTTACAGAGTATGAGGTATCTCTAAGAAGGTTGCACGAAGACTGATACCACTGCTGTCCCTACTTAACCTTTATACAGCCTTGAATTAACTTGTTTCTGCATGTTAATGCAATACAATATGGAAAATGCTCTAGGACTTCCTTTCCTTAATGGATCACTGGCTTCTTTCACCCATTATCAAAGACTTTTTCTCTCCAATGTTTAGCTTATTTGATGATTCTCCTTTACCTCCATTTGTAATTCTGTAGCTGCAGTATTTGACTCCTGCAAAACTATGGACTTAGAAAGTTCACGAAACAACACTCCCACTGTCAAACTTGTAGGAAATACATCACTAATGTAGACAAAATTGGTTTTTATTTGAACACAATACATTGCTTACTTGTTCTTGATTTCATCCTTCAGATAATAATCCTGGATGATATTTCACGAGGACTACCATAAATCCATATTCTCATGATAAAATTATAAGCCTTTCAGCTGAGGGACTCATATAAGTTAATTATCCTGATTCTAATGGTAACTTGGTTGCTTTACTGAATTCCTGATGTGCAGCTCAGTACCTCAGTTGTGGCTGTGGTTTGGCAGCTCCCTGGCAACAGAGACACACAGGCCTCTCCATACTGCTGTGCTCAGTCACAAGGTCTGCACATTTATTTCCTCAGCCCCACCACAGACACAGTGATGTTTCTGAAGCCCTCACTCACCATCACTAACACCAGTGCTATGCAGTTTGGAAGTCAGCACACGTCTAAATAAAATGGAGTAATTATTCTGGGCTGTGGAAGGGGTGTGGAGTAAGGGGATGGAGATCTCTTGGCTCTACGGCTGTAGCTCCGGTACTCTGAATGGAGGTTGAGGACCTCATTGAGCTACAAAAACATTGCCAATATCCTCTGAGGTGAGGTCAGATATTCTGTATTTCCTGAGGTTCTTCATTTATTCATCTGAAGATTTAAGATCTTTGTTTAAACACTGTCAGATAAGCTGAATGGGAAAGAAAGAGTTACATGGTGCTACTTCATTTTCTAATAAAAGCTGCTGCTCTAGAAACACCTAATTTTTTGAGTTAGAATGGCTCTTGAATACATGCAAGAAGTCTGCTAAACAAAATATAATTTACTGATTTCACTACTAAAAAAGTACTAAAACCTATACTGCACTATTTTCTTCTAACGATCAAACTGTTTTATATATGAGGTCAACCTGGACAAACAAAAAAAATCATAGAAATATGTGAACAGAAATTTTGCATTTTTAACTTCTCTTTCCCAATGTTTTCACTTATTTATTTTGATATTTTAGATTGTTTTTTTCTTCCTATTACAAACAAAACTAATTGGTGTGTGAATTAAGCCAATTTGGTTGGCGACAAGCGTCTTGGAGTGATCTGCAGCATGAGTGGAGTTACATGTTTTCTGGTGGTGCATATAAGTTTTCAGGACCTCAGAATTATGGCTGACCTGACTGGTGGATGTGCCGAATACATCACAGCTTTCCATGGAAGACCTGAAGACAGCTGTTAATTACAACAACGAGACCCTCTTTTCACTCTCTCAAAAATTAATACAGTGGATTATGTTTTTGCTAAGACACAGCTGATTAACTGCAAGGCTTCTTCAGAAACAGTAGTGAAACATACTTTTAGTTAGCACTGAACAGCACATGCAGTCATGGATAATTTTTCATACTATTTTCCTGAAAATCAATAGAAAAAATGTTCGCATAAACAGTTGCTTGCTTGCACGGACTTAACCTACTTTTTTGAAATAATTTGTATGTGAGAATATTTCACAATGTATCATTTTACTGAAATTTTCTGCCATTTTTTTTATCTACACAAGTAATGGCTGTAAAATGGACTTGGGGACAGGGATATTAAAGGATGCTGCTCTGCTATAAAGCTGTATTTATTGAAGTCCATCCTCAAGGAGTTCACAGCAGTTACCCTCACATAAAAACCTGATGCACAAGTGAGAAATTAATTTTATCTACTTTGCCCTGGATCTCACATCAGGTATGACCTGCTCACAGCTTTGTGTTGTTAATCATTTCAGTAAGGCATACGAGTATTTCCTGGAATACTTACATAGTAAAATCTATAATACATAATAATCTAAAATCACAGTTATACCAGTAGGAAATTATTTATAGCAATGGAAAGTGTTTTGCTTTTCTGTAGAGATATATCCTGATCAAAGCAAATTTGTGTAACTACGTGCAAGGTGGGTAGAGGGAAGATTTGCCTGAAGTGGTACACTCACACTGATGTGACTGTAATATGCAGACAAACCTTATTGCCATGTTATTAATGCAATGTCACTTTGGTCTGTAGGGTGGTTGTAGCATATCAATAAAACCAATTTATAAAGATCTTGAGGCAACTCTTAGGAGAGGAAAATTAAACCCTTTATATCTTGTTATACAACACAACCTGTGGTTTGTAAGTAACTGTTGAATACCACCATACCTGGAAAATGTTACATCATCCAGACCACAGTCATGGGAAAAGATGCCAGAGTAATAAATGTGTCTAGGATTTGTACTTTTTGCATCGTGATTAGGTTCACACTTCTGAGTCCATAGACAAAGTTTTAACTTAGCTGAATTTTTTTTTGTTTGTTCCAGCAATGACACTTGTCTTCAGTCAAAAATTTCATATAGAACCTGAAGTCTATTTAAGGAGATCATTCAAGATAAACTTTCAGGTTTAAATGTGTTTAACAGAGAAATATAAGTAATGCCCCAATCCATGCCATTGCATAGTAATACCTCAGTGTCCCTACCATTCTAAACCACATAAAAGAAAAACCTACCAAGCATAAGTAACAAACTTCCTGTCTCTATACAGATAGATTTTTCATAGGAAGAAATGTTAAATATTTTCAGAAGCAAAGACAAGCTAGTATTGTCGTTTTCTTTGCTAGCCAAAATGTAGGCATGCTTTTAATAAAAAGAAGCTCATGTTTTTGGCAAGAGCAGTTATAAAGTACACCATCTTAATATTTACCATTTAAAGGCTAGATGACAAGACTTCTTTTATTTAAATGAAGAGTAGCATAACATACATGTAAATGTTTTGATTGCCTTATACCATAATCATTATGTTGATACACAGAGAAATATTGCTGGAAAGACATTGACTTTAAAACTGAATATTTTTTAGCTGAATAAGTTTTCGTGCATTAATAAAAACAAATGCACAGATCAAACAGGAAATAGGAAAAGCCCCTGAGATGCAGCAGAGCTTACCTGACCACTTCCCAGCAGATCTGCTGCTTAGCTGTCCAGTGCCTGTCAGTCCCTGAAATAGTGAGACAGAATAAACTCAATGTAACCATCATGTAGCCTACTAAATTCACTTTAACACTTCAAAGGACAAAACATACTCATCATAAACTATTCAAAAAGAGCTAGCATGCAACTCCAGCTGCAAAAGATTTTGTTCACAAACTGAACAGCAATCGGCCTGTACTTTAGTCGCATCAAAAAAGTAAACCAATCACATTGACAAAAAGCCACTGTAAACAAAAAGACTGTATTGAAAGGATTAACAGTTTTGGCATCCCTACCATCAAGTCTTCTGTTCTTTTTTTCTTTTCTTCATCAAAATTTAGGTTATATATTTGTTGTTAGCAAGAGTTGCATTACTATTATTATTAATTTTAGTTCTGTTTATTACCTTGAGGGTTATATATTGTAGAATAATTTTGTTGTCACTAGTTAATGTTAATTAGTTGTTTTAATAGCCTATATACCTATTTGTTATCTTTTGGTAGGTTTACTTTTTTAACTATCAGTAACTTAATAACTGAGAATATTTTACATTACTGTTGCATACTCAAAATTACAGAGTTACTATTAATGTTACCTGTTTAACGTTTAGTCATCCTTTGAGTCCTGCGACATATTTCCTTAATAATCATCAGCCATCAAGTCTGATAGTCTCAAAAGAAATATCAGCCCTCTAAACTGCCTTCAAGGGCGGTGATATTTAGCACTGAAAATTACAAATAAAGTTTTTGAAGTTGAGTACCAACAACTGGGCAGTGACACTGATGATTTGTTTATCAAGACAAATCGTTATATACTACGAAAAATGCAGTCAACGCACTCTTCTGAGTGAAAACAAATAGGTGAATCTATGCAATGCTTACATGTTGAATGGGATATTTAATGTGCGGGGAAACTCAAAGGTTGAAGAACTAGCATTTAGACAGTCTAACAGTGGTAAGTGGTAATCTTACCTCTTTAAACTCCATTACATTCTCACGAGAGACATGCTAATACAAACAAGTCAATCAGAGTTTGTGTTTAGCAAGATCAAGCTTAAAGGATAGTTTAAAATCCATTTATTGTTCTAAAGCATTTTTTTCCATTAACATGTTATACATTAGTGGATACTAACCATGATTCATGTAACAGTTTAGTTTGTTAACTTTTATATTATTTAACAACAAGAAGTTATTAATACAGCTTTTAAAGTCTTACACAAAAAATCTTAAAACAGGCTTGGGTTCATTTTTGTAATTTTTATATAAAAAACATTTTAGGCATCTCTTGAAAAAGAAATAAAGCAGGCATTTAAAGCTAGAAAACAAGTAATTCCAAATTTAGTTTGTTACAAAAGGTTTCAGCTTTATTGACAAATTATGGCAAACATATTTGACAAAATTATGGTTTCCTATTTAGAGAAGCTTACACATGGAACTTTAAGTGATTTTTTTTAACAAATACAGGTTAAAACACTGAACAACTTCAGTTAGCTACATACATACAGTAGCTGCTTGTTTTCAACCCCATTAAAACAGCATTTAAAATTAAATTTACAAACTTAATATAGAACATCTTGATCTAAACTAACATATATTAAAAAAGACAGGTTAAAACATCTTATCTACAGCTTGATTATTGTCTGGCTCAAAAAAAAAAAAGAAAAAAAAAATCATATTACAGTCTTTCAGCAACCCTAAACAGAAACTCAGCCTTAGCTAGTATGTAGAGAGACTCAAGATCTGTAACAGTGTCATGCTTTTTAAGTTACACACAGCAATGAATACAACCAACAGAACATCATCTTTGAATAGTTTATAGACAATGCTTGCCAAAGGTTTTTTGTCTCTGTTTTTTTAAGTCCGTGTTATAAAATAATACTAATGCCAATGTCACGCCAATGTTATAGGAAATACAAGTAGTACATAGGATAATAATGAGCAGTAATCCCTAGGATAGAAAAGAAATGGACTATTACTTGTCTTGTTGCTGTTTATGTGGAGACCACAGGCTATTAATTGTCTTTGAGATGAGGTCACAGATGAGGAGGACCTTCAATATCTACCATAGGGGTGTTCCCTGTAACCCCCTCTGGCTGACCTTGGAGGTGGTGCCTTTAGGCTGGAACGGGTTGTAGCCCATTCTTCTTGTGCTAAAAACAGAAGAGAAAAACAAGTTTCGTAAATATCTAAAATTAAAAGAACAAAGGGATGCCACTGCTAATGGCTGTCAAAATTTTTGAGGGTTCTGGCTGAAAGCTTTAGAAAATCAAAATGAGGATGGCGTTATCATCCATTTCTTTATCCTCCCACAAAAAAAGTACAGAAAACTAACCTACTTCTCTACACAGGAAACCTGTCTATCTTAGGAAGAAAAAAAAAGCCTTACTCCTTCACTTTCAGCAGAGAATGAATAACTACTGTGTTGGTGGTACAGTCAGCTCTGGAAAAATCACTGAGTTAGTCTGCCAGTTCAGAATTTATTTGATGTTTTGAGTTTCTAGCATTTAAGCTAAAGCAGGAATTTGAATAACATTTAATGCTGTTGGTATGGTAACAAAATGAGGAGTTGAATCATGAAAAGATAATAAAGATATGTTTGATTTTTTACTTCCATTTGAGACCAAAAGAAAGAAAATAATGGAAGAAAAATGTGAAGTTACTACATTAAGCAAAAGATTTTACTTTGCAGTATCTTTAGAACACTTTTTCAAATTTGGTGAATCAATTATGCTCAGGACAAATAAGGTAAAAACTGTAAGTCTAGTTCAGTTTTTGCAAAGCTCCTTCAAATCTTCTTCTTCCTTCCTGGCGTGATATTTCTGGAATTTAACCCTCCCAAAGGTGCAATCAGGAAACTCCCTACAGTGGTGGTCCAGCAGTTGAACCCAAATCTTGAATTATCTCCTAATCAGCCAGTGGGTCGTAAAATGATTTCTGGTTTTGTCTTCCTCTGACTTCAACTGATCATACTTAGAGTGATTAAAATGGAAATGCACAAACCACAGTGTATCATATCACGCCAGAGTGCAACATTGCCGGTATCTTGTTTTTGCAATGACTGCTGACTTTTGTGGCCACTAGCCACTAGCCTAGCTGTCACTAGGCAAAAAATACTAAATGGTTAAATCAGGTATCAAAGATTCCTTTTGTAAAAAGATAATGCTATGTGACTATGAAAAATGAAAATATAAAACATAAAACGCCTGTTAAAATTCTGAAAGCTATTTCTTCTCTGCAAGATGTCTTCTCTGCAACTACACTTCATTATCTCGTTGCCTTGAGGTATGAGGGGAATAGCAGCTGCAGAGCTAAAGTGAGTTCAGGCTAGCACATATGGAGTGGGCATCTCTCAAAAGATTTGGTAGCAGTTGATCTTTCTATGGAACAAGAAACACTCCTGTGATTTTTTGGTGCACTCCATTTATTTTCTTTTTCTTTGAGTTCTTCAGGATGTTCTCTTTTTGAATATCAGGGGTTTTATGGTCACATGAAACCAAAGTTTACTGTGGAAAGCTACTGCCTAGAGGGTTGAAGAAGTGGCAGCCAATATGATATAGTTCTAAATCCTCAGGTCTCTCATTCCTACAGGGAGTAAGTTTCTGTATAGTGAATTTAAAAATCCTGTCTCTGCAGTATGTATCATTAGACCCTTTAAAAATGACATTTTACTGTAAATTTTTTGCATCTTCAATTACCCTTTGCTGAAGTGGTACTGCATTTGCAGAGACGCCTTGGGGACAAGACAGATTTATATGGAAAAGAGAAGCTTTATTTAAATAAATGAAAATGACTGAAGTAATAAAAATATCCAGTAAATGCACAACACAAAGACAAGCCAATTTCTTGTTCCTTTTTAGTCCCCTCACCGTTGTCCAGATTGAAGCACCTTCATATAAAGGTGAAATGTTCAGTCTTTTTGGTAGTCCTCATGCAGTAAAAAATGACTTCATATTACCAACTGGAGGAAACTGTTTTTCCTTGACTGTTCTTAAAGCAAATTGCTCCTGTGGCTGTACCAGCTCCTGATATGGAACAAAAACTGAATCATAATTTGTGGTACAAGTCTCTTATGCTCTTTTTTTCAGTAATATGGTGGATCTATTTGCTTGATTTCAGACTTTAACACCATATTTGAAATATGATGTGATAGTTGACAGCTAACAGCTCCTGTTGATAGAGCCTACTGTATTAACAGGTGAATCCATAGCCAAAACAGATGTGGAAGTTTTGGGACTACAGCCTGCAACTGGGAAAACCCTGGTGTTTACCACTCATATAGCAGTAAAGGATTATATATTTATTGTGGAGAAAGCAAGATGATAGTGAGCAGCACTATCAAGAGTCTCTG
Source organism: Struthidea cinerea (assembly GCA_013397865.1). Lineage (NCBI taxonomy): Eukaryota > Metazoa > Chordata > Aves > Passeriformes > Corcoracidae > Struthidea > Struthidea cinerea. The sequence goes on along the minus strand of VZTI01001107.1, from coordinate 1,786,414 downwards.
AACCACACTGTGCCAATATATTACAAAATGCAGCCACACCAAAAAAGAAACCAGACTGCTAGTGTTTTTTTTCCTAGGGGGGTTTTAGTGAACAATATATCTGCATGCTAGTAATTAACATTCCCTTGACAGGAAACCTGCTCTTTCATGTCTCTCTTCCAGAACTCCAAGGTAACCTTTTTCCTTCAGCACCAAGGGAAGAAACGGAGCTCCTGAGAATGGAAATCTCTATTTTCAGGAACAGTCTTAAAAGGCTGGAGTCCTATAGATTACCTCAACAGTCACACAGAGATTTGGGCAGCTTTTTGGGTAGTAGAAGGGTTGAAAGTTTGATTACCAGGCTGAGTTTCACTGTGAGAACAGGAGAGCAGTGAGTGAGCCTGGTCTTTCTCTGAAAGACTGCCAAAAGGGGAAGGAAAGAGAGCCTGGACATATTTCATCATAATAAAGTGACATATTAATGAAATGGAAGCTGAGAGGGATTTCAGGTGAAGAGCAGGCAATAGGTGTAGCTTTGGAGAGAGAAAAGTAATTGGGAGAACTGCAAGTGAGACACTGCCCAAGAGCTGAAGAAACATGCAGGGTGGTTGCTGTGTTTTAATGCTGATTTCTTTCCCTTTTTCTGATTCCTGTGAAGAATAACTCTGTGGAGTCTGATCTTCCCCTTCCCTCGATGACATGCAGACTTCCATCCAGTCTTTCTGCTCTAGCAGACCACACTCATTCCCTGTCCTTTTCACTTCTGTCTCCAGTGCTATCAGGTTTCAAAGACTATGGTTAAAAAGAAATCCACACGGAGAGATTAATAACTGAGGGCAGAGTTTTTTCAGGAATTTTGTGTTATTGGCAACTTTGCCATTCTTAGTTAAGGAGAAATATTCTATGTTTTGCTTTCAGAAACTGAAAGTGTTAAGTTATAGCAGCATGATAGAAAATTAAGAGAGCTTATAGGAGAGGAATCTGAGAGTGCTTGGGCTAAAGGATTGCTTTTTGTGTGATATGAAGTGTTGTACCTACTTTGGTAAGAAATGTGAAGACATGGGCACAGCCCTTTTAATTACACTGCATATGTCTTTCAATCTGCTATATGCTCCCTGTGAATTGGCATTTGAAGCTCACCTTTAGGGCATAAAATTATTCTTATTATCATAGGCAATCAGCACCCTTGGTTTATGCCTGATTGAAATTACATATTAGTGTTTTTTCACTGCTTTTTATGATTCAGATGGACTCTTATTTACTTTATTGTGTTCATTGAGTTATAGAAATGATTCCAGTATTTATTACAGACATTATTGATACATTACTTGAGGCTATCTTTGAAGATTATTTTTTTATCAACTGCTAGGAGACTCCACAGCTTTAATCTGTTTAAATATAGAATTTTAGTTAGTTTTTCTTTTTCTTAATAGAGAGTCAGAATGAAACAAAGTAATATAATTTAACCTGAGAAATTTCTTTGAATATGGGATCAAAATGGTAACATTTACAGCACAGAGAGGGGTACATACGAAGTTGCGTCTGTCTTACTATTTTACCTATGCATTATGGAAAGCACAGAGAAATTCAGTGGTCTATCCCCGTGGCTATCATCACATGCTTAAATGTCTTCAAGTAAAGATTCAAGAAAATCACATATTCAGACAGTTTTTTTTTTACTCTTCATTTAGCATTCTGCAACCTTGTCATGGAATTTTCTAGTACTGAATAAAACTCTTTCACAAACGCAAAGAGGGAAACAATGCAATAGCTAAAGGGCAGATCACAATAATGGGTAAATTAAAAATAAAAATACATATTAACGGCATGTGATTTACATAGGAATATATTTTTTCCTTATTATTTTTTGTTTATAGTCATTGCTTAGTCCTGGTACTAATCAAGACCTGATCACTTTTTCTTCCCAGTAACTTATTTAACATCTGAATATTGCCCACAATTATTGGGAACAATTTTATTAATTTCTGCTCAATTATTTCAGACGGGTGGCCAGGAAAAGATTAGAAAGAGTAATTCTGAGTAGATAGTTAAGATGTATATAACAGCAAGTAGTGTAATGGTTCAATTTGTTTTTTCATTTACCTTTTGGTGTTTCAGAATAAAATAGTTTTCTTTCCTGTGAGAAAAAAAATCTCTTTTACTGCATACATGTGGAGAGAGCACAGTGCACAGGAATTGGGATTACTAGCTCTACTCCTTGTTTGCTCAGTGACCTTGGACAATTGCTCAATATTTTGTGGTATGGCTTCCTCACTGGTAGAATGAGAGAGGAATACCTTCCTCCCTGGGGTGTTCTGAGATGTAGTTAATTGCCTGAGCAGTAAGAGAAAAGTGATATAGATGTGCTGAGCAGAAGACCCAATAGAAACCAGACATATAGCTTTAAAATGAGAACTCTTAAAATTAGAATGCCTTTCTTTGGGACAATTCAATTTGTGCTGTATTTCTAGTAAGCCTCCAAACTTCTCCCTCCATAGAAAGATGGATGGAGACAAAATACTGCTTGCAAATGGTTGAAAAATTCGTCCTACACAAGCTAATGACTGAAGCTCAACTAACTTTGACAAAGCCAGTATTGCAGCCAAAAAATCCACACTGAAAATGTAGCTGCACTTTTCTCGTGTCATAATTGGACAAGTATACATTATTTTAGAAAAAAATGCAAGAACAAATTTTGTTTGTTTTTTTTTTTAAAGTAGAACATGCACTTTTTTCCACTCTTAGGGTCTCTTTTTTGCTTATCTGCAAAGCTTGCAAAATACACAGGATTTTCTGACTTGACATCTATGCATTTTATTATTTTGTGTGAAGAAGAGCTGAAATGACTATCTTTTGAATCACAAATGGTGCCTTTCTTATTTGAATTTTGGAGTTTTGAGAAGACAAGAAACATTTCCAAAACACAGGCTCAAACCAATTAAGCTTACTTACACCATTCTAAATACCCTTTATTTTACTAGACCTGGTCTATGAAATATATACAGCTTAAAAACCAGAAATGAATGGAAAACCTTGTGGTTTAATAGTCTACTTTCTGAACATGGCTGTAGCTCTTCAAAACACCCCAACCTACTGCCCCTCTGCTTGATAGTAACTTCTCTTCAGGAGGGCTAACAATTTAAACTGCATGGCTGCTCCAAATCTGCTTTTGGGTTGTGAGCTTCTCTGGCTTAAAGCAGTAGTGGAGGATCACAGAAATCCTCCAGCTGACAGCACTGGAACAGATGAGAAGTGCTTGTGCAGTCCCCTCTGCCAGCCCTCCCTGCAGGTGAAGTAATGACAGCGAGAGGTGCAGGAATGACCACTGGAGAAAATGATTTCCTAGAAGGCTTCACCCACTTTTGTAGTGAACACCTGCCACAGACGGGGAAGGAGCAGCATCAGAGTACACTGGCAACTAGTTTGGGAAACTGCAATGCCAGGAGGAAGAAGAGTCTTATCAGTGTTGTTGTGAGTGTGAATGTTACAGTGTAGAAGGAGCTTTATTTTTAACGTATTTTCAGTAAAAATTAATTTTCTCTTACTTTATGGTCATGCAACATGAGACATGCACTGATATGCTGCATCTGGAATTAAACAGATGCACATCAATATTACAGGACTTTTAGATTCTCCAACACTACAGTTCCCATGGTGCAAGACAGTGAAATTACCATTTGAAATATTACATCGGAAAGTTTTGCATGATTCACTTATTCTTATTCTGTCACAGAAAATGATTTGTAATTCAGAAGTCGTAGAGGAAGCACAATAAGTTGCTATAAATTAAAACCAATCTTGTGCTACATGCAGAATTTTTTTGATTGTTGCAGCATAACTGAACTATAAAAGTTTTAGGATATACAGACAGTGAAAAGGATGTGAAGAGTTTAAATATGGAACTTTCTAAAGAATTATAGCCTAATTAAAACTCTGATTTGACAAAACAGCAATAGCTCTAGTATCATCCCCACATTAGTCGTCATAGCTGAATTCAAAATGTGCTCCTTTCCCTGCAAACTTTCAAAATCATGCTGTTATGAAAATCGTAAGTCTCTTCTGAGGGAATGAATGCCACTTGGGATACAGCTAAGGTGATTCCTCCAGTAAAAGAATTGACAAAATTTTGCAGAAAAATCAGGAAAATGCTTTTGACAGTTCATTCTGTCCCACAGTAGGATTGCTGCTATCAGTAAGTATAGGAATGATTGACATAGACGATTAAAGGAGGGCAATTTATTTGGTATATCTTCTGTCCATATGCAGCAGAAATCTTCAATGCCTCCTGTTTCCAGTGGAATAAAAGACTGAGCACTGTACAGGAAGACTCAGGAGCACTTCTGAGTTCCCAGGGCTGGGTGTACATCTGCCTCATGCTCAGCATGAGACCAGAGGCCTCAATCAGCCCAGATTAAAAGTGGTCATGCAGGAGCATGACACACTCCTCAGAACCATGGCACACGTAGCAAGGTTGTCAGCAGGGACAGCTTGGGGGGCATCAGGATGCAGGTGCTGTGTCAATATTAGCACACAGTGCACACCAATAGGAATGAACGGCAGAGGAAAACAGCTGACACTGAGGACCTGATATTCACAATATGGCTTCTACAGGTACTTTTCATTTCAGACTGGCCCTGGTCTGAGCCTCTGGAAGTGAAATCTCACAAACAGTTGGGATTGCATCTTTTGCTTTAGTTTCAAACTAGAGTTTATGCACTTCGAACCCACTCAGTGATGTGGACAGAAGACCTATAAATGCAGACAACTGGTAAATCTGTTTATAAAGAACACTCCTACTTCCGTGCTAGTGTAGAAGCACCCAGCATGTGCTAACCAGTCAGCCAGGTGCTCTGTCAAGACACCACAAAATGTCCACTGCAATGGTACAATCTGTGTTTTGTTGCCTCTGAGACGCCTAATTAATAATAAAATGGATTAGGAAGTGGTTGGAGAGTCACATCCAGAGGGTAGTGGTTAATGGCTGAGAGTCCTGATGGACATGAGTGACAAGTGGTGTCTCTCAGGAGTCCGTACTGCGATTAGTGTTATTTAATATCTTCATTGATGACATAGGTGAAGGGATTGGGTGCACCCTCAACAAGTTTGCAGATGACACCGAGCTGAGCGGTGCTGTTGACACACCTGAAGAACAGGACGGCATCCAGAGAGATCTGGACAAGCTCCAGAAGTGGCCCATGGGAATCTCCTGCAGTTTAACAAGTGCAGGGTGCTGCACCTGGGTCAGGGCAATCCCTGGTATCAATCCAGGTTGGGGGATGAACAGATCAAGAGCAGCCCTGACAGGAAGGACTTGGGGGTGCTGGTGAATGAGAGGCTGGACATGAGCTTCGCAGCCCAGAAAGCCAAACATGTCCTGGGCTGCATCAAAAGCAGCATGACCAACAGGGTGAGGGAGGGGACCTGCCCCTCTGCTCTGGTGAGACCCCACCTGCAGTGCTGCATCCAGCTCTGGGGTCCCCAGCACAGGAAGGACATGGACCTGTTGGAGCAAGCCCAGAGGAGGCCACCAAGATGATCAGAGGGATGGAGCACCTCTCCTACGAGGAAAAGCTACAAGAATTGGGATTGTTCAACCTGGAAAAGAGAAGGGTTAAGGTGAACTAATTGCAGCCTTTCAGTATCTGAAGGAAACTTCCAAGAAAGATGAAGAGGGACTTTTTACAAGAGTACGTAGTGACAGGACAAGGGGGAATGGCATCAAACAGAAAGAGAGCAAGTTTAGATTAGATATTAAGAAGAAACTCTTTACTGTGAGGATGGTGAGGCAATAGGACAGGTTGCCCAGAGAAGTTGTGAGTGTACTATCCATGGCAGCATTCAAGGTCAGGTTGGATGGAGCTCTGAGCAACCTGGTGCAGTGAAAGGTGTCTCCATCCATGGCAGGTGGGTTGAAAATAGATGATCTTTAAGGTCCCTTCCAACCCAAACCATTCTATGATTTTATTACTCATTCCATGATAATTTTAAGACCCAGACACCAAGGAAAGTTTTCTTTGATATGTTGCCATGATATTTTCTAAGAGACACCAAATGTATATACTCAGATGATAAAAATGAAAAATCGGTGCATGTCAGTAAGACTTTGTTAATTAGTGTTAGTAAAGACACTGTAATCACAAACCATGTGAAGTCAAACACTGTAATGATGAGAATCAGACCTACGTCTCTTACATCTGCAAATCAGTCACCAGGAATTATTTGAGCACTTGATTTCCTATGAGGTTTGAACCCTCCATACACGCTTTCCTCCGCAAATTTCATCCTTATATACTTGCTTTTACTTGTTCAGCAGAAACTATTATTATTAGTGTAGAAAAACTTAATTTACTAGATGATACACTTTTTAGGATGAACACAGAATGAAAAAAATAAACAATATAATAAAAAAGTAGTGGAATATTGCTGTACATTTTTAGTTGTTAGCTATAAAGGTCTATAAAGAATTTGTTTATGAAGTGCCATCTCTGTAGAGCATTACTTAGTAAACTAATTGTCACAACAATTGCAAAGCTCTTATATAGAGTGACTGGCAGGGAATTATTTGAGAAATAGTTAAATCATTGTGGCAGCATTTTACAACTTAAACAATGTCTTACATTAAAAGGAATTATACCAAACAGTTACACTTTCCAATTTTAATTAAAGATGGAATTATCCTAAAACCAAATACCCAGTTCTGTACAAGTACTTAATGTTAAACTGGAGTATAATATGCATCAAAAAAACATGGTCATTTGAGCAAATCTAAACAGCTGAAAATTTTTGGTGAAGACACAAAATATTTAAATAATGTCACCTTAAAGCAGTGGCAGAACATGCAGTAAATAGCCTTACAAGCTTCTCCTGAAAAGCAGCAGCAATGTGACTGGAGTTCATTTATGTCTTCCCTCTTTGCGTAGGTGGCAAGCTACAGATTAACCTTCCTAACTCTTGCCTAAGGCCTTTGGCAGATGGTGTTATCCTAATTTAATTGTGGTGGTTTAGAAGGTTATAGACTTCAACCTATCCATTCACTCTCCACCTAAGGTTTCTGCTTTTTTGGTAGCAGCAACAAGAAGTTCGTGTGTACTGGTCTCTCAGATACCTCAGTTCACGACCTGACATAAAAACATAATGGCCATCATTTTCAGGTAATACACACGGCAGGATATGCACCAGGCTGTGAACTCTGGCATCTGACAAGAGGCACACTCACTACTGTGGCAGTCTCCCTCTGGAAGCAGGGGCAGAAGCCTCTTGAACCTTCTGCAGCAGCAACTGGCAGAGCTCACTGCTGGAGTCTCCAGCCTTTGGGAGAACTAAGACAGAAAGAGCAGCTGATAAACAAAGTTTTGAATGCTCTGATCAGTGCAAGGGTGAAAAAGGATTCAGATGAAAAGAACAGTGAGGCAGGTCAGATGTAATGAATACAGCTTCTTGGTTGTGCCTTGCCAGCAAGTCATACTCCTCTCTACTATCTCTCTAATGTGGCCTAATACAACACAACACTTGAAACAAGAACGCTCTTTCCTCTAAAAACCAAAAACAGGGAAAGCGAGAAAGAAATGAGAACATGAATTGATTACAAAGGGCTCTTCATTTACAGTGATCCTGTCCTGAGAATGTGCTTTTTGGAGCTGGGCATGACATTACACATTGGCAGGAAAGATTCTTAGTTACCAAACTTTAGATGTATGTTTTATCCTAATCGATTTATAAGACAAATCATTAAATTAATGTTTTCACTAGATATCTCTTCAGATGACAACAGTGCCAGAAGGGAAACCACAAAATTAGTAAAGTATGATGAGAGCAAAGAATATAAACCTTTTGTTCATAAATTAATCCAATTTCATGCCTTCTTTTTTAAAACATAAGCATCAAGTTAACATGACAATGTTACCTTAGTTTAGACTTATCTGCAGGTATCAAAACCTTCAGTGACAGAAGTATCATAAATGTTTGTTGAGTGTGATTAGAGGTGAGGATGCTTTACATTTCTGAAAATTTGCACAGTACTTTAAATAACTGGTCTTTTATTTTTAAACTGCCTTCTGAAGATATTTCTTTGCAACTCACATGAGGAAGCCTATAAGGGCTGCATTCCCAAGATTTTCAGGCGTATGTCCCAAATTTAGGTTCCTCAGCCTGGAACAGTGATCCTCAAAATTCTCTAGAAGTAGCTGCATAATCCCGATCTTATTAAAAATTTGTAGGAATCTCACAATTCCTGAGTACTGCATTTCCATGTGCTCAGAAACTGCTGCAGGGAATGCTTTGAAGTGTCTCTACTTTGATCCTTCTGAGAGACTGGGTGACAAGCATGTCAAATCACAACAGAGCTTAAGTGTCTAACTTCATGAGGGTGTTCTGTGCTGTGAATTTTCATTCATGGAACATCCCTAAGTCATGGAAATAGTGCTATTTTACGTACACCCCTGATCTTCCTATTGTCTTGGGAGATTCCTTGGCTGAATTTGGACGGGATGGAATTCTTAGGAACCTTCACAAAAGAAACTGAACAAGGAGTTAAGGCAGTTAACTTGTGGATATTACAGCAGTGAATACTGTTTAGGAATCCATCTTGCCCAGCCTCAGACAAATGACTTAGACTCTTCCTTGTTTAGCACTTCCATCTAATCAGAGAGATGTGAACTTCCTGAGAATTAAATGGTGTTCAGGTGGGCTCTGCTCTGAAATACCCTTCTGATTTTTGCAACCATACTGTGAACAATCCATAAATGCATAAATCTTACGAACTTCTGAGGAAACAGTTCCCCCAATCAGAATTCTCCTCAAGTTCTTTTAAAAGAAGGAGCACAGAAGAATCCATGAGACATAAACCACCTGCTACTTCTCAGGAGTACAGACAGCAAGAAAAGTCATAGCAGGCGGCTCATGTAAGAGTACTATTGTGCTCTATAATGCTTAACAAGCTACAGAAAACTCTATTTTATACTTTAAAAAGATTGTAAGTACAAAGTAGCACTACTATTTCACTGAATATTCTTCCTGAAAAATGAAAAAAAACCTTCTCAGGACTGAAAACTGTCCTCCCTAACAGTAAGTTGGAAGCAAGAGGATGAATGGGAGAAAGTACAAAAGTGCCACACTAGTAAATTTTTGATAATTCAAATATTGTTACTGAAATGGACAAGGGTGAAAAGACAAGTTGTTGCACAAAGCACCTAAGAGATGACAAGACACCAGTTCTATATTCATGTACCATTTTTCTGTGGTCTTATTCAGAGTTTGGGAGAATTCAGAATTACAGAGTTGTGCCAGAAAGAATTGTAAAGTAGGGATACAGCCTTGTTATGAAAGACAAAACAAGGTGTGAAATTTAACTCAGATGAAAGAAAGACTATTGCTTTCCACAGGATAGTGAAAAATGAAGGGGCAGCTGATTTTATTCAGTGGGATGGATTCAGGAGACTCACAATGAGTTACAAAACATCCTGAAAAGATAGAGAACTGAAAACAGAGAATCAGGTTAAAGTTAGGTGAGGATGAGAAGGGGGGATGTCTCAGATCAGATACAGAGAGGACATCAGTGTATGCAGCAAGAACTCAGAAACCGAGGAAGTTAAGCATGTATTCTACAGCCCTATAGCTCTGTGTACTCAGATTACCTCCTCAGATAAATATTGGTGACTTAGGAATGATCAAAGCTCCCGTACAGATTTCCATGGAAGTGGCAAATTTACTAATCTCCTAAACTAACTGAACCAACAGTAGCACAACCAGTTACATATAAATGTATCTGCTTCCAGAAAATAGCAAAATTGCAATTAGAAATATAATTCAACTTTAAGTTTATTCCAGGTTATTGGTAACACTCAGATCTTTGTATTCAAATGTCAGCTCAGAAAATAGTTCAAGCAAAAAACCAAAGCAAGTCCACAGTTATCAGTCACGTATTTTAAGACAAGTCTAGCAAAGCAAACCCAGACATACTGGATTTGTTTCAGCTGCTGAATGGAAAAAAAAAAAAAAAGGAGCTTCATGCAGAGGATAAATTTAGTCATGATGCCACTCTGTGAGCACTTTGTAAGCCTTAGCTAATTAGTCCATTCAAAATCCCTGCTGGGAAAACAAGTAATATTCTTCCAGTTTTACAAATGAGGGATTGGAAGGAAAGTGACACTACTTTAAATGTCTTGCCCAAACACATGGAGATTCAGCATGGTGGAGTGTAATTAAAAGTTAAACAGTGGGTAATTCTTACTGCGGAGCTCAGACTATTCTTCTCTGCATTGCCCAAAAGCTTAGCAGTGCATTCAGGACAGCAGTGGAGAGGGGATCTATAGATGGGAGAAAGGATCTTCCACTACAGCTATTAAAAATGTATGTGCAAAAAGGAAACAAACAGAGGGTAACTGAACCACTCACACTCATATGAATAAGCTATTATTATTACTTGCCTAGCATTGAAAATGTGCTTGACTGCACATTGTTTCATCCAAATATATTGTGAGAACTGATTGTACAAAAAAATAAGTTATTTCTGATTATGCAATGCAATCATTTTGACAACGTCTCAGTAATGTCTATTTCTGTACCAATACAAAGGAAGCTGCAAGTTTGCATTAGTGACATTTGCTTCACAGCTGCATGAATAAAATTATTTATTTCAAGCAGCAACCCTTATATAACACCTTAGTGTAACTTTCATTTGCAGCATCATTTCCAGCAGCTCTCATTTTCACAATGCTGTGGAAGTCACCATGTAGACTTAGGATACTTTAGAAGCAGTAAATCAGGCATGACATCTCTGCTGAATATATTAGAGTCACTCTTTAAGCTGACACTAGTCAGCTTTGCTCTGTTATTTCAGTGAACATCTCAGAGTGAGATTCACTGTGCCATCTGATGATACAATGTACTGAAAATTATTAATAGGAAAACATGGACTAGACTCTAGTTATTGAAATATATCACTAATAGCAAACAACAGATCTAGAAAATGGCTTGTACTCACTGGAGCTACACTTCTCTTCCTTTCATGCCCCCAGTACCCAGGAAGTGGAACTATTCCAGCTCAGCCACAGACTCAGAGGGGAAATGCAAAGAGTACAGCCCTTGCTCTGCTCATACTACCTAGTGTGGCATTAGATACTCCTTTATCTTGGTGTAGTAGGGGTTCCCATGGTGAAACAGCACCCTCTCCTTCTTTCCACTTTGATTAAGTCTGTATTTCAAAATCTCACAAACCTTGCTGGTTGAAATGATGCACATGACACATGACAGCATGTCTTGGGGTGACTTTATAATGTGTATCCCCTATCGCTACCCTATGCCCAGCAATCTTTTCTGTGTCTTTAAACTGAGCCTGAGAAGAACAGAAAACAAAAAAAACCGTTTCAAAGCAGTTGTTTCAAGGACACGGAGATACACTCCTCGGCTTCAGCGGTACCCTTGGTTTTTTTTTTTTCTTTCCCTCAGTCAACTTTTTTTCGGCATTTTTTTTTCCAGTGAGAAACGGAGAGTTGAACCTTGTTTTCCTAGGATTTTGGGTTTTTTTTTTGTTCTTCTCTTCTGAACTGTTTCAACAGCATCTGAACACATCAGGAGAATTTTCCTGGAGGCCCGGGGGGAGGGGGGCCCCTCGCCGACCAGCTCCGAGGAGGAGAGAGACCACACCTACAGAAGAACCCGGACATCTTCCCAGGTTTTCTCTCCACAGAGAGAGAGATCTCATTATTTAGCATCATTATTCCCCTCTTGTCTGTTTGTTAAATAAATAGCTTTTATCTCTTTCACTTTCCTTCGAGGAAAATTTTTTTTTCCCGAACCTGGGGGGAGGGGTGGTTGCAACCTGACTTCTATCAGAGGATATTTCCCTCCATTTTGTCCAAACTAGGACACAGCAGCAGATGCACAGTATTCTTAGGACATCAAGAAAACTGAAATTTAACACGGTGAAAGATATTCAAGCACTTTATTGTTGCTGTTAAACTGACCTGTGACTGTAATTGGCTTTGTAATTTTGATTGAAATTCATCAGTTCAATTTTCTAGTCCTGAGTCAAAACTCACCCTAAAGTTACACAAATCTATGGTGTTTGGTCTTTGTAAAATCAGAGAAATAAAGAAAAGTGTACGGAAGTAATTTCTGCATTGCCAGTGACAGATATTTTTGTTTGATTTCACGCATTTGCTGAAGATAGAATAGACCTTACCGTAGCTGTCATAAGCCTCTTCGCTTGTTCCGTGACCATAGTCATAATATTCAGGCACACTGTAACAGATTCAGAGAGCCATGTCACTATTATCATGGGTAACCAACTCAAAACAAAAACAGCGATCACAAAATGAAAGGCATTTTAACACTCTGACATGATAGCATAGTCCAGCTACTTTCAGGAAGAGTGAATATTTAAAAATACGAAAGAGGATGTCAATAGAAATGACAATAACAGCTATCATACAGTACATCACATTTCTTATCTACTGAGCATCAAAAAAATTTGGTCCTAAATATGTGAACCTAGGAGGTGTGGCAAAGACTGAGAGGAATTTTATCTGCAAAAATGAGGTCTGAAAAAAGACCATTGTATAATTCACTGTTGTGAAACTGCCAAAAGGGGTGTTAATCTCATTTGCCTGTAATTCTAAACATTTATGCGTTATCAAACTCAGCATAGATTGTTTTCACAAAGCTGACTGTATTGTATGGTGTGCAATCTGTAAACTACTTATCTTTACCAAAAACGCTGACAGGTTTCCAGCTTTGATCCTGAAGAAGGAAGCATGTTCCCACTACCTGTAGAGAGAACTCTCATTCTCCACAGCCTTTTCCCTTATGTAGTTATTGGACATCCACGGAAAGTTTTATACAGCGATCAATAAAACACATATTGAAAGAAACAAGGGTCCAGAAGTGCAAAATTCACAGTCTCAACTCACTTTTTCACTGTTTTCAAAAGTTCTGTATAGTCATATTAACATGTTATCAAAATATTTCAGATAATAGTTACATCCTAACAATCAGCAATTCCCAGCTATTAAGTGGAGTGGGCATCCAGAAAATTCAAACTCTGAGACATAATTAAATGGAAAGGGAATTATTCACACTTTTTCTTGACTGCTATTATTATTTATAGCTTGCACTGTGTTTTTGGTACCTGGTACCAAATTCAAAATCAGGCAACTTCTATTCTCAGGTACCAGATAAACACACAAGAATCAGTCTCTGCCCAGAAAAATCTGCAAACTCCATGAACTCCACTATATTGTATTTCTTCAATCTGCAGTGAACCAAACAGAAAATGTAACAATTTCTCTGTTGATAGTTTTCAGTTGTTGTCACTTCTGCTTCTTTTTCCTTGGACACTGTGTGAGACAGACTTGCAAAATGAACAGAAGCAGGCAAGTAGCTCAATATTGCTATAATTATGACATTATTGCTTAGGCCATTTTCCATATTGGATTATTGTTTTAAAAATATTAGTTTACACTTGAGAGAGAAGCTTAGTTAACAGTGGAGTGCAAGTAGAAGTATTTCAGAAGTGCAATAGAGATAAACAATCAATCTATATCAATTATTTTCTTAACCTAATTTTGACCTTGTTCACAAACAGCCTGTAATCAGATTTTTAATTTCTTGAACTTAATAGCTATAACTATTATAGCATATCCATAACTATTCTTGAAATAATTTCTGAGAATGATTCATGTTCTCTGTCTCACTCAAGAACACTGACTGCATGTATCTGAAAACTGACAGTCAAGCTGTTTTGATTTGGCTCATGTCATCACCCGAATGGCTAGGGACAGCTCTCATAGTTTTCAGCTACAAATATCCATGGATTTGGTTTGGGGTTTTTTTTTGAACTGAAAATGTAACCATAATGCTGTGCATTAATTCAGTAGTTTAGTCAGAAGTCATTCATGTGAGTGAATGAATTACAATGGCGTCAGTATCTCAGAGAGATGAAATTCATTTGCTAAAGCAGTTGCAAAAAACGGACATAGGAATAACATGAATGAAATGAAGTTAACACTTCTGAAGACTTCTCCCAATGCCAGCCAAGCTCTATAGGACACAATCACTGTTGAGACTTCCCAGATAATGGAAACCATCCAGTTGTTTGAAAATTAATCATCTAAATATACAAACCCTCCCACTGAAATGGTGCAAGAAACAAGAAGAACACATCTTCTATTTGTAGAACACAATATTCATTCTGTACTATTTTGCAATTATTTTAGTAGCCAATTAAATGAAATAACAGGGTTATGTAAGGTGAACTAAAGCACTGCAGCATCAGGGTTAAATCATGTATCTAGTCGTATCTACAAAGCTCACAGCTGAGACGTAAGAAATGACTTGCACTGTTTAGAACAGACAGATGACATACCACCCAGCTCTGGCAGACAGCCGTACGAAAAACTAATTTTAGAAGCTGCATTTTGGCATCCTGCCTGCTTTCCTGGGTAGAGGAGAGTGTTGGACTAGTGAGTGGTGTTAAAAGAAAAGAAACACAAGAACTCCCATCTTCTGCCAGCAGATAAAATCTAATGTTTCTTCCTGATACTTTTTTGCAAACCAAAGCAGCTGCCTCCAAAGGTTAGCTTTAAAAGGAGGCCAGTCCAAAGGCCAGTAACTTATCAACAGCAGTCCTGCTTTAGGTGGTCACTGATCAGGCCCTTGAGCTATTACCCATCAACATAACATCCAGCAGAACAAAAGACTCGCAAGAGCAGGTAAGAGATTCATTGCTACATTATTGTTGTTGTACATTTTTATTTGAGAAAAAACCACACTATCATGGAGATAATAAGGATGTGAGATAAAAATCCTGCAGTGAACATTCCGAACTGAAATACACTATCAACAGAATACTAAGTTAATACAGAAACCATCATAAAATAGGAAACAAGCTGTATTGCAACTATAAAAAGGAAGTAATTTGTTACATACCACATATTTGATGTCTGTGAGCACAATACTTAACAAATTCCCGAAAACACGTAATTCATAGCACAATACGATTGTCATCTAAGTCCTCCAACTTTATTTCCCCGAATAATACATCTTTTTCATAAATTTGAGCGAAAATGGCATTTCAAATTCCTTGCCAACTCATATTAGTGTTCAAAAGTGTTTTGAAGAATATGTAAGTGAAGAGAACTTATTTCTTACTATGAAATACCAGACTTAAACTCATATTTTGTGAGCCAGACTGCTTATCCATTAGTCTGCTCTATTTTAAACCTCTCTGAATACTCACTATAATCTATTATATGCATTTAGTTGTAAACATATTCCTCTGTTTTTTAGCAAAGTGAACAATAGGCGATATTTATAAAAAATGTGTGATAAGTTATGGCTTTACAAACATGAGGTTCTTTTTTTTAAAATTATTGAACTACAGAGAGATGTAGCAGATTTGCATTATGGCCAACTGAGAAGGAAGCAATCAGCAAATGCATTCAGCATAAATAAAACTTGTTTATATAATTTTATAGTTCTCAGACTGCTCCTGGAAAATATAGTGATCATGAGTTCTAGAAACCTCTGACTCTCTTGGCAGCACTAATTGGAAACAAACCACCATTATCTGTCATTAGCATTCATTACTTTCAAGCAACATGAAGTGTAATTTACTTAAAGTACATGCACCCACCTGAAAGCAGGATGCAACACATTTTATAAAGCAGACAGGATTAACTCATTACCAGCTTCTCAGCTTTTACTTGCACTATACTTTAACACCAGATTTCTGAACACACAGAGGTCTTGATGTACCACGACTTACACTTTAGTAACCTTCTACATGTAACATGGATGGAAAAATTAATATACACAGGAGTATTTATCTTACAAGCAGTTTAACTGGGTTTGTATCTAAGAAACTCTGATGTAATTTTTCCCTATAAGAAACATTTACAACATGACCTCTTGTATGTATGACATATATGACCCTGTCCTAATTCCTATTCTGTGGGCAAGGAGATTAATAATACATATACTGTAAATCTTCATAATCTTTACCTATTTATACTTATTTTTTTTTAACTTTTCATTTTGGTTAATGTTTTTGAATATGTTCATTTTAAAGATTTGGAATCAAAGTTTCCATAAACCGTGATCTGTTCTCCTCATGCTGATAAAGCTGGATCAGTTTCCAAAAAAACTCCAAAACCCAAACCAACACAAGATGATTGTTCTTGAGAGACAATGGTCCTTTAGTGCCTTCCAATCTGTATTATCTAGCGCTCCTATGATATGACAAAGGCTCAAGTACAGAGACTGTATCTAAACAGCAACCTTTAAAGCCAACAAAGACTTTTAACCTCTTGTTAACTGGGACTTTTTCAAATCTATATTAGCGCAAAAAAATGAATTCCAATTTGACTGTGTCAACAGCCATGGGAAGCCACACAGCGTTTTGCCCAAAAGGCTGTAGAGAATAGTGCTTTAAAGTGGTTTAGGCTGAGAACCACAAACAAAAGTGCTAAGATTGAAGTCACAAAACCCTGACTCTTGGGTCAACAAGCTACCCAAGGGAAGCCTGATGTTCACCACTCAGAGGTCAATGGGGTTAGGTACAGGAAAACATGACATTAATGAATAGACTGCATTAGCCTTTGACCAATCTCTTCCTGCACCTGCAGGAAGCTGCTGGCAAGAGACCCTGGGTTAGCAACACTACCATCTGGCTCCCTGGCTGCTCTTACAGCTGCAGTTATACAAGGCAGCAGAACACTGCAAGAACTGAAGAACAGAAGTACTTCTTGTTCCCTGGTGCTTCTTGGTTGTGTGTGGTTTTTTGTTCTGTTCTTCCTTTCTGTCTTTGTGTTCTTTGATTTTATTTGGTGAAGGATGCATCTCAGCTTTTATTATCAAGTGTGGTTGCAGACATACAATGGGCTCTCTAAAGCCAAAGCAGAACAGTACAAGAAAGAGTTCATCTTCTTTAAACAGTAACACGTGAATCTGTATAGAAGCGTGTTCTGTAGTCTATCCTGAAAGATCCTAAGAAACTGGAAGTCTTTGAGTAAGACCTGTTAATTTAGATTCAGCACATTGTATTTTCCTGTAAATACATTTTTTTTTTCCTTTCCTAATGGCACTTTTAAACTGCGAGAGTGTATGTTAGCATACTATAAGAATATTTTATTGGGAAATGTTTGGGAAAGAGCTGGTCAATTGAGTAAAGAGGCTTTTGACAAATCCTTGGAACTATAATTCTGCCATTAGATAATAATCAGGCTTCCTTTGTGAAATACATGAATTGGTCCAAACTAGAGATTCAGCTGATGCCAGTGAAGTTCCACAGTTTGGACTCATAATGAAATAGGCTAAAAACTTGTACACTAGCCTTTGAAGAGGTAAAATAATTTGAGATACTTCCATCTTTGTGTTGTAGCACTCAACAATGTGAGAGCGAACCAAAGTTGTGGTTTTCAGATTGGAACTCTTTGAGGAGGGATTCCCAGCCTTTGCCAGTTTGCAATCAGCATGTACACATGGGTACAGATCAATGAACCTTTATCACTCCTTAGAGATATATCCCAGTTATGGTTACCTTTAGACAAGATTCTAAGTCAAGCTAAAGCCCAGGACAGATCACAAGAATCCCTAGGAAGTGGTATTTAAAATTTTAGAGGTGGGATTCAGTATTTTAGACAAGTCTCTTTTTCACATCCACAAATGGATCCTTGGAACTCTTGTCTATATACAATTATCTCCTTCTTTCCCTATATAATTTCTGTTCAGTAATCTTAGGCATTTCCAACTTCCAACATCAATAACTGGTACAATCAATTATTCAGTTCCTGTGCTAACAGGATCCAGTCTAACATTCCTGCAGTTGTTTTATGTAAGACTGCATTTGTAAAGCTTCTCTCTCCTATATGAGGGAGGGAGCCAGCAGGATTTAACACACAGTTGGCCATGAAAGAAAAGCTGTTTACACAAAGCAGTATACTTCTGTCTGGAAGAGAGGCGAGCAAGATCTGCATTCACATGAATGACAAGATATGAAATTTTTACAAAATAATATCTCATAGTGGAAATGTGAGAATAAAGAAATAATCCTTCTAGGAATCTGAAACTTACCGGAACATTTTTACTTAATAAAGCATTATATCTATAGGGAAGATGACAGATCTTTTGAATATAGGAACTTATAGCATTCAGCCTTAAACCACAAATATAGTCCTTTACTCAATACTTCTTTAGAACTAATGGAATAATATGAACATTTTAGTGGATAAAGTCTCCCTTTTTTTGAAAGCTCAATTTTGATTGTATCCAGTATTTTTATCAGAGAAGAATATCTTCATTACCATATTCCTGGATTTATTTAGTACCTTGCAACATGCCTGAAGTTAAACTAGATTCAACTGTCTTCAGCATTTTCGTATGTTTGATTTTATGCTACTGAAAATAGGAATTTAAAAATATTATAAACAACAGAGGCAGTAAAGTTATACAAGCATAAGATTGCAGAGGCAACATAATTGCAAGATGACTTCAGGTTCTGAACTTTTTGTAAAATATGAAATATAAACCAATCTGCCATTTAATTTCACATGGCAATTTCTGTTTACCTATTCTAAATTCCACAGTAATTTTCTTATAGACACAGAATTATGACTAACTATTTCAGAATATAATACAAAATGTCTGCAGACACAGTATTGGCAAAGGCAAAGATGCAGCATTTTAGGAATCCTACACAGTTTTAGAGGAAAAACTTTTCTCTAGTTCAGAGTAGTGAAATTTGATTCCACTTTGCTCATTGAATCAAATAAATGAGAAGTGGCATTTGAAAACAGTTTCTGATGATGAATGCCATAAGTAGATTGCTGTGAAGATATATAAAATGTCATATTCCAGACTTCCTGCCTTGATTGATTTCAACAGGTTGGAAATAAAAAACAGGGAAATCTTTATTTACGGACAGGCGGATATAAGCACGAAGCCAAAATGAAATATGACAAAGTATAGATACAATGCATAGTGCTTAATATGTGAAAGACTAAGTAGTAGAGAAAATAATAATGAATACCTAAGTTTGCAAAAGATCAATGTAACCACTCAACCTATTGCAGCTTGGACTATATTTATGTGTCTATGTATTTTACTTCATAGTAACACTTTGACAGTGAGACAGAAGTGTGCAAACCTCCGATTATATCACCAAAACATTTAACTATGTGATAATCTACTAATTCAATTAATGGTTATTCACAGTCGTGTCTAACCATTGTTTTTAAACTAAGGACAAAATTCTTTCATTTAACTATGGATAGCTCACAACTAATGTGCTGGAACTTTTCACAAAGCAAGTAGTCAAAAACAGTGGGACTTCTGAGTAGAGTTCACCATGGAACATGTAACACTCAGCTGAACCTTATACTGCTGTCTTCACAAGAGTACTAGTCTGTTATTTTACTTGCAGCACTGCTTGGAGAAACTCATCTTTGGAAACAGATACGCATACAATATCTTGATATCTGGAGGTCAAACAAGGATAACCAGAATGAACTGGAGCTCAGGCAAATATATCCTGCTGAAGTAAATGATTCCTGCAGATACAACTGGATAAAATACTCTTTCTGAATAATTTTGCAGCATGCTCTGCACTGATGTGATTGTACCGTAAGCCACATAAGTGACATGGACTGAACTGTGGTCCATGCTGTACTCCTGCATATCAGATCAGAAAGAAGTAAGTGATCCCTAAAGCTCCTGTACTAGCAGCCCATACTGCAGAAAGAGAAGCTGTAAACACAAGCTGTAGATAACATGAACTTTGTAACAGAAATAATAACCAGGGAAAAAAGTTTCTTTTCAAAGTCAATAACTTGTCCTATATTCAACTTCAGTGGCTGAATACACTCTTGAAATTTTCTGTGGGTAAGAGTCATTAAAAGAACGTGCATCAGAACTGTAGCACCTATTAGAGGTTGAATGGATAGGTATTGCTACAAACATAGTTACTGGGGTAATACTACAGTGATGTGGTCATACCATCTATTTTCCATAGCAGCACAGTGGACATAGGCAGCATTTTTGTCCTTTTACTTCTGTTACTAGTATCGAGAAACAGATGCCCAATTGGACTTTGCACATAACAGCACAGCTTTAGGTGTAAGTGCTAAAAAGCTAGAAGCAGAGAAATTCTTCAGCCTTTTCTCAATATTCTGTGAGAAGACTGTCTTTCCTATGTTAACTATTTTAAACAAGGTCACAGTTTCATAAACTTCTTGCACCTGCAGGCTGTTTTGCAAGATTGTTATGGCTTTGACTTTGAAAATATTTTGGAATAGGTATCTTAGGACTTGGCCAATCCTCTCAAGGGGTGGATGGCCGAGGAGCCAATTACCCATTGCCATTCAGCACACTTTTGCGATCTATCCTATAAAAGTAGTTACAAAATTATTAAAGCGCTTTGGCTTCCACTTGTTCATAAGCCTGGACTCTATGTCGTTTTCTTTATCCGTCTCGGACATAACAGCGACATTTAGGTATTATTGTACCTTTTGAATTAAATACAATTCAGTTAGGTGAAAGGTATCAGTCAGCTTGAGTTTCTCTGTTACTGCACCTTTTCTTTTTCTCTTCTTCAGTCCTCTAGATTTTAGCAATTATCTAACACAATATTTGTCAATCTTCAGATCTTGTAAGAACTTAGAATTTATTCCAGATATATTAATGGCATCTTTATGTTAAAGTTTAGATTCTGTACTATCATTAACATCTTAGAGGGGAAATTTGGAGATGACATGGCCTATAATATGCAATTCTGCATCATAAACAGAAGTTTGATTGTTTGCTCAGCAGATGCAGGATAGGTTTGCAGTGGGAGTTTGACAGATCAAAAAGAAGTCATTAGCCCAAAATGATTGGCATACCAGCATGAAACATCTGTCCAGAGGACTGCTGCCTATAGCATTACATAAATTATTTGCAAGATTAACAGTAAATATTTTGCCAAGAATTGCTTCAAGGTCCTAAAATTGGGTTACTGTCATTAGTGAGGCAGAGCACAGGCAAGCATGAGAAATGCTTTTTACCTATGTCATCTTGCAGTCACAGCAAGGATGACAACATGCCATCACAAGGCCTGTACTGCTGTAGGATGGAATCTGTAACAGCAACGTTGTGCACTATTTTCATCTGTCTTTTATCACTGAATTATTTATTCTTCTTGTCAGTAAGTTATGGGTTTCCCGATATCTACAAGTCTATTTACAGCCTAAGGTGGGAGTTATAAGCTCTTCTTTCTTTAGAAAGAACACGACAACTACTTTTGTTGCTGAATGATGCTTTTAACAAAAGCCATACAGAAAAAAAGGCAGAATAAAAAGCCAGGCAACCAGACCCGAAAGCCATTGCCAATATACCATCTACCTGCTCACAAAAACCAGAATGGATTGATGGATGAGTGTTCATGCCAGGCATTGTGGAACAGGGAAATAATATCAAACCCAAATTTTAAGCTTCATCAGAAAATCGCTGGCTTCCTCTGCTCTTCGCTGTTAGGCACCACTAGAGAAGGACAAAATGTATTGTTGGTCCTGCAACACCATCCCTGACTTTTAGTACGAATTTTTAGATAATTGTGCACTAAAGTACAGCATCTGAACGGTCTTGGGAATTGGTATTTTTGGTGCTCCTTCTACTAAACCATAATCCTATGTTGTAGCACCATGCATGTCAATACTGTGCTCATTTTCCCTGCTGTTGGCAGAGCTTCGTTTGCAAAATTCTAAATCAGACCTCTTGGCCAACAAAGGACTAGGGCCCCCAAAACGAAAGATATATGGTGAGAAAGACTCTGGCAAATGGGAAGTAGATATAAGATATGGAATACAAAGGCAGGGATAACAGGGGTGGTGGTGACAAGTTGCCCAAACTCTATCTTCACTCCGTGCATGGGCTGAGCAGGGAACAAGGAGCGCTGCTCTAAAGCAAACTGAATTCAGCCTGAGTTCAGGCCACCCACCCTATATGTTCATGACCCTCCACCCCAACACATTCTTCTTTTTGAAGAAATGAAGAGAATAAGGCTTGGTCAACACGCACAGCGAGACAGAGAGGCAAACAAGAGTATGTACCATCTCTAAGAATTTCCACATTGATTCCTTAATAAGTCATAAAAAGCAATGGGATAGAAAATGAATAGAAATCTTGGTACTCTGCATTAAGCCACTAACTACAACTTCTTCTCATCTCATGCTTTAGAAGTTCAATCAATCCCTGCAGAGGGAAGCAATGATAATTTTCTGGCTGAGCATGGGCACTGTCGGCAAGTTTTTGTTCATTTTCTTCCTGTAAATCACACACCGGATGAGATGAGTAAGTACTTTGAAGCAGTACTACTAGTCTTCTTTGTTAGGTGTGCACTTGGTATGTCTTGCTCATATGACTGGAGTATACTATTAAGCAAGATCTGAGACTTGGAGAAAACATTTTTAAATACACATCTAACCAAATATTTTGGGTACACTATTTAACTGTATAGTATTATTATTTTTATTTTTGGCTTAGTAGGCAGGCATTTCTATGAAGCCTAAATAGCCAATAAGGTGCAGAAATACAAATTATGTATTTAATGGGCCATTTGTTCTTTAACTCTTTGAAATGAGAAGTGTGTAGTTCTGGAAGCGCTCTCTTTGAAATCAATAGGCTACTTGAGGCATTAAGTGCCACTCAACATGGGTAAGTATGACCACATGTCCTGTCATATATTTCAAAAGAAAATGTTTTAGTTGCAGATTTTAAACAGATTAGGCATCCTGGAGGTAGCTCAAATTAGTAGAAAACATATCCGATGACTAAGCTTAATAGCTGTTTAATTGACTAAATTATGTGACTATAAATTTTCTTTCTTGCATCAGATTATCACTACTAGTTCTAGTTGCACTGTAATACACTCCTCATAAAGGTGATATATTTGTCATTTAGTTGCCTGAGACATCAACTTGCAAAGAAATTACAGGTTCAGATGATATAAAGCAATGTCATAGCAAGAGATTTCCAACTAATTACTGTTTTTACATCAGAAGCAGTATCTCCTGTGACAATTCACTCTTGCAGCAAAAGATGAGCTGAATTTTTTAAAAAAAAGTTGAAGTACATTTGACAACAAGAATACCTACCTACGCAATGATATGATGGGTTCAGCTAGTAATGTATAATTACTTTAAAGTGTTAAAGTATACTTGATGGGGTTCACATTTAGGTGTGACAAATCCTTTTAAATATACTTCACTGGATATAAAAATACTTGTAAAGTACTTTTTATCCACTGAAGTACCACTCACTACGGCAGTTCTGTAGCTGAACGTAATTCTGACAGGCATTTTCATCAGAAAAGCATTCAATAAAAAAGATGGCTAAACAAAAAAAGCAAGTTTAAGGTCCTCTGGCTTTGGAGTACAGAACTCTGTATGTATACATCGCTTTCTTGCTCAGTGATAATCACACTAATTTGGTTAAAATCTGTGTCTTTTCCTGTTAAAATTTTAATTTGCCTTTCCACAACCTGAGAAGTACTTTTAGCAATGTGTAAGAGCACTTTCTGAATATTTGGCTGAAGGATCCTTTGATCCTTTAGCTTAACTGTGAAAAATATGCCATTCCATATTTAATAAACATTTACCAACTGTCAAATTAATGGATGAGTGTGTGAGGTGTATGTACATAAAAAAGGGATCATTTTTGTTGCCTCATATTAGTTACACAAATCAATATAAGATGTGAATGTAGCTTTTTCCTATTATTCCACATCATAAGGACAAAAAATGAATTTCCAAACTTATCAACTCTTAGAAAGTAACTGTTTGAAAACAAATAGTTTCAGCCTTACTTCTGGCATGTAATTCCCTTCTGTAGTTTACCTTGATGGTGGACGTCAGCCAGAAACCGGTATCTACCATCACAACTATTTTTTTTAATGTCCTTCTGTTTTTTCCCAAAACATTGTAAAAGCCGTAAGTATGAGATGCCCTTCACAACTCACCACCAGTAAAGGATAAAAAAAGGGCACAAACAAGTTCAGAATAACATCAAATAAGAAAATGATGTCATCGCTTGTAAAAAAAAAGCACAGCTGCTTTCATTTTTGCTTCATCGGAATCTCTGTATATAAACTCTGACTGTCATTATTACTTTTTGATAGCTTTCTAAAGTACTCTGAGATTTTGTAAAATTTAATGTGCAAAAGAAACCAGTAAATTTACATGAAAAACGAAGAGAAAAAAGTGTACTTTGGAGAAATAATGTAAAAGTAGAAAGGCTTACCTTTGTGTTTGGGTGGCATAACTGTTATCATACGCCTCATAGCTTGGATCATCATATTCACCCCCATATCCATCATCGTATCCCTAAGGGGAAAACAGAACACCACAGCTTAGAAGAGTGATAAATCAAAGCACATTATCAAGCTGTAAAAATAAATTGCATCAACATATGCATGGCATGTTTGCCCACGATAATATGAAACACGCAGCCAGCTGAAGAGAATTGTGAGTCGTGAAGAACAACCTGTACACTGCGAGAGTAAAGAAATCAGTCACTCATCTAAGAACTCAGCTTATGCACTGATAAACTGTGGTGCATTGTCCAAACCACAGTGCTTCAGTGGGATCTGTGTAGAATACTGATGAATGATAATAAAACCAACAATTTCCTAGCAGTTTGTTACATAAATGGTTCCATAAATACCTACAGGTGAAATGAACAAATAGCAGGTCAAATATATTGACTGTTCTACACTATTAAAAAGAGTGTTGTGATAAAATCTGAATATTCAGTCTATTAAAAAACACAAAACCACAAACAAAACAAAACAGAACAAAAAGACCCAGAGCAACCTATAAGAAACAATATTTGTCAAGGAAGTGATTTTTATAAATATCAAGCATACGATTTTATAAATAATGCAGAGTAAGCCCCTTTACTTTCACTGAGCATCCTACTCTTTTTAAAGGCATGCTTTTCTGTGACAAATTATCCAACACTTTAGTACAGGTTCCTCCCAACTAACTTAAAGTCCTCACTGAAGGGCTCAGACAGATGCTCAGTTTGCCTAAGCTACAGAGACTCAAGTGATTCAGAAGGTGGTTCAGCTCATCTCATGCCTGAACTTTCCACTGAGGCAGCCTTGGGCAATTGTGATCCATTGTAGCTGTCTCTGAAGCAAAGAATGCTCAGGAACCACACAATAAATAAGTAAAGATAAAATCCAAGGATGACTTTTGGTATGCTCCTTTCATATGACAGGACACCGGAGCAGGTAAGAAATGCAGTATGGAAACTCTTTCTTCCTCTATGATTTTTGGTAGCCAGTATTTTTAGTTAAATTGGAATGAAACATTTTGTTGTCGCAAGAAAGGGAAAACTGTTAAGGGAAAGGCTAAAGGAAATAGGGGATTTAAAAATCTTTGACTCAATATTAATTACAGCAAAAGGCAATTTTTTCCCCCCACAAGCTACGCAAAATTCAGTCAGGTTGAGGGGAGAAGGGGCAGCATGAGGCAGCTCTGAAATAACAGCAGTCCAATAAACAATCAGTCTAGTACACGACCATAACCACCCAAAGTACAGTGTTAGTTTGGTACTTCATTATTTCTGCTAATTAAACCCCCTAGCAGTATTGAACAAGACTTCCCTGGCACTCCTAAACTCAAGAAAACATTCTATGGAGGAAGCATTCAGTTCTGTCCCCTTAGGTCAAGCATATTAAATTTGCCTGCTCCTCTGGGCTACCCAGCAGTGAGGGCAAGTGGATTCCTGGTGGGAGATTGCATCCCTGTGGTGCTTTAAGTCCTGAAGGAAGGACAGGACTCTGGACAGTGACTTCACTTCTCAGACTGTGTCAGATGTAGTAAGGGAAAGCCCTTCTGGGCAGAAGAGAGTGTCCATTTTGGAACTGGGAATGGCCTCCCAGAATCTGAAGTCCACATAAACTCCATCATCTTCCATTTTGGGTGGTAGGGCACTGTTTTGACTTGTCTTCATTAGTATAAACTCATAGCAAAAAACAGAGCTAAAAACATATCCCTGCAGATGACAGTGATATATTTAACATTATATAGCTAAATACACAATCTTGCTTCTGGGGACAGGATAAGAGGAACAATGCACCCCAGGAGACATATGTTAGTCACATTGATGTGACTATGCTACTGGGTGGGATCCTGCTACTGTGAAGATGAGGGTGATGGGAGTTCCTATGTAAAGTCGAATAGCTAGAGGACAGACATTTCAGCTTGCTTACCCACCATCTGAGAGAACAGGAAAGGCAACAATTACAAATTAGCTCTCTCAGTTTCTTGATGCCGGAGGTGGATCAACGTTCAGCATCAGCAGGGCAGAGAACACTTGTTAATATCTGACACCTCTGTGGATTCACGTTACAGACTTTAACAGCCTCCCTAAAGGCTCAGAGCAGGTCAATACAGTGCAAATGGTTCAAGTCAAATGGTTCGAAAATAAAGTAATCAAGCACTATGTACCTTTAGTAAAGAAAAAGTATTTTCTGGATAATGTTCTTTTGTTTGTATGAAAATTATCTTCTAATCCTACAGGTGATGTCTTTGTGTAGGGCACATATCAGAATTTACTGAAAGTTTAATATGATGTACCCAGATACCCACCACGCCTTTAGGCTTCTAGAACTGAGACCCAAAATAGCTCCTTTCACATCCTCAAAGTGTCTTAAGCTCACTGAGCAGTTTTCTCCTCTTCAACCTTCAGCTCCGCAGAACCTACAACTTTAAAGTTTGAAAATATTTCTTGGATAGGCACTTTGAGAGATGAAACACCCAGCTCCCACGTGGAACCTGTTGAGTCCAAGGGTGTCCAAATTCACATGCTCTGCTCTGTGTGTGATGAGGATGGTGCTCCAAAAGCAGTTCTGTATAAATCCAGAGACCAGAACCCAGGATCCCCTCCCTAAATGCAGTGTAATTGTTTACTCAGCACTAGACTCAGCACTTCATGCACTTTCTAGGTCTATTAGTGCTTCTATAAAAAACAAACAAACAAACTTTTCCTGTGGAGAAGTCTTTTTGTCCCATGGCAACTTCCACCACCATTCAGAAGAAAAAGCCTACTGCAATGAACTGGAAAATATGCAGTGGGGAACTACTAGAAATATTCAAAGTCAAACTGATAGCCATTTCTAGGCTAGGTTTCTGAGCCAGGCTACCTTTATCTCAGGTATTTCTTAATAAAACAACTTTCCAAAATATAAAAAAAAAACCAACAAAACCTCTTTATTTTGTGTCAAGGGAAAGGACAGTGAGTCTTCCACAGACTAGGATTTGTTCTGGCCCTATAATTATACATCTTGGATGGGAGATAAAAGAACAGAAATACACATTTGAAGCTGCAGTGGCACTAAGAATGTTTATTAACAATTATGGATGATTTTGAGGAGTTTTGGTACTGTTTGGAGTTGAAAAATAATTAAAAAAAAAGCTGAAAAGTTAAGTAAAAATTTCAAATAGAACTCAATTTAAAAAAAATACTTATTTGAAAATGAGCTTATTTAAGTATTTACTAGTCTCTCCCCACAAGGGGAAGACTGGAAAAACTCTTAGGAGAATCTCACAACAGCATCTGAAATTAGCATTTGGAAGACTCACTTCAGGAGGAAATACTCCCATCTCTACTACTGATAATGAAAATTATAGTCAGGGGAAAAAGGGATGTAGAAGCAAAAAGGGACATAATTGAAAAAAGGCTTATATTCTACTACCTGAGAAAAAGTTAAGTACCAATTTGATTCAACACTCAAGAGACTATTGAGAAGAATTTCTTTTATTTATTTAGATTTACTCAAATCCTCTTCCACTTTCAGATGCCGAAAAAGACATTAGAAATACAAACAAAATATTAAGTATCATTAGTTTCAAGGCTATCATAATATAACACAACCAGATCTCTTTAAACATGAATTTCCTTCTTAGTGTTAAGACCCTGTTTCAAACAATAACAGCCTGCACTCAAATGCACCAAGTTTAAACCACCTCTTCTCTGAATAGCCTTAGAAAATAGAATTTTCACAGCATGCTCTGAAAAATGGTAGGTTTCAACTCTGTGAAACCAAGAAGGAAAATAAATCTAATACTTCTAATGAAAACTGCCCCACTCACAATATTTTATGTACGTCCTTGTAATACATGATAAAATACATTGTAAGAGAGATGAAACTGATTTGTTTTTTACAGAAAATAGCCCAACTCTTTCTAAAGTAGCAAACTGCAAAATATCTAGACTTTAAAAAAAAAAAAAAAAAACAAACAAAACACAAACAACAGTAAGTCAAAATAAAGTGGGTTATGCAATTTAGTATTTTAGCTGACAAACACGTGAACATGAAGAATACCTGCAGTCAGAGAACCAGAATAGCCTTTCTGATTAGCTGCATCCAGCAGTACACAAAACTTAGTCCTGTACCTCAGAGAAAGGGAAGGTATAAATATTCCCCTCTGGCTGTAACTCTTAAGTAAAAGCAGTTAAGGGACCTTTGCACAGTTTTCACTGTTTTCTTCGCCTTGCTTCTATGTTGCTGTCTCACTCTCTTTTCTGCTGTGACTTGGCCGCATCCATGCTTTCTCACACATCCACATCACCCTAGCTTAGAAAGCTAAAAGCCAGTCACCTACCACTAAGCTAGCAGTAGATTCCCATAAGACTCACAGGGTAGACATAAAATATTTTTAGAGGATAATTCATACTATTGACACATATTTGAAAACAAGTTGAATTGCTCTTCAGCTGAGAACTTTCTTTCCAATGACTATAAAGGGAGCCCAGGACGGATGTGTTAGATTTAGATAACTGATCTTAAGGTAAGCAAGCTAGTTTGTAATTTGAAGGAGTTTATTGCTCATATTGAGAACAGTCCTAAGGGAAAGAATCTGGAGGTGCTGGTTGATAAGGAGCTCCACATGAGCTGGCAATATGTGCTTGGAGCCAGAAAGCCAAACACATCCTGGCCTGCATCAAAAGCAGTGTGGCCAGCAGGGTGAGGGAGGGGATTCTGCAGCAAGTGCAGATGAGAAATAATCCAACGTTACCTTCTTTGTGTATCTGCAGTAAGATGCCTTTTTGCATTTGTCTATGACTCTGAGATTCCTAAAGAAAGGGTTTTTTAATTGCTATTTTTACTGATGATGTGTACTGCTTTACATAGTACTTGAGTGATAATATATTACAGTAGCAAGTTGCACTGGTGACATTCTATCACATAAATGTCATTTAAATGAAAGATTTCTTTTTCCTGTGAACTGAAATGAATAGAGTAGAAAGCAGCCTTTGGCTGCCAAGGGAGGATGGGCTGCAATACACCCACTATTGGCTTTAATATCTTTATCATATCTAGTATTTCTCCACAAAATTTCCAGCAAAGCAGATGGTGAACCTCTCGTGCATCCTGATGCTCCCCCAGCTGTAGATAGAGAGCAATAGATGGAGCTGGCATAAGATCTGTCCACGGAGCAGTAAGATTTAGTGAATCAGAGATACAGAAATAATTACAAGTATCTACTAAACAGTGACATCTCTTCTGCCCAAGTTTAGTAACTTATTGATGGTTTAAAGCATCTTACTGTGCTTTGACTTGCTAGACACAATGTCTTATGTGTTAAATAAACTCTATAATAATCTAGGAAATCATATTTCCAGGCCTTGAATGGCTCGGAATTCCAAGAAATTTTACTTTTTATTTTCAAGCCCTTGAAAAGTGGATAGTCCATCTCAGAGCTTTTACATGTTCACGTAAATGCTGTAGCACTAGCAAGAGCAGAAATGCTTTCATAGGTGCTTTACAGGTCCTTAAACTGCATTTAATTTTAAACCCAATTTCACTATGATGTATTATTAATGCTGGAAGTAGGCTAATACAACTTGGCCAAATGCAAGATACTGTGCTCTAGTAAATACATCCTCAAATTCTGTAAGCTGCCTATGTCTCCGAATTTACAGAATTCCCTAAAGAAAAGACTTGTAGGAGTCGTGATGATTAACAGCTATACAATTTTACTGCAGCACTGAAGAAAAAAAGCTCCACAAAAATAGCCTTACATTTTTTATGTCAAGAAAAGAAAAGAAAATACATAGGTTAATTCTTTGTGCAATCCTATTGTTTTTGATACACTTCTATCCTCTATTTAAATATATTTAACCATTAAGGATTCTATGAATTAGTAATACACAACAGTTATCAAATCTTCAAGTGCTCAAAACCCAAGGCAAATAAAGATTTATTTATTTATTAATCCTGAAGATGGTCTAGATGAGTGTTCAGGGATTCTTAATGTTGGAATCTTTATATTCTAGTATTTGGAAGACACCCCATACCTTTGTCATAAATTTGATTAAGCTCTTGCTTAATCAAATTCCAAATGTCTAGATTGTTATAATTTGAGTTCATCACATATTTTCTGGAATCTAATTTTATAGAAAAATATTTCTAAAAATAAATTTGGACAATGAATTTCAAATTGTCTTCTGTATGGGATTTATGAATTTTGCATAATTTTTGAGTCCATACATAAACATTTTAACTCTTCCAATCATTTTTCTTACCTTGTGAAAGACCATACAGGAGTATTTAGAAGACATAACAATGCTACCTCTTATTTAGCATTGGTTCAAGCCATACAGCTAAACAGTTTTTTACCAGTACCATGATAACCTTTGATTATATTTTTAAAGCTGTAACCTGAATAATGTGTTCCATATATATATATATGTATGTTTGAATTCATTAAACTTTTCTTTGTATTCAGTTTTTAAGTACTCACGCAATGAAATTTACTAAGAAAAAAATAACTAGCATTTAAAAGTTATGAAAATCAGTCACTACAGAAACAAAATTTTAAGTCAGTATCAGTTGCAGAAGAGATGTCCTCATTGTTTTTTCTGCTTATGACAAAGATTAAGCTTATTATACAAGTGTTGCTTGCAGTGAATGCAGCAATGTCTGCACTGCTGCTAATCACATTTGAACAAAAATGTTCCTGAAAATTCTTCTTGATCCTGTGTACTGTAAAGGAGTAAAATCCAAAGTACCTACTCACAGCATCTTCTTAAAAGTAATATTTAATTTTCTTACAGATACTATCTGATAAGGAAGTACAATTTAGCAAGGATTAAAGGTACTGCAGGCTTTTATTCTTGGATTTTAAAAATTTGTAAGAAGAGTGAACTCAATTAGCACAATCTTGCACAGGAATTATTCATAAAGGCCAGGTATAATTAAAGGAAAACATGCAGAATGTAATGGGACTTCTCATTTGTGAATATAAGAATGAGCAAAACAGTAAAGTGTAGTTAATACTTATTGACATATTTAAAGGTAGTCTTTAAATTGCTATTCCCTCAAGTTTGAGGACTCAGTTAGAGAAACTGGGGATGGGAAAGAACAGATCATCTATTAGAAACTCCTGTCAAACATGATTGCTCCTTTCAGCACATTTTTTAGTGCTTTCTCTAATCAAATGCTAAATATTGCTAGGAGTACGGATTCCACCATTTCTCTTGGGAGACTGTCTGACAGCCTAATAGATCTTTGTGTCAGACACCTCTGCTAACTTTATCCCACATGACTAAATATATCCCACTGCACCAATGAGATGCATTCTCACAACTCAGTCTTCTCAGTGTTCTCCAACGTCTGTTATATTCTTTCATTTTCTTTTACAAATTACTTAAATATAAAGACTGAAAGTCAATGCAACCCTGACACAGACAGAGATATACTGATCAGCAGACAGCACAGCAACCAATGAGGACCCCCAAATCTTCATAAAAAACTCATACAGATCCTTGCCTTCACAAATAGGGTCCAGGAAATGGCTATACTGCAAAAGATGTCTGGTTGTCTTTGACTGTAGTGGATCAAGATTGTTAAATACTACTACTAGTATCCTAAAGTGAAAGTCTTCTAAAGGAAGTGTCAGTGGTGAGAGATGAGCTGCCTGAATTAAATCCTTAAAGTCTGATGGAATTTTATTGCATTAAAGTCCACCCAGAAAGTCATAGCAAGTCTGTATAGATCTCAGAATATAATTTTCGCAGCAACTCATTTGACTCACTCTCCAAGTCTTTGTGCTATGCAGCAGATCAAATTTGCATTTCTTTTTTTTTTTTTAGGTGATGGAAGTGATACAGATACGGATCAAACAAAATCCCAATTAAATCGAGAATAAAAATCCTGTTACTGTGTATGGCATATTCCAAGACTCTGGTGCAGCCTGGCTCTCATGCAAACAAGGATGTGTTGTGATCCCAGACAGCAAGAAGAAGGAATTGTAATAGTTTCCCCTCCGAAATGCTACACATTTTCTACCATGCACTTGTAAAGGCTTTGGTCGAGCTTAGTCTTTACCTGCCTCCTATCATTCATGGTTGAAAACTCAGAAAACTGACTGGGTATTTGATCCATGAACTGAGTTAAGTGTGTTAAAAGTACAGAAACAAGTAAAACTGACATACTGAAAACACTTAGTGGTATCTCTATGCTAATTCTTTTAATGCTTGCCAAGGAATAAAAAGACAGAAGAAGCAAAAGAAAAAGTAAAAAAGGCCAACAGCTCTGTTCATTGCAAGACTATACTTCTCACAAGAGTGATTCTGACCTTTCCTGCTGCAGACTGTCAACAAATTAAGGACAAAAAAGATTAAAAACATTGATGGACTGCCAATCAGAACAGTACTGATTTTCATTTATCATATACAAGTAGAAGTTCATATCTAATAATGCCTTTTCTACTCTAAGCACTGTGTTGGAGACACCAGCAGCAGAGTTCAACAACGTTCTCAAGCATGCCTAGGGCTGGATTCCCAAAGTGTACAGATCATCCTGGGCCATGACTGCTCCAGCTGCTGGGCAGTCTACTCATGGTGTCCAACAACGTAACTGAAAATGTAATTTCTGGTTCCTCTGTTTTAACAACTACATTAGATAAAGAGTGACAGGCAGACTACCTGCTAAAAGAAAAAAAATCTTGGAAGAGATTTTTCTCTGGCCATAGATGTGGAGGCACAATACAAACTGCAATGAACATTTGTCTGATGTTACCTGAAATCTTGTGTTGTTGCTAGTTTTTTGAATGAATAAATTTAACTATTATTGCTTAGATTTTCTCAATAAGATCAGAACCCTTTTAGCTCCATATTCAGAATTGAAAATAATTTTGTGCAATTTTTGCTCTTTGACTACTTGAATTTTAAATCCTGCATATCAAGTCAATTTGTATTACTCTTCTAGTATTAACTGACGTAATCTTATTTTTATTGTTTATTGTTATAATTTTCAGCTTTCTTTATATTTTATTTTTATATGGGGATATTTTTATTGTATGAAATATAGATTGTGATATAATCAATTCCATTTCAGAAAGAAAGTAGGGAAGTGGGATGAAAAGAATTTATTAATTGCTATTTCTTTTTAAACAGTGTTTCAGCACTTTACACACTCATCTTTATCTTGTTTATGCTATGATAATACCTTGCCCTGGATAAGATAAAAATCTACTTGTGTCTCAGATCTTCTTTCTTTTAAAGAGCAACAGTGTCAAAAGGAATTTTAAAATTGAATTCTTTGAAATTTATATCAGGGTTTAGACAGCAAGCTGAAAGGCCACGATGTCAGTTTTAGAAATACTGAAGGAAAGACTGTTCACAGCTAAATAACAAAGAGGATATGTCAGCACTTACTGTAGTAGAAAAGGAGAAGCATATGGATACATTTTTTTACTGTCAGTTCAGAGAAGATGCCAGCTAACTCTTAGACTCTGCTTGAATATTAAAAAAAATCAGTAGAAGGTCATTCTCACCTTCATAGAATCACTGAGTTTGGAAAAGACCTCCAAGATCACTGACTCCAACCTTTGACTAAACATCACTATGTCAATTAAACCATAGCACTAAATACCACGTCCAGTCATTCCTTGAACACCACCAGAGACGGTGACTCCACTGCTTTCCTGGGCAGTCTATTCCAGTGCTTGACATCCCTGTCAGTGAATAATTTCTTCCTAATGTCCAATCTGAGTCTCCTCTGGCACAGTTTGAGGCCATTCCCTCTTGTCCTGTTGCTGGCTGCCTGGGAGAAGAAACCGGCCCCCACCTGGCTACAGCCTCCTTTCAGGCAGCTGTAGAGAGGGGTAAGGTCTCCCCTGAGCCTCCTCTTCTCCAGGCTAAACACCCCCAGCTCCCTCAGCTGCTCCTTGTAAGATCTGTGCTCCAGACCCTTCACCAGCTCCATTGCCCTTCTCTGGACACCGTCCAGCCCCTCAGTGTCTTTCTTGTAGTGAGAGGCCCAGAACTGAACACAGCACTCGAGGTGTGGCCTCACCAGTGCTGAGTACAGAGGGACAATCAATTCCTTGATCCTGCTGGCCACACTATTGCTGATACAGGCCAGGATGCCACTGGCCTTCTTGGCCACCTGGGCACATGCTGCATGCTGGCTCATGTTCAGCTGCTGTTGACCAGCACTGCCAGGTCCTCTTCTACCAGGCAGCTTTCCAGCCACTCTGCCCCCCAGCCTGTAGCTCCGCATGGGGTTGCTGTGACTGAAGAGCAGGACCACTATTCCACAATGTCAGTATTACCTCCTCACTGGCATTGTCCTTGTTCTGTTACGGCACTGGGGAAAATAAAGACATCGATTTATCTGTGATTGCAATGGTCAATGACTCAGGAATCCACATTAAAAGAAAACCTTCATGACTCACAGAGGTAGTGTCAGTGCTTTATACAGTGCTTCTTAACAATATTCAGCTGGGTTTTGAAACAGAAACATGCGACAGAGGGTTGTGTTGGATTTTCCCCCAAGACAAGACTAGGGTCTAATGCAGTGTTAAAATGTATACATGATTACAAAAAACATCTAAACATTATTTAAAACTTCAAAAGTAATTTTCTTTAATGACTCTTTCCCTTTTTTCAGTTTAATAAGATGTCTTTTGCATAAGTTCATAAAACTCAATCCTAAAAGTTAAAGATACTAAAACATAAAAGAAAATAAATCCATAAAAATATACTTCCTGGCTGTAGCAAATTGCACACTGAAGGCAATATGGTTTGAAAGGAAACTGACTATTTTTGTCGCCAGTGATTTTCTGTATTCAAATGTTATCATAAGAAACATCCAAATCAGGCTCATGAAAATATTTGACACCTCTGAGTCCCGTCATTGTGAATCCACAGAACTCTACTTGAGGCCAAAGTAAATTAGCAAAACCACAGCTGAAATTTCATTGACTTAAAATCTCTACCAGACTCTCAGTCTGTTCATGTATCTAAGAAGCAAAAGGTGCTGATTTATTAATGACGTTGATTTCTCAAATGTATCCCTCTAAAAATATAAAAAAATGAAACTCTCCTCCTAATTTCAGTATTTCTTTACATACCAGTAGCCAGTCAAGAACACAGATCTCAATGAGGTCTCCTGAATACTGACTTGCCTATTTAGCATTAATATTAAAAGGAAACTAAGTCATTTGGGTTAGCAGTATTTATTCCCTTCGTAGAATATTTGGAGGTATGTCAGTAAAGTGACTGGTAAACTCCTGAGCATCACCTTGAACATGTGGGAAGCCCGGAACCGGGGCTCAGAATTATTAAATGGAGGAAGGACACTTAGAGTACTTAAAGCATCACTGAAATAATAGTAAATTATTAGTATGAAAATAAACATTATGCATTGTATCACTGGTGATTAAAAGACGGCCTTCAGCTTTTAAATTGTAGTCATCTTGCCAACTGAAGAAGGATGTATTTCAATTTTGACCTTGAGACAGACTGATGAATATATTTGCAGTCAGTACTGGAGTAAAAATCAGAGAAGCTAGAAAAACTGAAAACATACCCTGCTGAAATCAGAAGCAACATTCTTCTTGTTGATTTTTATCACCTACAGTGTCTAAGGATCAATGGGGTTCCTGTGTTTCAAGATGTGGCTTGGAGAAGCTGAATGTAATTTAAATTTAAGTCCATTTGGATAAGCAACAAAGTTTTCTTCTTTGAAAGAGGTCTGTCTCATCAGTGCCTGCTAGAGGTCAAAAGCACAGTTCAATGGAGTTTTCTAGTTTAAGACTAACTGATTTTGGTGTCAGTGTGTGTCCTGGTTTGAGACAAAATTCGGAGGAATGTCCAAAATAGAAGGAATGTCCTCTGATAGAAGGCAGGTTTCAGCCGCCCTTCCCTCACCAGGTTTGGAAAAAATTATCCTTGGAGGAAAGTGAAAGGGGAAAAAAACCTATTTATTTAACAGACACGATGCACAATGGGAAAAGAATAATGCTAAATAATAAAACCTCTCGCTGTGAAGAGAACCTGGTAAATTCTCAGAATCCTTTCTTTGGGTGTGGTCTTTCTCTCTCTCCTCTTCGGAGCTGGTTCGGCATGGGCCCCCTCTGGGCCTCAGTGGAACGCTCTCCCAGTGAGTTTTGGTGTTCTGAACAGTTCCAGAAGAGAAGAAGAAGAAGCTGAAGTCCCAGGGAAAAAAAAAGTTTAACTCCCTGTCTCTCTCCAGAGAAACAGAGCCAAAAGCTGGCTTAAAAGCAGCAAAAAGGGTGCTTCCTCTGCTCTTGCTGCTGCAGAAGCACACAGAGAAGACAGAGTGACCTTGGAGCACAAACTGCTTTGAAAAATTCGTCTGGCTTTTTTCTTTCTCTCGCACCCAGTTTTAAAGGCACAGAAAAGCACAGGAATCACGTCTGGGCATAGAGCAGGCGATAGGGGATACACATCATAACGTCACCCCAAGACAGTGTGAAAGCTAGGTACCTCACATCTGACCGTAGGGCAGACACTGAGAGCTCAATTCAGCAGCTACACATAGTTATCTCTTGTCTTTTAGACACACGAACATATCCCAGCTTTTGCCTCCTAGTCCAGCAAGGCAGAGGTTTTTCCTGGGTCTTATATGACATCAAATATTCTCTGTGGACATCTTGAAGGGATCAAGACCCCTACAGTGTCTTCAAATGACATTAGAACATGTGTCCAGGCAGCCCGACTGAATCTGAATTGAGAGACTTGCTTGGAGATGAAGCATGTAGCTACATTAGTGTTTTGAGTTGGGAGCTGCCTTAAGCACTGATCCTCCAAAACTGAGGCTAACTACCAATATGTCTGAAGTCTCGAAGCATCTAAGACTTTGACACTGATATTCCTAAAACCTTTCTTCTGGACAGCCTTGTGGCTTCAATCTTGGCAGAACGGAACGGCCCAACAACTATATACCACTAGCACCTATTTACTGTCCAATAAGTTCTCCATTTATCAGCCAGGAAAGTTTTGAGCTAGTTGGCATGCCCCAAGAATACCTAATACATACATCTATTAGTCTGCCCAAATCCACAGCTGATACCATTTGTTTCTTTCCAATAGAGCACCAATACCACAATACTTGCATGGAGTACCAAAATTACCTGCTCGCTTCCATTGGCATTCTATAGGAAAGATATAGCTCCTCTTTATTCCCTAGTTTTCTAGCTGCAGAAGACTCAGGGCTGTAAATCACAATCATCCCCAATGGACTTCATAAACATAAATAGATAGTTATACCTATTTCTGCATAACTGGGCAAAATTCAACCATGTTATATGAAGTTTCTATAATATTGCAACTGGGATGTTAAACACAGTATTTTAATACGGAAAAAAAATTGAAATAACAACCTTGTAAGGCTCTTGATTTCCATTCTCAAAAAATCTTTCAATCTGAGATGTAAATCTTGGTGTTTAAGTACATAATATCTTTGTAAAGGTTTTGTGCGTTTACAGATCATCTTCTAAATGTCTTTTGCATTTTTAATTTCATAAAGAGAAACAATATTTAATATTTTGCTTCTGCTTTAACTTTCAGTGAGAAAGCAAATGCAAAAACCACTGTATACTTCTGTTTCCCAAATCATTCTCTGCTTTTCATAGAAGCTAGCATTGATCACAGAAATGACAAGTAGGAAAGAAAAATATTTTTCTGCATGACTAATCTGTCTTCTGGATTGTTCAATCCCTGTGGCAAAAACACCACTGATGTTTTGGTCTGTATACTTTTATAAGTTACAGTACATGAACAACAAGCTATCTACTGAGCTAAGAGCACTTCCTCCTTGAAACAGTGGGAAAACTCTCATGGACTTCAGTGGCATCAAAATTAAAAGAACAAATCTGGAATTTTTTTTCATTTTTAGATCTTTTGGATTATTTTGGAAATGTAACTGTAGGTATTAATATGGAAAGAAAAAATATGTTAAACTAGTTTTCATTATTTGTGAGAAAAACTATCATATTAATAATGTAAATAATTATACTGATTCTGTTTACTGTATTAAAGAATTCAACTTTCAAGCAAAGCTATGATATAACACATTATCACTATCCCTGTTATACAGATGCAGAAAAGAGGAAGTGTTAATGTAATTAACATGCTCAAAACCAAAGTGAAAATCCGTGTCAGAGCAATGAAAAAACTCAGAGTTATTTGGATCACATCACCACCTTCCTAAGTGGTATGAGTCATTCCTTGCTTACATCAGCTTTAAAAGCAGATGAGATATGGATGCTATGGGAAAGGATGTTTTATAAACCTTATACGAATATCTTATCAAACAGCTTCACCAACTCAAACACTTTAAGATCCATGATTAGAAGTCCACAATAAGAGGTTTATGTCACCTGAGAACATGCAACATATTGTTGCAAAAAGATGTGTTAAAATTGCACTGAAATACATCTCTGTGTTGATGAGCTTAAGGCTTTGTTCATTACAGCCTGCCCTCGTACAACTTTCCCCTTATCTCATAACACTTGATGAATGCTCACTTATTCTTCAAGTTCTGAAGATTTCTAAGCTAATCTGACTGACATAGTATTCTTTTGCTTTGTCAAAATATTTCCTTATCTGATTTCACCAAGACACAAAAGGCATAGGCTGCCCTTCATTTAGTTGTTCACATATTTGTAATAATGGCACAACAAAAAATGGGTAAGATTGCAAGATGATAAAGTGTGTATACTTAGTGATGCCCATCAGTGTGTCTGAGAGCTGACAGACCATCTCACAATAATTATTTGAGGGAAAAGTTTAACTTCTCTGTTTGTGAGAAAATTACAGATTAACTAAGTATGTCGGGTATTTAAAAACAGGTGTCTTTTTTCATTTTTATCTTCTGTTTTTCAAAATTGTTTCATCCAAAGGGAAGGATAATGAAGAGATCTCTACCAATACTGTGATTACTGTCACTCTTTATTTCTATTTCATCTTTTAAATTAATCTCTCATCATATCATATTGTCTTCCATTACTGGATGACTACACTCAGGATTGAGACAGGAGCACTGACATATAGATATCTGAAAATTTCTTGCCCTAAGTATTTATGTATACAGATACCTTAACACTACATTTCAGAGGGTAGTCATTAAATTTGATCAGGAAATTCAAATATACTTTCCTCAGAAACAGTCTGTGTAGAACTTTCTGCATGTTCTAATGCTAACACTTGGTTTTGGTTAGTATTTTTAAAGTCACAATTATTTCCTAATACTTTGTTTTAATTGAATTAAAATATTATTTCTTTTTTTGAGTCTTGTTTCTTTCTTTATATTTTTCTGTGTGCATATTTTAGACTAATATCTTTTGTACTCCGATGTTTTTCTACCTATAAAACACTATCAAGAGAGTTTTTAGGCCTTAGAATGTCTGTCCAACCATTCATTCCTGGCAGATGCTGGCATAAAAGCACACAAGCAATGGAAAGAAAATAAAGGGAAAAAGCAGAACTTCTTCAAAATTTACCAGAAGATGAAATAAAGTGATACTTTTAATACATTTCACAACTTAAAAAAAGGTTTTCTGTCCAGTTTTCCTTTCAAATTTTCCTTTCAAAAAAGTGAAACCCTTCCCTTGAAATTGAGAACCTTCTGTGAAGACATATGACTGAAAGCTGGTCCTTCTGAAGAACTGCTACTAGACAGATATGCATAAAAGTTAGAAAAAGCTTCAAAAAAATTCCTTTATTTACAAAATTAATTTACTACCTGCACTGACTAATATCCGCTAATCAAATTTCTTTCTGGCAAATTGAAAGGAACCATGACCATTTCATTTTTCTTGTCATAATAACAATCAAATAATTTTAAAACAACGTAGACTCCTAAGGTAATACAGGCTCCACAGGGAATAAATATATTAAAAAAATAATTTCTCTTGGAGGTGTGATAGTAAAGTGAAGGAAGTAAAGATTATATTAATTGTTCCTTTACCAGGTATATCGAAATTAAAGAAACTCTTCAAACTCTCTAAGTCTTGGAGGAGACATGGCTAGAGACTACCTCTTGGAAGGAGGTGCTCTGTGCTGAAGGCAGAACATCTCTGATGGGACTGTGGGTGCAGGCAACCCACCCTGGGGCTGGGACCCCCTGAGGGACTGTGGGCAACCCACATCAGGGCAGAAGAGAAGAAAAAACAAGGAGCACCAAAGAAAAACAAGTAATAAGGATTGAAGAGCAGAAAGAAACTACCCTATCATATGGGTTACACTGAAATCAACAAAGACTCTGCAACAAAATCAGTCATCCTCATGAGATAGGATCATCTTCAAGCTGTCATGTGTCCTAAACTTACTTCTTCTTTATACTTTGCTGTTATGGTTTCTTTTCTTCATCAAAGAGCACTTTAAGCTTTCATCTTTAGTCCTAAGCATCCTAGGGAGTCATTTAAAAGTAAAACCTCCAAATAATAATTTTGCTAATCAATATTGGTAAGCTGGAAAGATATTTCTTGTATAAATTACCTAAAGTAGATCAAGGTGAGAAAAAATAACAGTGCTAGATTCTAAAGACAAATTAGAATAAACAGAAAGATACATTCAAATTAAAAAGCCATTGCCTTCAGGCATGTTCCAATAGAAACACAATCCAGCAGTTACCTATGCTACAGACAATCGGTGATCCTGTTAAAAAAATAAAGTATGTTGTTATCTGCCCTGCATTGTTCCAGCCATTGGATCCAAATCAGCCTTAAAGTACCACTTTTTCAGGTTAATACGACATCAAAACCAAATTCTTTTGTTACACAGTTGGCTTCAAAAAACTTAAATTATAACCTCTTGTTCTAGGTTCTAATTATTAGGAATTTTAAATCTCATTAATATTCTACTGTAATAAGCCGTATGAACAACCAAGAATGAGATGCTTATCTTTATCACCGCAGACTTAATTTAAGGGCTTCTATGCTGAACAAGGTTGCTGAAAGCTTAAAATACTAATTCACAGTTCAAGACAGTTTAGTTGAAGAGATGAAGGAACAGCCTGAGTCTGGATGATGCAGAAGTCTGAAAGATTCAATTTGTTAAGTAGAATCATAGAATCATTTAGATTGGAGAAGAACTTTGGGGTCATCGTAAAACAAAAAATAAAAATATCTGGAAACAAGATGAAAAGTACAAAGTAATTTTTAACTTTTTAGTCACATAAATAGAAGGTGATCTTAGGAAAATCAGGGGGAAAGCAAAATCTCACAAACAAACTAAAACCAAGGACTACATCTCTCCCCAAAGGCCTTAAATCTAGATTAAAAAAGCTATTTAGATACTAACACTACTGATCCATACTAAGCACTATGAAAACAAGGGGTGTTAGACATTCTAGTGTTTCTGTGTATGTCAGGCTTAACATTATCATAAAACATTAAAAATCAACACAAGAACTATTCTGAGAAAGCAGTCTGCTTGAGAAAAAAATACCCACAAAAGCAAACAAAGCCATGATATTTTGTGGCATGGAAACCACATATTTGTGTTTCAGCAGAGGTAACAGCCACCTAGAACAGGTAGTACTCTTTCAGTATTCATGTGTGCAAGCCGAGGTGCTGCAAAGGTGCACAGAGGTGGCACGTGCAATTCACGTTGCCATTTTGATAGCAGCTGCCACCTTCCATCATGCTCTCAGGCAAAGTGCAGAGCAGAAGCCCTTACTTGAACGTATCTTTGTGACTGCAATTTATTGTCACGAACTAAAATCACTGAGGCCTAGCAGGTTTGGTTATACTGATTAGTGACTGTGTGACATTAAACTGCCTGTCCACCAGACATCACGGGCCACACCAAAGCTCCAACTAGTCTAGAATGCTGCAAACAGTAGCAACTATTTTTATAAAAATTATAAATAGTATAGACAGAAGTACCATATAGAATAAACAAGGAGTGGTCATCTCAGAGATAGTTTGAGGATTAGTCTGTTGGCTTCTAAGTAACAGCAACTTAAGGATTTCCTATGTTAGTTGTTAGAACTGTGCATCATGGTGGAACTTCTTTCCACAAATGTTTGCAATAATTTTTAAATGGATTTTAAACTGATTTTTGCACCTGTAACGTCCTGTGGCACAGATTCCAGGAGTTATTTCCTGTGTGAAAATACACATCCTTTTCAGTCTTTTAATTGGATTTATACTGCTCCAGATATGGGTAAACTAAGGGATTAGTGCACACTTTGTTATCTTTTATTCAATAATCAAGCCCATAAGAAAACTATTCCTCATATAACATGATGGCTTAATATCATTAACAATTTTCTTTCTTTTTAAAGAACACAATCACAGTCTTCTCAGAAACATCTGGACTAACCTTCATCCCAATTTTTTTCACTGCCTCTAGATAGGCTGCTTTGATTCTTGTTGAGCACCCCATGAATACGTTTATGTCAAAGCTTTTTCTTTGTGTGTTAGCTTCATCTGTGAGTTTTGTTCTCCAGATCTTCTACCAATTTTCCAGTGGAAAAGTCCTGCTTGCTGACCTCTAGTTCTCCAGACTGCTCCAAATTTTTTTTTGATAAATTTTGTTTATCGCTTTTCTATAAAAGGTGTGTATGCGTGTGTGCCCATGCCTGTCTGTCTGTTGGTCTTTCACGTAAACAGGTGGATGCCCCTTTCCACTTCTGTATCTGATAATCTTTCTGGGATCCAGCTGCTTCCTGGCATTCAGCTGCTTTGCAGAAATGCCTGGTAACTGCCATGAGGAAGGGTGCTGCAGAACAAGACTTGCCTTTAATTTACCTTTTGTTCATACAGAAAGTTGACAGGTAACAACATGTCAGTGTCAATTTTTGAACTTTCAGACTTACTGTTAGCTACACTTAGAAGCTCTTCAAGCTTTTTTTATGCTCTGCATCTTCACATGATGTCCATCCTTCCTGGTCAGCATGGATCACAGCAATGTCTTAAAGCACAAAAAAGGTATCCATGAATGTGTATATTTGAATTATCACGGATGTCCAATTCTGAGATATTTCTCTAGTGCCTTAAAACCATCCTTGTCTTCTTTCTTTAACTGCACCTTATGTATTTTATGCAAAT
Organism: Struthidea cinerea; assembly: GCA_013397865.1. Taxonomy (NCBI): domain Eukaryota; kingdom Metazoa; phylum Chordata; class Aves; order Passeriformes; family Corcoracidae; genus Struthidea; species Struthidea cinerea. The sequence goes on along the minus strand of VZTI01001107.1, from coordinate 1,743,086 downwards.
CTGATGTCCTCTTGTTTTCATGGATAGGAAGTCTGAGGTCTAATTAAGCGAAATCACCTTGCATAACAAAATGAGATCATTTTATATTAAGCTTCAGTGTGTTTCTTTCTTGTTCTAAAATGGTGCTTCTGTGAGCCGCAAAAAATTTCTAGCCCCAGAAATCTTTTCTCTAGCCAGAGTAGCTTGATTAGTTCCCTACTTGTACTGACAGTATATTTGTGCCTAACCTATGTGCAGGGGTTGAGGAAATTACCTGTGAAGCAGCTGTAAAAAACTCAGATGCAATAGCAAAACTTATTCCTGGGGGATAGTAGCCTTGCTATCTCCTCCTGCCAGGCATGCTCATTACCCTGACATGGAAGGAAGCAGGCTGGTTACTGATTCAGTTCCAGTTCTGCATTTTCCCCTGGAGCTGGCTCTATGGAAGTCAGACAGCTGACAATCTCAGCCAAGGAAAACTGCAGCACGGAAAACTGCAGCACAGAATACTGTAGCATTGCCTCAAGTCATTTGACTGTGCTTGCTGCCTCACAGTATTTCTCTCTCCAAGGTACACCCCACAAACTTCAGCTTCAGACAGGAGTAAAAAACAGATTCAATTTAAATGCACAAATGTAACTTATGACCATAATTCATGAAACACACAGATACTGCAGTTTGCAAAGATAGCAAGTGAAGAAACGATAAATAAACTTCTGTCAGGAGTGAGAAACATATTCTCTAATATAAAATGCAAAGAATATGGGAATATTTCTTTGTGCCTAACATAGCCTCATTCCATTTCAATGATGCTTCCTTGTCTATCAAGACCCGGAAGTGACTGCCATTGCTACCAGGTGATAAGCAGACAAAGCATTTAAGATGAAAAAGATTAATCTAGCAGAAAAGTTCTAACCATAAGAACGTTCAGACTGGGTATGTCTGCACCTTGAATCCTGTCTTCAGTTCTCAGGCCCTCACTTCAAGAAAAACATTGAAGGGCTGGAGCATGTGCAGAGAAGAGCAATGAAGCTGGTGAAGATTTTGGAGCACAAGTCTTAGGAGGAGTGGCTGAGGGAGCTGGGGATGTTTAGTCTGGAGAAGAGGAGGCTGAGCAGGGACTTTATTGCTCTGCCTGAAAGGCGGCTGTGTCAAGGTGGGGGTTGGTGTCTTCTCCAAGGTAACACATAACTGGACAAGAGGAAGTAGCCTCAATTTGTGCCAGGGGAAGTTTAGATTGGATATTAGGAGAAGTTTCTCCACAGAAAGGATTGTCAACCACTGGGACAGGCTGCTGACAGAAGTGGTTGAGTCCCCACGTAGATGTGGCACTTAGGGACATGGCTTAGTGCTGGACTTGGCAGTGCTGGGTTAATGGTTGGACTTGAAGATCTTACAGGTATTTTCCAACCTACATGATTCTGATGTAATCTGTGATCAACTAGAAGAGAGTCCAAATCATTTCGTTATGTGAGGAAGGGTGCATTTTTTGCATAGGAAAATTCAAGAGAATTACAGGCAGAGCTCTGTGCAGAAAGATGAAATTGCAGAGTATCTAGAAAGAAGTCAGCATAGCATCTGCTAGTCTGTCACACATAAAATTTTGTCTTGCATTCAAGAAAGAAAGAATTGTTTTAGAAAAGGTTTCAACTGTTTGATTAGAAAAGTTAATCTCAAGAGCATAAAGCTATTTTTCCTGGCTTACCTATTTCTGTTTTTTTTTGTTTTTTTTTTTCTTTCTTCAAATGGCCACAATTCACGCTATATATTCCTAAACAAAAGGTAAAAGTACATGGTGGTGCACAGGAAACAGGTCCTTTTATCAGAATCTGTGTTTCTGGCTGACCTATTGAGGGCTTCTCTCTGTTCCTTTTGGCCTTCTTGAAGCACAGCACTACAGTAAGTGCTGACACTAGAATTACACCAAAAGGGAAGTGACAGGAAAACAGCCCATTAGTATCTCTTCTATTGATCACATGTCAGCTTTTTTATCTATTAAAAATGCTTTTTATTTCCATTTTAAAATAAAAACTAAAAAAAAAAAAAAAAAAATCAATGTTTTCTCCAATTCCGTAAATGAGTCAAAACAAAAACAGATGAACACTGTAGAGAAATTAGCAATACAAAGACAGCAGAATCAAGGAAATTGTAACAGCAGCATCTTTTAGACTGAGGGTCATAAGATCTAAAGATTACAGCAAAGGAGCTAAACTAAGTTTACTGAACGCAAAAATAAATTACTCAATGCACACACACGAACAATGGCGCTCATGAAGGTAATCCTTCCATTCTTGTCATCACACCACCTTCCACACAGGCGAAACTTTGCATTTTTCTACTCAATGGTGCTGACTGTAACTCAGTCTTTCACCTCAATTTTACCTCTATATTCAAACAAATGATAACTAGGAAGATGAAAAGATAAAAAAAATTTTATTGAAATCTTAGTTATTCCAGTCATTTCTGTATCATTTGGTATACTCTAGACTAGTTTTATTAGGATTGTGCTTTGGGCAAAATTTCTCAAGCATATTTGACTACTAATTAACTTTGGTAGAGTAGAAAATGTGTATTTAAGGGGGGTAAAATTAGGTCCTTATGAGCATGGGGAAAGTTAAAAACTTCTGCTAAATCAAATTGGATTTCTATTGAAATTGTGGCAAGTATGTTTTTCAGATTAAGCAAAATTTTTATGACTGTAACACATCTAGAATACTGAATGACTGCTAAATCAGTGGCATGCAACAGTACAGGCAAGAGAGCACAACAGGAATCCTATACAAAGAAAACTGACTGCTTTCACACCATTTTTTGGTAGGTTTTCTTTCCCCTTCCAAAAAGGAGACAAGTATGTCTTGCAGAAATATTGCTAAGGGAATAGAAAATGGAAATTTATATTTTGCATAAAAATATAGTTAGGAAATTATTGAGTTTTAACTTTAGGATGAAAGCCTAGCTATCAGACAACAGCTAATCTATAATGTATAAACAAAACAGCTCACAAAATGCAAAACTATATCATAAGGGAAAATTCTCTTGGATCCATATGACTGAACTTAGTTCAGACATGCTGCATTCCCTCAATATACAGAACTCACACTGATATCAGCAGGAGGTCCACGGAGTCAGCAGGAGCACCATAGCTGAGTCAAGATTTCTTGCGACTCAATGTAGGTTCTTCCAGCACTAATACATTATGCAAATTGGAGTAAAGAAGAGTGTCTCTGTGGTATTTGTACATGTATATGAATCTGGGGAAAAAAATCTGTGGAATGAAAAATTCTAAATTCCACAATGCAGGCACATATATATCCTGACTTCTAATTAACTACACATTTTAATGCATTTAAGAATCATAAATTTTATGTAACGGCTTAAATTAAAAAATGTGTTTGAATATGAATGCCTGCTGTACATTTATGGAACAGAAAGAGATTTAGGGGTTGAGGGCTTGGAAAAATGGTAAGTTACTATGAGTAAGATAGAATGTGAATTGAAAGACAGATGTTCCATAGCAGCTACCTATGGGCATATGCTTACCCTAAATTTAACATTGGTTTCTAGCTATCAGAAAATTACAGAAACCTGAACATTGGAAGGGTGGATCTTGAGATTGTCTAGTACAACAGATAGTTTCCAAGAACCAGACTGGTTTTGAGTATTGCTAAGTACGGAGACTCCACAACCTCTCTGAGCAAGCTATAACACTGCTTGACCACCTCCATAGTTAAACTGTATTTTATTTAAGTGGAATTGCCTGTATTAGGGTGCACTTTCAGCCTTTACTAGCCCTGACCTGCTCACCTGGAAGCTCCATCCACATCCCTGCCCATGGGCCCAGGAGCCCTGTTTCAGCTTGGCCTTCTTTCCCTGCCTCAGTGATGCCATTGGAGAGCCAGTCTCCAGTTGAATCACAGCTGTGCTTGTTCGGGGCCCTCTTGGTCTGGATCCCAAGCGGTCAACTGCCTTCCCAGCCCGACCTTAGGTCTGCACTGTCACCATGGACTTTCCTGACAGTCACTGAGCTGTGTCTGACACTGTTCATCCCCACCAGACCTGATCATGTTCTGTGGATTGATTCCCTGGTTTGACCTCAGATCTGTCTCTTGCTACAAACTGATCTGATGACCTGGAGTCTTGATTGAACTTGGGCACCATCCGAGTCTACCTTGGTGGGACACTGTAGGACAGGGCTCTGGGTGGCAGGGCCCCCACCCTCCTGGCCTTGATATTGGCCTCAATTACTGGCCTCAAGACAGCCCTTGCTGTTCTTGACACTGTATTTCCACTGTCAGCTCTGTGCCTCTGGCAAAAATTTATGCCTTTTAACTTCTCTTTCTCAGGTATTTGAGCATTGATAAGATTTCTACAGGTCTTGTCTCCAGGCTGAACAGTTCCCACCCACTCAGCCTCTCTTCATATGTGTATGTCAGTGCTTCAGCACTTTAGTCACCCTCATGGCCCTTTGCTGGGCTCACTCCAGTACATTCATTTCTCTCACGCTGGGGAATCCAGAGCTGGCCCAAGTACTCCAGGTGCATCTCAGCAGTGCTGAGCAGAGGATCACCTTCCCTGACCTCTTGGCAGTGCTCTGCCTAATGCAGCCCAGGATGCCACTGGCATTCTTTGTGAGGGTACATTGCTGGTTCATGGTCAACTTGGTGTTCACCAAGATCCCCAGGTCCTTTTTCCTGAAAAAATTCAGACACTTGGCCCCAGCTTGTCCTAGTCTGACATGAAATGGGAACCTGACTTGAAATGTCATTGCTGTCCTCTTCGGCAGCAAATTCTGATTTCAGCTAAGCCACTGCTGGATTCTCCATCAATGATTTGTGTTGTTGGGGCCCATGAGGGTGGAAAACCTCATGCAGATTTACAAAACTGATGTACAGGCACTGTGAACTGGAGGTAGGAGAATACAGCTGGAAGGAGAGGGAAGTCAGGTTTCACAGTGGGACTTGATATTCAGTTTGTAGAAATTTTGCCTTTGTGCTCAATTAACTGATTAGCCATCTGCATAAAAATGAATTAATGAATGCTCAGGTAAGTTGGAAGGCCACCAGAAGATAAAACTGTAAGTAGTACATAACACAGACATATTGTTTCTTTAGATATTTAGGTCCTCAGATATTTGTATTTACTATACGGCACATTCAAATATCCAGTTCAGTTTGTGTGAAAGCTACAAATGTCAGACAGAAGATTGTTTGATGTAACTAAAGAAATCTTTCTTGATAATGGTGTTGAATTAGCTTTCTTGAGTAGGGATGCAAAGAATAAATTAAATTTCAATTCAGTCTCTAAAAAAAGCACTCACTTGATATCACGTCTATTGAAGGAGTGCTCAGCTCAGTGGGCAGCTCATTCAAAGAGACTTTGTCCTCAAGTAGCTAATTTTCTCCTTATTTTTTGCTTGAAAATAGAAATAATTATTTAATAGCTGATATTCAACCACCAATTAGTTTTAGCTTATATATAGTTGCTTTTCTTAAACATTTAACTATTTTCACATGATATGCACACAGCAAGCAAACTGCTCACTTCCACTAAGCTTAAAAAGGAAAACCAAAAAAAACCCCAAAACGCAAACCAGAAATATACTAAAGATAAGACAATGCCATAAGCAGGAAGCTCTTCTTAAAATATGGAATTCATAATTTAGAAAATTGCAAGCTGTCTTAAATTCAATCTCAGCAGTATTTTAGGTCTGAGTTTTGCCTAGACTCAGTTTAGTTACAATAAAATTCCACTTCCGCAGTCAGTTTCAGAAACACTATTGGCCAGAGAAAAAGCATAATCTTTCTTTTATGACATGAACCATTTATTAATAAATATAAAGCCACATAACAGGTAGCAAAGGAGTCATTACATGTGACCACGAAGATATGTGCTCATTAAATGTAAGAGGGAGCAAAATAGTGAAATAAAAATTACAGTCTGGTCACTTCCTCAGTCTCTGAATTGTGTCCTTTTCCCATCCAGCACACTAGATCAATAACTAGAAGCTTTTATTCAATTTATGATATATAGTTATTCTGCAGTGGTTATTTTCAAAATGTGGGCTTTTCGCTTTTTTAAAGTTAAGTTCATGGTTTCAACCCTATATATACATTAGAAATTTATTTATCTACCACATTGTTACCTATGTACAGCTTGTTTTCTTATCAAACCGAGCCATCACTACATATTGCTAATCCTTACTTGGAACACATGATCTCCTAATAATAGCATTAGTTTTCTGTTTAATATATAATACAAAAAAAAGAAAGGTACTGAGTATTAACTCATGGAAGAAGGAATTAGATGCCTTCTTTGAAGTAATGTTGCATCTAACAAACCATGTATTTAAGACGTGGTTGGAAGATGATAATCAGCATTGTTCCTGCAGAATTCTTACAACTTGTAGGTATTGCTTGCTCAAGATCCTAGACCAACTTTGAGAAGTAAAAATGCAAGCAACAATGCAATCTAACATATGTTTTACTATTGTCCTGACTGAAGCGCCTTCTTCTTTCTCTTCAGCACAGTAGATACACTTAGTAGAAAAGAGACAGCAATTTCTGATTTATATAGTTGACTCATAAGGAGTGAAGGAGTTTCATCAATTGCAGTTGATAGTGGTGCCACTGATTTGGGCAAATTGGATGCACAGGCTAATTTCCTCATTAACTGACTCAGCCAAATCTAAGGCTCATGAGATAAGATTGATTTAATACCTCTTGGAAGTGTAAATGAATTTTTGGTGAAGCTACTGACATTAAGATACTGTTATAGTTAGGAATTCATCAGACCACATCACTGCTTTGTTGGATCAAGGCAGATAGGAATGCTACAATATACAAAATAAGCTGGAATCCTAATTTGTCAAAGATTTGGTTAAAATAATTCATACCCCTGTGTCTGATTAGCATATGCAAGCAACGTATGACAATGATCTATTCGTTTATCCAGCCAGCTCTAAAGGAAAAATACAATATACTGTATTTTCCACGTAATGATAATTGCAAGGACTGTAGGACTATGATAAGTAAAGACAGAGAACAGAAAATCAGGACATTGTTCCACTACAGATCACTGGCCCACTGGCCTGAAAGACTTTGACAACATAATAAGGAACATTCAGATTAAAATAAAGGGAAGCTAATTAAATACTATTATCAAGATGAAGGAAGGCTGCTTGAAAATACACAGCCTTTATGCTTCAAAATTCGTAAGACATGGATGAAGTTAGGGCTGTAGTATATGTGACCATTTGTAGCTCTTTGTGTATCTTCACAGCTTTTCTCTAGATCTTAGGAATGAAAACCCATTACCAGTCAATGCCAAACTGAGCAGTACACCTGTGCAGACCAGGAACAGATCATCCTACACAGACACAGCAATCGTCAGGACCACAAACATGAGTTTGTGGAACAGATTGCCTCCAAAGACTGTCACTCACTATCAAATAAAGACATAAACTGATGGAAAAAAAGGTTTGTTATGAACGGCAATTCTGACCTTTGACACTTCCCAGAAGAGGTGGCAACAAAGTCCTTATACTGGAGTACCCTATCAAAACTCCTCAAGAATCATTACAGAATGTTGTGGGCAAAAGCTTATTCATAATCACTAAACAAAGTACGGAAAGGGAGGAGGAAATGGTAATGTCATTTTTTCTTGTAGGGTGCTTTTTTCCTTTACTCGGATTGTAGATTCTTCCTCAAATCTTTTGATTCCATCACTGCTTTTTACCTGCTTGATAATTTTGACATCTGCACAATGACAGTCATGACACAGTGTTCTTTTAGAGACAACATACATTCTAGTCTTTTTTTATTTCTTATAGCCTACAGAACTTATGAATAGAAAGTTTTGGCAACACTTAGACTTCATCAGTCAGTCTATTCCTTTTTCTAGTATGTAAGGCAAATCCATTGGCATGACTATCTTTTTGAATAATGATCAGGGCAATGTTCTATGTCTGCCATCCATCTCCAGCCCCTCAAGAGGCTATGACCCATCTCTCTAGGCTCTTCTGTGTTGAGTACAAACTACCAGAATAATGTCATGGATTTGGGGAGGAGGTCTGTCATGTAATATGTTTCCAGATATCTCATTTCCAAGATACCACAAGTAATTTTTCTGATGGATTTGATGGTTTAATATCACTGCAGGTTTTTTTCTGCAAGAGTTTCAAAACTACTTTATGCCATATTTTTAAATTATGACCACTTAAAAGCAAAAAGAAACACAGTTAGTTTTCATAGGCAAGGAAGGCATCTGAACTTTCAGAGGAAATTGTAAGCTACTACTCACCCAGATGCCAATTCAGTTCCCTGATCCTAAATTGTCTTGCCAAGTCAGATTTCCTGAGAAAGGAAGGGCAATTGCCTCAGATCTCTCTCTGGTAGAGTCAGGAGATGACTCAGATACTGTACAGTACTTGTGTTGTGGCAAAACAGATTTTCTCATTGCTTTGAAAGCTGAGTTCTCTGTTTAGGAGCATAAGTCCAGTTTATAGTGCCATAGATGCAGAACCTACACCCACGCTGAACTTTAGAAAGTCTTCTAATTAGGCAAAGGTTACTAGTTTACCGAACAGTTATCCCTGTGTTTTTCTAAGAGTTGAATTTTAAAAAAAAATCTCATATATGACCATATTAGCATAAATTTTCTCAAATGCTCCACTTCCTACATAATTCTTCTGATTATTTCTGTCAACTTATCAACCTCCAGTGTGTGATATGGACATCTAAATATCCTCTTAGGGAATAGGCCTAGGGTTTGTACTTCCCTGCATGTCCTTTGATGCAATTCAACTTTCTTTTTCCATTTATCTTAGATGTGTAGAAAGACATGTTGCAGCTAAATGAAGCACAGACTATCCTACCTCTCTGGATACTTTCTGCCAAAATGGTAAGTAACAATAATGCAAGCAGAAGCTTCTAGAGGCAAACCTCACAAGGGAATATTTCTATTGATTTCATCAGCCAATGAACTGTCATGCATTTATAATGCAGGATTTCTGTGCATATTTCTATTAAGATTTGCACTCAGTCCTTGTAAAATTTTAATTGTAGTTTCATTTTCCTGTCCAGGGCTTTTATGAGCATTTCCTAGTAGAAATACTTCAGTGATGTTTCGTATCACTTGAGTAATTTCTCAAGGAACATTTATAATATGTGAGCTATAGCAACGAGGCATTTATGAGACTTGCATATGACTCAGAGCTTGGAAGTACACTTCTGTCCTTGTTACATCCCAAGAAAAATCTACGAACTTTTAGCATTGCTTTCTCTAAATGTATGTTCTTTTATATTTTACATACAGTACGAGTGAAATATTCAGACTAATACAAAAAATAGTGTAATAACATAAAATGCTGGCAGAACTCAGTTTTATAAAATGAAGAGTTATCCATTAAGACATTGCTAATATTTTTAAAATTTCAGATAATTTAGAATGGATTCTGCAATCTGCTTCATTGAAGACTGGAGCTGGAATTTGGAAAATGGAAAAAAGAAAAATCCAGGTCAGACTCAACACCAACTCACGTGGCAATGCTTCAAAGAGGTCTTGTATGTTTGTGGAAGTAAGAAGTCAAACCCCACAAATATCTGACGAATGTTTTGCAATCCTTATGGGTAGGCAGCAGTAAAAGAGGTGTGATAAATCAATAGAACAAATTGTCAGGCCAGTAATGGCTTGCATTGTACTGCTTCTCATTAGATGCAGCAGCAACTGCAGGGAAGCTATTACAGCATTCAGCACTGTTAATGAGATGTACTACCACAATTAGTCTGCTGACAGAGTATACAGTCTGCAACTTGGGTCACCCTAAAACATTTTTCCATGTAAGAGAATTTAGCAAAGACAAGTTTCTGATAGCTACCAAACCTTGAAAACTTTTCTAAAATATTTGTTGCAGTCTGATATAAACATCACCTTTGAAATTGGGCTCTGCTTCAGATAAACCTGATCAGTACTAAGATCCAAAGCCAGTGTTTTATTGATATTTAAGCCAATGCATTTGATAGGGCCCTTGATTATCTCCCTGAAACTCAATGTCAAATTCAAGCATTGGTTGGACAAAATGCCAGTTTCTAAATGTTTTTCTGAAAAACCAGAACGGAGTTTATTTGGCACATGACTGTTTAGACAGGTTCGTATCTCACAGTAGTTCCTAGTTTGAAGACTATAATCTATAACCTGGGTATGAATAATATGGGACAGAAAAGGGTGATATTTCAGTTTTCCTTTTATATGGAATATGTTTAAGGAAATTTCAGGAAAATTAATTTAATGAAATTCATAGTGCTTATCTTAGTATACCTGCACTTTTAAAACATTTCAATTAAAAAATAGTTACCTCCTTGTTTCAACTACTGTTTAGGAATGTTTGGACTCTGATCTCTAGGTGTGAGGTTAAAGCCTGATACAGCTTTTTGTGGTAGTTCCCCATAGAGAAATTCAGGTGTCTCTGTCCATATCAGAAGATTTCCAGCAGATTTATGAGCTTTTAAACACAGAAATCTAAGCTTTTTCTATTTACATTGATTTGTTTTTCCATTCTGTCCTTTATTTTTGACAGTCATTGCAGTAACATACCATGCTAGACAACATTCTTACTCTGTTTTCCTATTTTTGCTGAAAACATCTGGGCCCCGAGGGCTCCTCCTGTCCTGACTCTCCCTGTTCAGCCCCCAGGGGCCACCGGCCCCTGTCCCAGCAATGCTGCAGCAGAGCCAGACTCCGGCTCCCCGCAACCCTGCCCCGCCTGGCCCTGGGCCCTGCTGAGCTGGGCTCACCTGTGGGACCATGTCCCAGCTTTGGGAGTCGGGCAATGCCCAAGGGCTGGGGCTGCCCCAGTGTGCCCTGCCTTCCCTGCTTCTAGCTGGGGATGGGATGGGCCCTGGCTCCCAGGCCACCCCAGGGGAGCATGTGCTGCTGCTGGCCCCTCCCCTGCTCCCTGGAGGAAAGCATACTCTACTGTTCTACCGTCATTATTAATATGCCACCCTCTTTCTTTCTCCACAGTATTAGCTTTTAAAAACACAAGAATAACTCCATCTCCTGCATTCAGCTGTTCATGTTGTTCATGTCTGCCACATGGATGTCTAGGTGCCTCCCATACAACCACAGTGGCAGATAAGTGTATCAGCTCTTTGACAGCCTTACAGACAGATAAACCCAAACATCTACATCCGTGTTATTTTTCACAGGTGAGAAACTCGCATCCTCTGCCCCCTCTCCTTTCCTCCCCTGAGCTCACCCAGTCAAACCTACTGATCAGCGTCATCCCTCCTTGGCCACGAGTCTCTGGCTCAGTTCCCAACTCTCCTTATGGAGACTGCTCCTGCTCCTCCCTGCTGTCCTGTCTTCCATCACCAGCAAGCGGTCCTTGTTTACGGGCTTATCAGGAGACCCACCCAGAACATGCCACTTCTTTGTCTGTGTATCTTCACTACCTACTCTATCCTGCTGAACAGCTCCTGCCCTGGCTGGCTTGGCAGCAGTTTTCTCACCAAATTTTCCTACCCTCACTCCTAAACAAAACCACACTGTCCACACAGATTTTTCCTTGAGTCACCCCTGCACTACACTCCGAACACTGCAGAGCATTCTTCACTCCTTTTATTCCATCTAAACTGAAGAGTCTTAAAAACCAAATACTTCTTCTGAATGCAATTTGGAATATGTTTTAAGAAAAAATGTAATGCAAGGGAAAACTGCAATGCTTCCCCCAAAAAACATAGTAAAACAAAACCACACATATGCACCCGCAGAACAAAAAAGCCAATAAACTCAGCTATTCCTGAGAAAAAGCCAGCAAAGTCCTTCTACCCTGTTCTATTGCCTCAACAGGAATTAAAAAATGTTAAAATACCTGCCAACTTCCTTTGTTTCTGTAATTACAATTTTGCTATTAGAAGCATGAGATTGCTGAACATGCATGAACAGCATGTAGGTCACAAGAATAGGAAATTATGATTTATCGATGATACATTGCTGGTTTGCAAGATGTTTTGGAGGAATCTTTCAAAGAGAAGAAAAGGACTCAGTAAAAAGCTTGATCCCTTTTGTGAACAACGAAACTACATAGGGATGGCAAAGAAATACCGTGATTGTTTTAGATAAATGGTGAACATCACATGAAATAAATAAAATGGATTAGTCTACTTTTAATACATTTAGCTTGATTGTTTTTCCTCAGGCAGCTTATCTCCCCCTTTAAAAAAGAAAAGGCAGCTAGGGTCAATTATTAACTAGGGTCAAATATTAACTATAATTTGTAAGCAAAACAAACTAATTCAAGTCATGGTTTTGTACACAAGGCTATGAAATATCATTCTAACTTTTACATGGATTTACAACTCATTGGTGCACAGTAAGTACAGCCTCCACTTAATGAAGCTGAGTCTTTTTATTTTTAACACTCATTTGGAAAACCAATTAACTCTGGCTCTATTGAACAACTTGAACAGGAAATAAATCAAATGTTAAAACATTGGTGAAGAGCCAGACTTTCTGTAATTAGAGTACTGATGTGCCCAAGGCTGACTATGTGGTGTGCAGCATTATAGATTGACAACTTCAACTGTCCAAAGCAATTAAAATTGTATGTTCCCCTTGCTACACATGCTAGCATCCAGCAAAACCACTGTATGGTATTTACTTTTCAAATTTGGGTTCAAGTTCTTTATGATTTATAAGAAGTGTAATATTCCTTCTTCAATCTAGAAAACTAAAACAGCTCTAAGGTTTTAAATTATGTTCAATATGAATATTCTGCAGGAAATCTACAGTCTGTTAGGTGGGAGACAGCATAAACTTCCTAGACAACATTAACAGGTTCACTGACTACATACAATGTTTTCAAAGAAATTGGAATTTATTGTGGCAAGCCTTGCAATGCATTTGCTATGACTTTCTTTGCTCTTCTGTATTGCTTGAATGTTCAAAGAAAAGGTTTATTAAATCCCAATTATAACAATCAATTGTTCAGTATTTCTCCGAGTGTTTAGTATTACCTCTATACTTTCACTACTTGGACTTTTCATGCCTATAAAGAAAAGCAGATGTGGGAATAGAGAAGAACACATACTCTTCTCATGACTCTCTGCTCCCATTGACTGTCAGGGATTCTGATTTGGCTTAGTTGGTGGTCTGAGTTATTCACCTGTCCCTGAAGCTTAGACAAAAAAACCCCCAAAACACTAAGACAGCTGTCTCTAATGATGGATCTACATACAATCCTTATACAATCCTTAATAACTTAAACGGTACACAAAGTGTGTAACTTATATACTTATTACATTCACTACTCAGTTTCTTGGTGTGCACATGTTTATCTTGACTACCAGATACAAATCTTAGTTAAAGATAATACAGGTGTTAATAAATTCTTAGTAAAAAATCACATGACCTGCAAGTTGCATTCTAGAGAAACATCTCACAATGACAATACATTACATCCACAAACTATTTCAAGCATTGGAGTTAAAAACAGAGAAATAAATTTCATAAGTGGCTGAAGAATTCACTATAGACGAAGTACCTTCCAAAATTCAGGCTCAGGCTTGCAGTGACTACTATGCTTAAATATAAATGTGAGAAATCTGTGGATCAATACATGGTATGTGAGTACCTTACACCAAGAAGCTCCTTCTCAAGGCCATTACCATGCTGGTGTACTTGGACTCTGAGGTGCTCAGAGTGCCTGGCCAGGTTTCTGGGTCCCAAACAGTCGAGTTTCCAAGGGAAAGAGTAAAATTCTCTGTTAGCCTTAGCAACAAACTGTGGAAATGGAGGACAAGTCCTTGCCCCTGAATTGAGGCTGGATTAAACACTTCTTCAAAAAGTGGTTACAAGCACTTCTGATAAATTTATCAAGCTGGGGATGGTACGCCGTGCCAGGAAGATAATAAACAGAACACTCAACAAAAGAAATTCAATTAGAAGCCCATTTGATGCAACCTCAGTAGGTTTCAGAGTGCATTGCAAATGAAAACATAATTAAAGTTTTGAAAAAGAGTAAGAGAAGAGTAAACATTACACAGGCTTATGATAGATATACTATACTGCAGTAGTATAGAGCTAGAGTAGTTCAGCTAAAATGTCCTCTCCACTGCTACAGTGAATTGGACAGGCATTCAAGTATGGGCAACTGGAAGTACCAATTACATCTGGTTCACATTCTCTGTAGTTTCTGTGTCATTACTGGTACTATATGCCTACCAAATTTTATGTTTGTTTCTTTTTTATAGATCTGGTGTAATTCAGAGCAGCTTTGATGGTCTTAGCTTTGATTACTTGAAAATGAATGAACAAGCTGTTTATATCATCCCTTAGGGGATGGAGAAGCCAAATGGTCTAGGGACACTTGCTGGGAAAATTTCAGCTGGTAGTTCCTTTAGCACTTGAACAAACCAAGGTATCAAATTATTTTTTTAGAGCCTGCTACAACGCTTGCATGGGTAAATACAGGCAATTTTATTTCAAATATCTTGAAGGCACTGGTAGATATTTAAGATATAGCATAAAAAGGGAAAGACTTTTCCATACATGATTAGATCTACTCTGTCTTACAGCTACATGCCCCTCATATGAATAAATCCCACTGAAGTCCTAAGAAGAGACCCCCTCCTTCTGACCACAAATCACACACATCTACTCAAAGCTGAAAATACTTATCAGTCATTGGTGAATGCAAGACAAAACCAAGCTTCAGAAGCTTTAAACACTGCAATTATTAATAATAGGAACTATTTATAAAAGGTAAGAAACTTGTCTAACAGAATAAGATTTCTGAGAAGACTGGACAAATAGGGATAACTAAGGCAACAGGCAAAACTAGAAGTATATGCGAAAAGCTTTTTTTGGAGACATAAAGCATTTCAGCTTTTTCTTCCATGTACTTCACCGAAACAATCAAGGAACCTAAGAAGCAAGACTTGATTCCACTTTTCACAGTCCATAACTGAACATTATACAAATACATAAATTATACAGCTGTTCCAAATACAGCTGTTTTGACTATGGGCATCAGAGTTTTCTCCATGTTTCCTGCATGCTAAGTGATTATAGGATAGAGATGTAATATTTTTGGCATTCCATTCTGATGAAGTTTTGCTTTGCTAAGGGACCATATACATTTTTAGACCGTTTATCTTATTTTGAACTCACTTTGTTCAGAAACCTTCCATAAGTTTTGAGTATCACTTGCTTTCTTAATATTCAAAATCTCCTTTTTCTGATAGATCAGCCTCCAAAAAATCAACTGTCTGCAAGTAAATAAAGAAAAAAGTTAATTGTAATAATTTTGCTAACACAACCACTGATGCAAATAATACTGATTATTTCACAGACTTTTTGATCTGATATTCATGCCCATTTAGTACATAATTTGTAAGTTATGTTGCAGACTAAACTCAGGTGTTATTTTCTTAAGAAGCAACTATATAATCTGTGAGAATTTCATGTGCTTCATTTCTAAATTTAAGACAAATTTAATACTTATACTTTCAACTGCATTTCTGCATTTATTGAAATAATTAAAAACCCTAAATATGCTGTGTCTCATTTTCATCCTTTAGTGCAGTATCTGCTGTGAGACATCAAAAATAATTATAAGGTGTTTTTTATTATTTAGTAGATCATCTATAGTAACAACTTGAATTAGTGCCTGTACACTACTAGGCAAAAAGTGGAAACCCAATGTATTTTGTGTGTCCTTGGACTCCCAATTTCAAGAGGAAATCATTAACACTAATTTTTTTTTTTTTTAGACTCTGACTCATTGCATCTTTCGTTAAGATCTTTGTCCACCGAAAGACATTTCAGTTCCCCTACTCTTATTTTTTTACTTTTTGTTCTTGGTTATTGAAATTGATTAATTTTGACAAAGGCACAGAGTATTTCCTCTTAGCTTTAGGTATGTGACCGGAATACTTAGTTTGAAAGCACTGTTTTACATATCTTGAACTGTTCACTGAGAAAAAATGGAGTTTTCACAGATAATTTGGCCCATGTAAGATCTGATTTGCTTTTCTGTGGAGTTGCTACGGAAACACATCTATTCATTTAAATATGAGTTCAGAAACGTTGAAAAAAAAAGACTCATAAGAATAATTACCAATAATCACTATCAAAATAGAAAGATGCAACAGTCACAGGACTTTATCCTTTGTCCAGTACCATTCAGTATTTTATTTAATTACTTGGCCGGAGTTATTAAATATACAATTGCAGAGACGTTTTCAAGATGGAATGGTAATACAAATACGCTGAAAATGCAAATATATAACTTGAAAGTCATCTTGATGTATTGGACATAATGTTTAAAATCTGTTGTCTAAGCATACTTTTGGACTTCAGGTTTCTGTAATAATATCTGCCTAAGCAAAAGATTACATACATTATCTGGCATCTTAACTATCCAGGCTTCACTCCTCTCAGAAATCTTTTCTCACAGTTACTATTTTTGCCTTTTCTCCAACTGTACATGTATGCACTATTTTACTGTTGATTTCAAGAAAAGAAACAGAAAATGGCTGTAACGGCAGATGTGGGAACACCACCACAAATAATATGCCTTAGAGGAAAAAGAGGGAAAGGAGTAAGAAATAGAAGCACATGAGAAGTACTCTGTCTCAGGACATGAAAGATGTAATATAAAACGTTATGCTCTTAGAAGCAAAGATGAGACATTTCCAATTAATATGAAGGTACACAGAGAGGAGGAAAGGATTCAAGCATGATGATATTGTTGAAGATGCTAGAATATTTATTAAAAGGATTAGCACAGCAAATCCAATTTTAACTTGTACCATATTGCTGAATGAATTAAACCCATGTAGCAAAATACATTATCCAGAACGTCTGATGCAGAAAATTATTAATTCAATTCGCATTTAGTATACTAGCAGGGAAAGCCGATTTAAAATAAAGAATAACTTATGAATCAATGTTTTAAGTTATGTTCTGCCATTTTTCTTTGGTATGTGGGAAATGACTGGAACTTCTATTAGAGTTTGAACCTCTTTTCATGATGAAAAACTTCTGGTAATACTGAAGAACTACAAAAATACATTAAAAAGAACCCCTTTCACTCTTCTACAAAAAAATGTAGATATATTTGAAATTACAATCAAAGGGTGGAAAAGACAGAGAAATCTCAGCTGAAGCAATTTCAACACATTTTTATGATGTGGTTAGATTTCACAAAAAATGTCCATAAGACACTAAAGAAGAAATGGAGCAAATAAAATTCAAAAGATGAGATAGGCAAAAAAAAGGAAAGGAGGGGAAGTATAAAGAAGTATCAGTAGAAAAGAACAAAAGAACAAACAATATAATAAATATTTACTTCTATTCTTTTAGAACTTTAGATTCATATTTGATATACCTGGAATAGCTCAAACCTTACAATATATAGTCCAACATAACTACGAGCATGACCTTCATCCCACCCAAGAGAATGACATTAAAAAGAAGTATATTTTCTTCTTTAATATGAAAGCAGAAGTAAGTTGAACAGACAATATTTACTCCCCAGGAGGGCCATAAGGCAATAGGTTGATGGATCAAGTGAAATAAATGAAGCCTCATCACTTAATGGTATTTTAAAGAGCTAGTCAGACACAGCACTTGATCTCCTGAAGTAGACTGTAATTTTCTCTGAACAAGGAGATCTAGAGCAAATCTAGAGCAAAAATCGAAAAAAAAACCCCAAACCCACAAACCTCCTTAAGTTTTGTTTAATAGTGGTAGTGGTCAGAATTTTGAATTATATTTCTAGATTGTTCACCCCACCTAGCATGCCCCGCAGTGGAAATACATTAATACTTGTTACAGTCACTGAAGAAAATCAACTCTTGGACCACGCTAAGTGGCTTAAAGCGTAAGGGATTAATTGGGACATCCCTACCCCCCTCCACCAGCACCTGAAGAGACCAGGGAGACAGTGAGTGTGTGTCTGCAGGTAGAAGGGCCTCAGAGAGCTTGTTTAGACCCCAGATATGATTATGAGAGTGTGCCCGCAAGTCATTTGTCCCTAATCATCCACGAGCAGCATTAATGGTGTCAAGAGAGCTTCTAAAAACAAAAAAAAAGACACTGAAGGTAATTTCTAAATATGCTTATCCATATGGAGCACAAACAGTGTATTGGTACAGATTTTTCAAACATTTCCACTGAATTCCAGAGTGATTTTATGATTCTATGTGATTTAAAATAATCAAACATGTCAGATGTTGACTGTGAGGTTTATATCAAAAGCTAATTTTTGTCACAGATTTAAGACAATGCCTGTTTTTCAAAATAAATCAGCCATTCTTTACCACAGCCTGTAAAATACATTTAGAATTCATGATTATCTTAGGTATTTAAATTTAATTACCAAATTAGTGACAGGCCATTTTCTCAAGGTTGTAGCACCACGACCATTCACAATGCTGACATGATATTCTGTAAAAGTGCCTTTCACAATGACCCATTATCGAGCTATTTACTGATGAGTTTCAGTGTCTTGTGAATATTCAGTTGTTACATTTTAAGTGGATTTTTAAAAATCTAAAGTCATTTCCTTTTGGAGACAATAAACTAATGTTTTCAGTAATTTCATGGATGTACAAAATTACCTGGATTTTAGAACTTGTCTGTGCTTTGGAAAATGAAATCAGCAATTTCAGGCTGTTGTAATACCCATAACAGACTAGAACAGCTTATCAAACAACCTGTGCAACTTTTCCACTGTAATTATTAGTCATCTATCCAAAATGTTTGGACCATCAACCAAATGTGGAGAAAGTGGAAATTAAATGGCATTAAGTATCAAAATAAAATATGACTTGGAAAAACCACCAACTGTATTTGTTATAAATTGGGTTTGCCTGGACAGATTTTGGCAGCAGGGAAGGGCTGCAGGCAGGGGTGGCTTCTCTGAGGAGCTGCCATAAGCTTTCTCCATGTCTGACAGAGCCAATGCCGTCTGGCTTCAAAATGGACTCGTCACTGGACAAGGCCAAACCATCTGTGACTCTGGTAGTAACTCTGGGATAACAGAGTTAGGAAGGGGGAAAAACCCAGGAACTGCAGATAGAGAGAGAGGAGTGAGACTACGTGACAGAAAGAACTCTGAAGACACCAAGGTCAGTGCAGAAGGAGGAGGAGGAGGTGCTCCAGGTGTCGGAGCTGAGACTCCCCTGCAGCCCATGGTGCAGCCCATGGTGAGGCAGCTGTGCCCCTGCAGCCCAAGGAGGGCACAGGGGTGCAGAGATCCACCTGCAGCCCATGGAGGAGCCCCATGCTGGAGGAGGTGGATAACCAAAGGAGGCTGTGACCCCATGGGAAGCTCATGCTGGAACAGGTCCTGACAGGACCTGTGGCCCCATGGAGAGAGGAGCCCACGCTGGAGCAGGTTTGCTGGCAGGATTTGTGACCCCACAGGGACTCACACTGGAGCAGGCTGTTCCTGAAGGTCTGCTCACCATGGAAGGGACTATGCTGGAGCAGTTTGTGAAGAACTGTGCAATGGATTCATGTCGGAGAAGTTCATGGAATACTGTCTCCCTTGGGAGGGACCCCACTCTGGAGCAAGTGAAGAGTGTCAAGAATCCTCCCCCTGAGGAGGAGACAATGTGTGATGATGAACTGACTACAACCCACATTCCCCATCCCCCTGCGCAGGTTGGAGGGAGGGGTTTGAGACTGAAGTTGAGCTTGGGAAGAAGGGAGGAGTGAAGGGAAGGTGTTCTAAGACTTGGTTTTATTTCTCATAGTCCTACTCGGATTTGATTGGTAATAAATTAAATTAATTTTTCCCAAAGTCAAGCCTGTTTTGCCTGTGACAGTATCTGGTGAATGATCTCTCCCCTGACCCATGAGGCTTTCATTATTGTTTCCCTCCCCTGTCCAGATGAGGAGTGATAGAGTACTGTCAGAAAACACTATGTACTGAAATGCATTTGAAGAAATGAAAGCATTCCCAGAGAACTGCACCAGAAGATTCAGCAGCCAGAAACTGTCACTGACAGGTAAGTTGGAATCCGGAAGAAAATTACTTTGGATGGTGTAGTTAACAATATATTAGCAACAATTCCTGTAGTCTGTGTTGCCTGAGAAACAGAATTAAGGTGAAAAACAGCAAAAGCTATTTCCTGAACAAAAAGGACAAATTCCCTGAAAGCCATAGGGGGAAGGGAAAAAAAAAACCTACTAGGGAGGTTTTTTTACAAAATCTCAAATCCTCCAGGCTGTAAGAATTCTGCTTACATTGAGTGAGACTTTCCTTGAGGACACACGGACTGGCAGTTTTCTCAATGCAGTATTCAGGTCATCTGAGGCAGGGAAATCACTTATGCATCCAAGGAGCCTCAGCTCTCCTCTGTAGACAGCTTTGATAAACAAGATTAATGTCTTTTCACAAGAAAAAGTACCTTCAAACCCTGACTTTTCAAAATAGTCTATCACTAATTTAAAAAGTGGGTTAGCAAGATAAGTAGCACGTGGGTGGTAGGGTTAATAACAAAAATGCCCACATGGTGAAAGGAATTCCAGCCACTAAACAGACCTGACAGCTGGTATACAGAACACCATTATATAGATAGTTGGTATATAGGATACCATTTGTATCATTACAAATGGAAAGCCTTGAAAATCATTAGCACGGCCATGCAGAGTTCAAGGGAGCATTGGTGCTGTCATAAACACTATTAGGATTTCTTACAGGACTAGCCTGAGAAAATTTACTTTATATTTCACATGCAAACATAAGCTTTTCAAATCTTCTGAAAACCTCAGAAATTAATTCTGACCAATGAAAATGACAGCAACAATAGCAGATAGCTGTCTGAAATTATCAGAAAGATGTTAACTTCATTGCAAGTAGTTAAACTGAGATGTCTTATTTCTGGGTATTAATATCTTGCTGTCAGCATTCAAATTGCGGCAATTTTATGAGTTAGCGAACTTTCAAATGTTGTTTATCTAAACTGCTCAAAGACATTGGATAAAAATAAATTCGCAGTGTGGAGGAGAAACTCTGCCCAGTAATAAATAAAACATTTTCAGCTCTACATATTGTAAACCTCATAATTAACCTCTATCTTGAGACAAAAGTATTACTCAAATGCAAACAAGACAATTTTTATTATTCAGGAATATAAAATTACAAATTTATTTGTAAGAAAGGTGCTAATTAAGTCTATCATAGACAAAATCAAATCTGTTATCGTCACTTATTGTTGAAGCTATTTCATGAGTTATATTAAGAATAAAAAACTACTGGTTGGAAAACTATTTATTTCCAGATACGCATTAATGTATCAAATCATTGAATATACACAAAGACTGCACATTTATTAAACAACTCATTTTTTCATATTAATGGGTGTATAATCACCTATGTAATGGAGAGTATACATTTCCAAGTCTTTACAAATTAATTAAAAAAAAAGGGGGGACAGAGGAGGATACACTATTAAGTTTACGGAAAACCACAATTCCCTTGGATTTTAGTGACAAATTTTCCTGCATGTGGATAACTTGGAGCCTGCATACAACTGTGTCAAGTATATTCACTGCCCTGAATCCCAGAGGGTTTTGGGGATGTGCAGAATATTTCACAAATGGTCTTTTGTATTGTACATGTTGGGGTCAATTGGATATTTGCTTAAAAAGGGAAATTAATTAAGATTAAATCCTATTACATAAACCTTGCTTGCTTTATAATGCCTTATTAAGTAGGGGTAAATAGGATTTATGCTAATCCCAAATTTATACCATTAATCCTGTTTTACAGTGCATTTATTTCAGAACTTTTTTTCTCTTACTACAGTCCTTTCAACATTTTCTGAGTTGACAAGACATTCATGTAATAAAGTAGCAAGGGTGACCGCTTGAAATGAACATCTTGCCTGATCTATACAATTACAATTTGTATGGTCATTACCTGACACAAGAATGAGTGATGAGCATTTGACAAAGACATGGCAATTTGTTAGCATTGCCTGCTGACTTGAGTGACACTTTTATATTACCTCATTTTTTTTTCTCCTGGAGTATTTTCAAAACTTTGGTTTCTGATTAAATTCTGGGACAGACAGTTGCTGCAGCCTCTGAAATATACTTTTGAAATAGCTTTGATAGCGTTGTGTCATTCATATATTCCGGCACATCCTTTTCTACATACTGATTATTCCACTCTTCACCTTATCCCCCTGTGTTCACAAATCACCATCACCAATAATGTTGCAGAGCAAGCAAAGGGCTGCCCACGTGCACAGCACGTGGTCACTGGGTACAGACACATCCAAATGCAGATTAAACTAAACACCAGCACAGACTCGTACAACATCAATCATTCTGGATTTTGGACAAGGCAGTTATTATTGACACATAAAGCTGCAACAAGGCAAAGTACACCACCAGCCATTTTGGTCTGAAATTGCCTCGTATTTTAGAAATCACCTTTATGTATTAAGCCTGCATGGCAGTTGCAACACATCCCAGACTTTGCTTTTCCTCAAGGAATGGACTGTGGAGACCAGGTACCATGCACATATACATGCCCATTCCCTGAGGTGAGTGGCTGTTGTTTCACATAGTCACAGACTGTCTAATGCAACATGTCCTTGTTTTTGCTGTAGACAGGGAAGTTGCCTGTGATTGCAGCTATAAAAACAGCTGAATCAAGGTCAGTAAGTCAGTTACCTCCAAGCCACTCACACTGACGCAATCCTGCTCTTTCCCATGCAGTTTCCTTCACTTCACACTGGTGCACAAATGATGAAAAGCAAGCAGCACCTGGCATTTCTGTGGCCGTTTCTGTGAGCTCTTCCTGACGCTTCTTCTGCACAATGGG
This sequence comes from Struthidea cinerea, assembly GCA_013397865.1. NCBI lineage: Eukaryota > Metazoa > Chordata > Aves > Passeriformes > Corcoracidae > Struthidea > Struthidea cinerea. The sequence continues at coordinate 1,720,261 of VZTI01001107.1, read as the reverse complement.
CTTTGCATCTCAACATTAGCTTTTGAAGTGTTTTCAAGATATATCTCAATTATAAATATATCACAAAGTACCCAGTGGCATTGCGTCCTTCCTAAGATAGGTCAAGGTTTTAACTGAATGGAAAACCATCAGGGAAATCTAGGATTTGGAGAGAAAAGGGTAATGCTGACAGTAACCTCTTATAATTCATTTATGACCCTTTTCATTACTTTTCTCACAGTAATTTTGACTGTGTCGTTTATTGATGAAGATTTCCTATTTTGCTAAACCTACTCCTTACTAATGCTTTACTTCATGATTATATTAATATATTTCAGTGGCAACATGCATGAAGTAATATTATGAGAACACTGGCATTTGCCTCATAGCTTTTTAGCATGGTGTAACCACTTCAAACCAAACCATTCAGGAAAAATGAATCCTGTGGTTTTTTCTCATCTATTTGGTATAAGTATTGTTGTTTAATGCATGAAATAATCTTCATATTTTTTCTGTTAACAAAATCTATAGGCAATTTTTTTCCTATGCCTATTTAAATGATAAATTACTTTGATTTCAGTCTGGATTTATTTTTGGCTTTAATATAAAACAAAGGAGAATTGATAATGAAGTTGAAGCCTTTTTTCCGAATATTCTAAGTATATGCAGCTTGAAATAAGTTCAGCAAATCAAGCTCCTACATATGCACATTTAAATAAAATAGTGCAGAGGCACACATTTTTTGTGTGCATTATATAGTAAGCTATATTTATTGTATATTTATTGTATATGGTTGACGTAATTGGAATTCCGACTTGGATTTATGTTGTTTTCATCTTAGATGAGTAATTAAAAATTACAGTCTGTTCTTTTTTAGTTTGTTTCATTATAAAAAATATACAACCCCAAAATAACTTGAGTTTAATCTCCTCATACTGAAGCTAATGCTCAACTGCCTGTAACACTGTAGAGAACACAATTGTTACAGGGAAAAGAACAAATGCTAAACTACATCTCCTGTTTAAAACAATTCTTACATACAAGCAATTCATTGAAAACAAAACCCCATAAATACCTTCAGATTTAACAGTTATTCCTTTCAAAATACCCTGTTCGGCATGTAGTATGCCTAGTGCTAACAGTGCTCTGCCAAACGAATAAGAGGTATGCAGTAAGCATACAAATACTGCAGCTAGGTACCATGTACGTCAGTAATGACAATGACAGAAGATATGGAGATCATGATAAGGAGAAAGATCCCTTTAATGACAGGAAATTTTTTCAAAGAGATTTCAAGTAGGACAGGTTGAACATTTGATAGAATCTTTATATTAACTCTTAGCAATTTTGAGTATTTGTCCTGGAAATACATGAATTTTCTATTTTTACACCGGTAAAATGTTCGTAACTTGTGTTCATACCTGAGCCTTATTCAACCCTTTTCCCCCTCCTATCCTGTGATAGCTACCTAATTACAAATAACCAACATAGTGTTAAAATGATAACCCACAGAAAAAAAAAAGAGCATATTGCCTTAAGTGATGATAAAATTTTACTGCAGCATTGACCCCTTCTGACTACTGACAGTTTGCAATGACTGTCTGGACTGCTCTCAGCTAGGTTCTTTGCTCTACTCCATCAGCACTTGAGGGTCCCCAAGGGCTTCTCAGAACTCAGGAGACAGCAGAAGGTGCCCCTCAGATGTAATCTCTGCAGAACATAAAAATGGATAGTCTGCTCCAGTCTCCTCACTACAGCAGGGCTTGCTCCTCCTTGGAACTTTAAATCTGGAAATCTCATTTCAAAGACACTGATACTGTGTTACATAGTTACATATGGGGGAGAAAAGTAGTTCTGAATATACAAATATCAAAACTTTGACTCCTTGCCATGTTGGTATTAATTTCCAGCTGCCATTATTTGACCAGTACCTTTCTACATGGGCTCTTATTTCTGACATGGTTAAGTATTGCAACTCTTGGTCTTGTAAAACAGACTAATATAAAGCAGTGATTTAGATTCATTACTGGCAGCATCTCAGCGCATATTTCCCAGGACTCTACTATATCACACTATACAGTACCTCAGTTGACAACTTTGGGGTTGTATTTTACTAAAATGTTAAAATACCAGCAATTTCTCTTATAACTGTAAAGCACCTTGTATATATGGTCAAAAGTGGACTCTGTAGAAAATATGTTCTTTGTGGAGAAAAACATTTAACATTTTCTTAGCATAATTTTTCCAACAGAAGATAGCTTTTATTCAAAAACAACAAAAAAGCCCAAGCAAAAATATAAGAAAGACTAGACTATAACTCCATTTACCTCCATGTGACAACTGAAACACTGCTAAGACAATACAGTCTGCTTGAGACTAATTGTCTGTTGCAAAAAGCAGCAACTCTTAGTAGCCGCTACTGTCCCCCAGCACCGGGGCTTGTTGTGCATAAGGCTGTAGTAGATAAGAGTGTTCACCTTCTTGAGAAGTGGCCAGTTTGGACAATTAATAAAAGTACAAGAGGACTTAATTTACTTGCATGCCTAATAAGAAATCTGAAAGTACGTATAGTCAATAAAGAGAGACTATATGAGACAATGATTCTGAAGAAAGGGTCTGGCTTTTTGTTCCAAGTAATATCCAAGGAAGTACATCTGGATGAGTATTATGGAAAACTTAAGCAGTATAAGAACTATTAGACTGTTTTCACCTCTGAAAGTAATTTTATGCAACCATCACAAACATTTCTGAATTTAGCTGTAAAAAACCCATGCCTTCACTGGAACTGCTCCACATGCACAATATTGTGGGACTAGGAATCAGACTCCAGCTATTTAATTAATTGACAAAGAACACCCCCTCCTTGCTATATGCTCTATCAGATTGTGTCCAGTCAAAGCCAATGTTGCTATCAGCAGTGATAACTGGTAAGATAAGATCACCGTAACCACTTGTTTTCACATATCTAAAAATGGTTACAGATGTATTGTCTGCAAAGCACACGTGCTGCTGTGAAAGGTCAAAAGGCAGAAATTTCTCTTTTAATGAGAAAATACAACACCACAAAGTAGTCTCCACAAAAAAACGTATTTGGACTAAAAAACATGCTTTATATGCTTTTACAGTCTCTCCCCCACTCATGTTTCGGCATGAAGGCTTCAAGACTGAAAGTGTTCTGGAATGAATAATTTTTTTTTTTTTTTTATAAATAACTATACTCTTAGTGTCATCACAATGGATTTCTGCATTCCATGAGTACTAAAACACAAAAACATTTGTATCTATGTTGATGGAAATTGGTCTTACACAAATACCCATGTACACAAACATCCACGTACACAAACCAGATTTTTGCCAGAAAAGCAGTAGAATGGCTGTATGCTGAAAAAAGGGCTGCTTTCACAAATAATAATGATCTCTAAATATCAGAGAGTGGAAGAAATGCAAGCTTTTGATCAAAATATCTTGCAGAATATTTGTATAAAATGACAAGTGTATCAGGTTCTTCTCCACTTTTCAATGCCCCTAACATGAGATTACTAATCCCTAGCCTGGATATATATGTTTTTATTATTATTAATATTTCTTTTATAGCAACAGATCTGTTTTGACAGCTTCCAGCTGTGGTTTGAAGCTTCTGGAAAACATGACTCACAACATTTTAAAATTCCTTAGGTTGGCGACATTAAGGATTACCCTTGTTTTGAAGTACAAGTCTGCATAACTGCCTCTTTGGATACTTGTCTAAAATTCAAATTCTAAAAATTGCCATTGTCACGTTATCATCTAAGACAGGAGTATGTAAGTTTTCATAACTAAAATTCATCAGATGCCTGAAAATCAGTTTCTTGTCTTAATGTTACTTTCCTGATATGACAAACTCCAAAACCAATCCACAAGGTAAATTCTTTGCCTACAGCACCCAAATCCAATGTGTGATTCCAGAGAATACCACTTCACTAATTCCCACTAATTTTTTATTTTAAAATTCAATTTTTAGACTTACTATCCAAGATGTAGAATACAAAAATGTATTTCTTTCCTGCTTGGGGAGATTTAAACATCCCAGAGGTACAGTATGGCACTGGGATTCTCTGTCCCATCTGCAGCACCTTCTGAGTGCTCTGCACTCCCTGCTGCTGGCTCCAAGGGTGTGATGTGCTCCATCCTGGCTCTCCTGTGTGGGTTTGAGGTGCTTGCAGTTAGGGCTACAGACACTAAAATGAAGGAAAGTCTTGCTACAGAGACTGGCTCCCAAGTGCTGAAGGGGTATATGATTTAGAAGGGGTTTCTTGTTCTAGCATGCTCATCTTTGTATTTTGTATGGAAACTTTAGTGCCTCCTCTGAATTTCATGGAGCTAACCATACCTTCCCTGCAGCATTTAAAAATACTGGTCATTATCTATCAGAATAGAAATTATCAATAATTAACGGTAGAAGCAACAAGCCAAAATAATACCATTACATGTGTGTGGACTCCACCTTACTTGAATGAGCTGATCATCATCGCACTTATCCCATATTGGTATAAAGAAATGTAAATTTGATCAGACCCTTGATTAGTGTGCATGGTGTACTGCAAACAAAGAGACATCTGAATGTAAAAAATGTTGTTAGGCATATTGTGACAAAAAAGACACAGGGCATCTCAGCTGCAGAACTTCTGTAGGAAATGTTAAACTGCCAAGAGAAACAAATTTTACTTATGACATGGATAATTAAATACAGCCAAGTTACTAAAAATAATGTAATTTGGAAGCAAAAACACAGTAAGATGCTGAGCACAAGCAACATGGGAACTGAAGAATCATTGCTCAAGTTTCAGGAACTGTGCAAGTAGAAGCCTGATGAGTGTGGGGTCAAGAGATCAAAATGTTATTGCTTTGTTATGATTATATTTTTATTTTATTAAAAATGGCAATAAATCAATTTATGGTTTGAAAGCTCCGAGGTCTTGCTTACCATTACTGTCTCTGCACTGAAGATTACTGGCATAGTGATATCACTCTGTGATGTTATTTGGTTATTTAGTTATGTGTATTTCTAGTACTTGAGGTTGGCACTATCTAGAAAGGGCTGGAAATACAGTATTCTGCTTCACAGCTTCCCACTGCAGATAAAACCTCTCAGTTACACCATGAAAAGTGCTAGCACTGAATTGCAGACTTGAATAGCAGCATTTATTAAAAAACATACTCATTTGAAGCAGTAATTGTTCTGCTGCCAGGGCACAGCCCTTCATAACATCCCTTTAACAGTATTTTTATGAAGATAGAACTTCAATTTTTCCAGTAGCTACAAAGTGCAATGCATGAGTACCTTTCCTCATTTGTTTTTCATTATGTATCACTACCCAGAGGCAATCATTAGCTAATTTGCTGATTTACTGTTGCAGTTTACTAGCTTTAAACAATGCTAAGTCATTATGATTCCATTCCTAGTGTTATGAGAGGAAAATAACTGTCCTTTTACTATAAGCTGCATAACAAAGTCCCTCAACTTATGTGCTTCTAGCTTCCCTCACATCTAAAACTGTTATGTTGTCTTCCTTGCTAGAATTAACCCTAAATGGTGTTTAGTCTTCTTCTTTCTCCTATACTGCAGAGAACTCCTATTTTGCCACCTATCACAATCCAAATGAGCTGACCACAGAAAATAGCAGCTATTGCTTACTCAGCTTCCCAATGAAATCCATGTTGAAAAGTAAGTTGGTTACTGCTGGGTTTTCCTTAGCTGCCTGAGACATTTTTTTAGCATACTGTAAAATGCAAGCAAATGAATAAAGTGTTGCCTGTCTGTTTAATTGCCCTAATACATACTGATACGTGATGAGATAAAATGCTCCTCTGCATCCTGGCAAAGCAGCACAGGAAGGTGATGGCAGGTGGGACAGCTCAGATGCCACCCTGCCCAGCTCCTCCCATCCCAGGAGGGCGTATCCAGCTCCTGGAGGGCAGTGTGTCCCCGGAGGGACTGCAGAGCAGCACATGTCTGTCTGTGTGTGCGTGTGTGAAAGGGATCTGAGCATCAGCAACTGGAGAGGGGCTGGGACCTCTGGAGACAGGAAGGATGTCATCCTCTGGACCAAGCACTCTAGTGAAAATTAAAGCCTATTGTCTTCAGTATCTTCCATGTATTGCCTCTAGGAAGACCCATGAATGAATGAGGGGTTAGGAATTCTCATAAAGTTAGAAGCCTTTCTGTTTATATGATTTAAAAATCTCTTAAACATAATTTAAAACTGAATGCAATACATGTTTTTCTCAAAAACATCTGAATGAAGTTCTGGAAACAGAGTAAACAATTTCTATGAAAAATCTTCACATCCTTCTGGCACAATTTGAACACCTGAAGTTGGAATTTTTGTTTGTAATCTAAAAAAAAATGTAGAAGGTATGTGTTATGAAGCTGTACCAGACAGATAAATTTTACACTGCCATATTACATAAGATAAACCTCAGCCTACCTAACATGTTATAGTTACATATGTTTTAGCATAAACTGTGAAAAAAATAACAGATCAAATCTGCTGAGAAATATAAGATGTTTAAGAACCTCAGTCCTATAACAGCACTAGCTTGTCAATTGAACTGCAACTCATTTTCTAAGTGCTCTGAGCTAATTTAAACCACAGCAAGCAAGATCTAAACCACTGTGGGATGCCCCTACAATCACACACAGTCCTCTAATAAAACATGCACACACCTTTCTTTCCTTTGATCGCTTACAAACAAGCAGTAGGTACTCGATAAAACGCTTGGGCTTATCCAGGTACAGTGTGTTTTGAATAAGGAGATTTTTCCACTTAAAGGCATTTGGGATATAATGCAGGGACTTAATTTTAAAATTGAAGAGCTAATCTAAAATGACTGGAACTGCAATTTAAACTATAGTCTGGATATCTTCCAGCTGTCTTAGAGAAATTAAGGAAAGAATGCAAATGTTCTGGAGAAGGAAAAAAAAGCCCAACATGTAAATCTGTCCTGTTGCTGATGAGATACTGCAATAAAGGAAATTATACCAATTTCCTTTGGAAATGTAACACATTCTTACTTAAATGAGCAATAATTAAATAATGAAATAACAAATGTGACAGCATGCCTAGTTTCATTTTTGGATAATTCTGAAAAACAGTACCTTTCTGTGACAACAACGTGTAATTAAATTAATGAGAACTTGTGGAATGACATTTCCTCTAACGCAGAGATTTATTTTGAGGCTTTTACATTTTGGTGTTCATTGACAAAAAACGCCCCAAAAACTTGTGACACTGAGTTAGCCATAACTATTTGAAAATAAAGAACCTTTTTAAAGATGACATGATTTGATACTTTTCAGAAGAAAAAATGGTAGTGTAAAGTACTGCTTTGGTCACTGTTGTAACTAGCTGGGATTCTTCTCTGACTATCCTATGTACCAGATAACTCTCACATTTTCTAAATGTGCCCCTGTGACCTTATTTGTTTCCTTGTTAGTGCCAGACTTTCTCAGGAATTACTCTGATATTAGTGGTGCATGCATCAGTCTGTGTATGAAGCCTACAAATGTCACCTTTTCTTTACCTGCTAGTTTAAAAAATCACTTGAAATGTAGCTATTTATTGCACAAGAAGTGGACTTTGAACTTCTCTCACCATTTGTATGTGTTCCCTCCATTCTGCAAAAATTTGCCTTCGTCCTTACACCTACACAAAATGTAGTAAAAACCATCAATTCCTCAGTCTGCCTCCTCCTGAAATTCTTCAAGGGCCAGAACATAATCCTCTTTTCTCTAGCAGTAAAAATGTACTAAGTTTTTATTCTTTCAGATTACTATAGTGCTGATGATTCATGGGACAAACTAGTCTTTATCCCAGCTCCCTCTAGCAGCTGGTACTTGCCACACATTACTGTCCTCACTTTAACACATACCAGACCACTATCAGAAATGTGGTGGACTGCTCAGTGTTATTTCAATGACTGAATACCTTCATGTGCTTCCATACATATTTTGGAGTATGAGTCACCACCTTCCTTAAATCCTGCAGGGGAAAATGCAGAACTTTGTTGAGAAGGGTTTTTTTTTTTAAAACTAGGTTATTTATACCCTCCTATGCATTTGATTAGATGATATTTTGAAAGTAAATGCAAAGTCAATACAAAGTGTGAGGATACCTGGATCTGACTCAGTAGCACACATTCAGATGAGGTTTAGTGCAATGCTGTTTCAACACTGCCATAGGACCTCAGATGGCTCAAAGCACAGGCAGAATATTCTCCTACTGGCTCAAAAGCTCCAGAACTTAAACACATGCAACCACATCCAAACAGAATTTGCAAGTTCAGATAAAAAAAATTTAGTACTGAAAGCAAGTGTTAAAACTGAGCCCAGCAGAATGGCAGGTAAGTCCCCACTTATCTTTCTCGAGTGGTATTTTGTTTTGCCACTCCTAGTGCTGGTTGGTATACTTAACTGGAAAAAAAAGGGAGATGTTAGCAGGAGTAAAGTGCTCCTAGCAGTAAATTATACTCCAAGGACTAAATTGCACATAAAAGAATAAAATTGTTAATTGTTCAAAGCATTCAAAGGTTGCTTGCATGCCTAGGGATTTTGTAGGATAACTAATATTAGAACTGTTTGCGAAGGAGGAAGATGTTTACAGCCTTTCTTGTCTTACCTTGAATCTCACAAACATAGCTTTGTTTTATCCTTTAGATTCTTTCATTTGCATTTTTGTGTCTGCATTACACCTTTGCAGCGGAAATTGAACAGTCCAGATAATAGTTGTGCCACTTACATAAATAAAGATGTCATAAAATCCAGCAGGTTTCTGCAAGCTGCCTCCCACGTTACAGTCATAAATTGATCTTGGATATTGGTTTGAAGAACAAAGCAAAAAACATTTAACATTAAGTGGTTACTGTTCAAAGTGGGAGGATGACACGCTTGATAAATGAGAATCAGAGTGCACATGAAGTTTTCAAAATTCTATAACAGACCAGTAAATTCCACATGAATGGTTAGTGCATAATGAATACATTTAGGACATTAAGTACAAAGGCCAGGAATTGTGGCCAATTTATGTGACAAGCACCAATGGGTAATTTCCAAATCCCACCAACCACCTTCACAGAGTTTAAAAAAACAAGCAAGCAAGCATGTTCATCCACTGCACTTTCTTGTACCAGAGAAATATATCTGAAGGTCAACCTGCATTATTATGCCATTTTTAAGTATGTGATTGATGCTCTTTTTAAAAAAAGGCCAGGCAGGCCCAACAATTTGTAGGATAGTGGCTAGAGATAGTACTGCAGTTTGAGCCCAAGAGGAGTCAAGTTCTTCAAGAAACTAGTATGTTTTGAGAAAGAACTACTACTGGCTACTCAAAATAGTCATGCCCAAATAGGTTTAAGTGAATGGATAGTCTAAACTGTTGCCTGGTGACAAGTTAGAAAGTGAGGATCTCATTTCTGTTAATATCATAGGTTATTACCTCACAAAAGAATGTATTCTTAAAATTTGATAGGAGATAGGACTAATGGAAAAAAGAATAGCCTACTAAAATATTTCAGGAAAATAATCCAAAATTTCTGAAACTGAATGAAAAATTATGTGCTAATAATCCTAGATAAAATGCTGTCCTCAGCCCAAAAGCTCTCCAGAGGAAGAATTTAGTGGTGTTTCTAACAATAGAAATGTACATCACATAAAATATGAAGGTCTGCTTGTTTAATTTTTAAATATTGAGAAAAATGCAATTTGGGATTTTTCTGGTGCTTACTGATGTGAAATAGATGCAGAGAAAGATGTACAACCTCCTAATATGTCATGGCTTCAATTTTTCAGGCATACAAGACCTAATCCAGCAAGGTGTTGGCTGTTACGAGACTTCCTGCAATGCGTCATATTGACTGAACCACTCAGCTTCATAAACTGCAGAAATACACATTCAGAGAAGTGGTGACACGTATTATCTGTTATGAACAACTGACCAGACTTGTTCAGCCATGAATATGTCTCACAGCACAAGCACAGATGGCCAGTTCTGCCCTGTGGTTAAGCTAATGGGACAACCATGCGAGAAACTGCTGGACATTGCAGACAACTGAAGAAAAGCACACAGTCAGTCCTGACGTGTCCTAGACTGACAAGGCAACAATGCAAGAACTACCAAAACCCACAGAGAACGGAGGGGGAGAATCAGATACAATAATAAAATCCCCTTTCTTCAGGTATGATTCTCCAGCCTGTTACGTCCTTTGGTGGCCACTGAATTTTATTTGGAATTGGAAGAATTTAGGGTCTTTCCATGTCTGTCACTTCTTATTTTGCTATACGCTCAACATCTTCTCTCATGTTCACCTCTCCTGTCTCTTGTCCACTCCATTACTTTCATTCTGTTTTCTCCTCTTTATGAGTAATCCTTTTCTCTCAGCCCAGGCTTAGCAGGGCTTATTGCTTTGTTCTCATTCTCTCAGCTGGGATTTAAATCTCTCTCTGTTTCACTGAGGCATGTTATTCCACTGCTCCAAGTTCTTCTGTCTTTCCTTAGACTGCATTCCTCTATTTCATCGCCATCTTTACCTTTTTCTTTGAAAATTCAAGTTTGCTGCCCTTGCTTGCTTTCTTCATCTGCTTTCGCTATCTTATTTTTATTGCTTCCTCACATTTCTTTTCCCTTTTTGCTGCAAGCTTTCGTTGAGGTTCTTCCTGTTCTCTAAATCAGATTCAGTACACTTGTACCAATTCAAATCCAAAATAAAAAAAGCTGGTCCACTGCCTGCTCAAGATGTTTTCTAGCAATTTCCTTTTAGATGCTAGAAAACTGTACAATCTGGAGGTTTATTTTATTCTTGCCAATTCTCTTTCAAAACACTTTAATTATCAGTGAATGTATAATTTGCATGGATGCAAAAACAATCTAAGATAGTCTTGCAACTGTTCCCTTCCTGAAATATCTGTTTGCTACAGTTTTAGGAAACAGAATAATTCTCAGGATAAAACAGTTCTGACTCGCAAGCTGGAAAGAGTATCACTCTCAGCATATGTCATTGCTTGCAAGATATAAATACTGTTCTTGTGAAACTAATCTGATGCACTGCATCTGTAAATTTTTTTCCATTTCATTACACTGCAGAAAAGTTTATGCAATCTAATGTGATTTGAAACAACTGCATGGTAAGTCTGTATTGAATACTAAGTGTTTTGGCAGCAAGTGTTTCTCATATAAATGATGTTTATAATATAAATAAAATACCTTGCCAGTATTAGAGAAACATGCCAAAATGACCAATAAACAACTTCCCTTTTTTTTTCCTACAGTTTTCCTTTTAATAACTCATTTAGTGGGCTGTTGTGGTATTGACTGAAATATGAGGAGGTTTAAGTCTGGGGCAAATCCTGAAGACTCTGACATCCCAAATGTGAATTCTGATTCCTACTCTTTGTTGAAGATTTCACTCCCCAAGATCTAACCTCAAATTCTCCATCTATTCTTTAATATTTTAAGCACTGTTTTCATTGTTCCTGTCCTTTGTCTTCTACTTTATTATGTACTTTAAGCTACAGATGTGCCTTTTAAGTAAATTGAAAAAGGATCTGCTGTACAGATTAAAGATGACTTTTTCATTATGTTTCTACTGCTTAATGAGTGTATATTTGTGTGTTTTCATACAGAAAAGGATGGAGTTTTGCATCTAGCTGTGATGCAGCTGGGGAAAGGCTGTTTGTGAAATAACTGTGGTGTTGAGATTTACCTACATCAATTCTTTCATTTCAGTGCAAGAAGAAAAAATTCTACAGGAACATTCTGTTAAAATTAGAATGATTATTAATTCACTACACCTACTTTTTCATACTAATGACTTTGATGGTAATCAGACTTTCCAAAACAAAAGAACCTTCTGTTCAATTTAGATTTAAGATGTGTGAAAGTTCACTGGACAGGGAGTGTTATCTTTAATTCAAAGCCAAATCACCATTTAAAATAGGGGAATAAAGCAACTTTGTGCCTGGTGCTTGATGAACAGATTCCTTTAAGAGACTTTTTGTTAAAGTTAGTTCCTCAGAGACCTAAAAATCATGTATGTGAATTGGATTTGCTTGTTGCAAGATGTTTGGTTCTTGATTGTACCAAGTTTTCAACCAAGCATCCTTCCAAAAAGAATTCCTTAAGGACTGGACCCTGATACATATCAATAGCAGTGAGCTTTCGCTTCCTCTTTCCCTTTCAGACCCTGGTCCACACTTTGTTAGAATGTACTTGTCTTAGTCCAGGCTTCGCTTGTTGATGACTTGATAAATAATGCATGGTAACTACAATGCTAATTCTGTGGGTTTGGGTAGGTAATTAAGAGAAAGCAATATGAGAGGCCTCTATACTCTGGCTATTTTTCTCTTCACTGTAGACTCCTTTGAAACTAACACTTATTTTTAGAATCTCTTACATATATACTGAAAAAGGCTCATCTGGCAAGATGAATGTGCTTTTTAATACCACATTCACTGTGACAGTGATGACACACTGCCTACAAACTGCAGTTTGCAGACCTAAGTCAGGCATTCAGAAGAGACCTCTGTATCGTATATCTTATATTCTATTTCTCAAAACTTAGATCAAAGATACCAAAAATGAGATATGCTGAAAGAGGCACCATCTATAAATTGGAGTACAATGCTTCTGCTTGACAACAGAGGAGATGAAACAAAAATATGAAGAATGGAAAACATGGTATTGGAACATGACAGAATTTTCTGTCTCACCCATATCATGAAATAGCTTTTTAGTAAAGTCAGCAGTACCAAGAATAAATTCAGGTCCAGAAGATCAAAAGGTTCAATATCCAGATAGCAGTGTGTTGCATGAATCAGCAATATCTATGGGGGATGACTGGAAGAAAAGCAACCCTTGTATTTTTTCTGTCAGAAATCTATGGTGAAGGAAAGGTTGCATGGCAGCAGTAAGGCTGCAAAGAAAAATACCAAGCGCATAGTTCTCAGTTTCTGTTTTACCTTCTTTTTTAAAAAAAAATGTATTACAGATACAAATGGATCATTATCTATATTGGGGTTACTTGTCCCAAAAAGAAAATCTGTGCAGTTAATATAAACACATTTTTAAAATAGTCAGACATTGTGAACACCGAGAAGTGTTAGCAGAGAAATTTTCCAGCTTTCTACAGCACTCTGTGAAAGCTCAGTTTCTCACAGAAACTATGAAAAACAGTGCTACAGTTCTGTAAGCAAAACTCTCTCTATCTTGCACCTGCAGTTGTTGTGTAATATTGTTATGATACTGTCTGAGAAAATATTCTGAAAGGTTCCAACCAACCGGTACGGGACGCGGATGGTCGGTGACCAATGACCTTGTGCCATGCTGGCGACCCAAGTAATATAAACTGATTTATAATTAAATAAATGGGTTATTATTTCTCCTGAACTTGTCGTGACATTCTTCTTCATCAATGCCGCTCCCAGCGACAAGACATTATGCCAATAACTTTCACGTGCAGAGTATATGACTCACAGAAGATGCAGGTGTGCAGGAAGCACCTCAGTGATCAGACAATATTAAGACAAGTTGTGAACAGAGACCTGAATATATTTTCATTGCATTCCCACCTACTTTGTGTGCAACAGCTTTTATTAAAAACCCACCTTTCTCAAAATGCAAAGTTCAATAGAATTTATTCTTCTGTAAGAACTTCTTGTGGCTTGGTTAAAGACAATTACAAATATATCTGACACTTTCAAACATGCTGCTCATAGACATCAGTATACTCTGAATGGGTCTAGTTGAGAACTTCATAGTTTCTGAGCTACCCCACCTATGTATTCACTATAAATCTAAACAGGGCGAGAGAACAGGCCTGAACACCAGACTACAATGCCATAATGGGGCATATCTGCACCACTGGTTCTTACCAAAATCTGACTAGTGCCACATACAGCTTTTAAATCCTTGTTCCTGTGCATACATTATATCTCTCTTTCTCTCTAGAGGGAGCCTTGAAGCTGCTGATTTTCTTATTCCAGATGCTGACTGGACTGAAAATTTTCAAAGACCTCCTGATGAGAGGCTGGGCTGCAAACTTCCCTTACCAGAAAGAACTGAACTTTTCATGAGAAAAGAAAGCTTCTCAGCTTCTAGCTCCAACCCACAATTAAGTCATGACTTTCATGCAGGGTCTGGTAGTGCACTGTAAACCACAAGGTGAACCTTGCCCTATTACTGAGGCAGAACCTCCTCAGGGAGCCGCCAGAGATGATGAAGTGAGCTTCAGTATGAAGCTGTCACAACGTAATTTTCTTTCCCTCTTACTGCAGTCAAAACTTACTAATTTCTTTAAACAGGAAGTTCTAACTCAGATGCAACTAGTTTAAATTATGTTCATCCTTAATGGAACAAAGGACTTCTATCTAAAAGAGTTAGTCTCATTTAATATGCTTACTTATGGTGCTCAGTCCCCATGCTGATGACATTAGAGAAAACGATGATGACACCAGAGAAAATTCCTACACGCAGTGGAAACTCTTTCAGAGAACAATGTGGGCTTGTGTCTCATATTTGTACACTAGCTGAAAAACTTTGGAATCTTAGATAAACAGAAGTAAATAAAATCATAGTACTTCACAATGGAAGATGGTTGAAACTCTCTGGTTCCCCATATATCTTAGTAAAAAATATTGTGAACATTTTAACATCTCATTAAATAACTTTGCTACAACATCATTTATTTTCCAAGCTGTTTATGGACCTTTTTCAGTTCCTATTTATTTACTTTGAAAAGGATCTGACACATTATTTCAGTCTAGATTAGTACCTCCAGTATCTTACAATTTCTAGTTTAATAGGATTATTAGTCTTACACCTGAAACATGACGTTCTGAACCACAACACCATTTTATTATTAAGGAAAGAAATTACAGTCATGTTCTGAAATGACCACTACTGTGAGACTGGCTCAGTTATCTCCAAGGGATGACTTCATAGCTTCGAGAACTGACAGATTGTTATGTCCTGAAATTCATGCAGGGAATTGTATTGTGGCTGTAAATCACAAGGGCGACTCAGACAGTGGCCAGCACCCTTTGGAATAATCTTTACATTCCTGTTTTGCTCAATAAGCCTCTTAGTTGAAAGATTACCCGTGATGAATTTTTTTCTCCAGGACTGGTAAAGGATAGCTCCTGTGTCTTCAAAAGCTGCTTAATAAAATTTAAACAAGGCTTTTTGTTGGGCATTTATCTGTACTTGCACTCCACCAAGGACTATAAAGGGCAAGCAACTCAAATCCAAAGTCAATTTGTCTTTTGTGATTTGCTTTAGGCATATTTAAATCTAAACTGCTAATCTAAAATCCTGGCAGCAACTGTACCAATTAAAATAAATAAATCATCACAGCTGGATTATACTAACATTTCGGCAATTATTACATTTTCTGCTTTGTCTGACAGAGATACCCTGCCCTTGTTAACTGAGTCTACTCAAAAATCTTGTTGAAGGAGCAGGTTGCACCACAGTCCTGGGACAAGTCCTTTCCTGCTTGGCACACATTGAAATGCTACTTTGAAATTTATGGCTTTTATTGCAGCCTTGGCCTATGTGGAGTAAAACAGATCTTCCCTTGTCTTGACCTCCAGCTACCTACCAGAGTAACATCAGCAACTTCTTGGAGCTTCATCCCACTGTTTTTCTAATTCCATCCTTGGAAAAAATGTATCTGCTTCACATTAACTCCTTAATGATTGAATCAGGCTTGAAAATTGTTACTGCTGCTCCCAGATGTTCTGAAGGTTTTTAAGCCTATTGCTGAGAAGAGTAAGATGACATAGCAACATTCTTGATCATTTGCTGGGTGGCCAAACCAGAAGTATCTCAGGGTACCAAAGCCTGCTTCAGCCCACCCAGCAGTAATTTTCTTGGAAATAGCCAGAAATACAATTGTTCTCACTTTTCTTATTTTTTCAGAATAGCCACTTTGGATTAACAGTAATTAATTCATGGATTTTTTGCCTTATTACATTGTTTACACTTCTGAACTCCACTCAGGAGATGAAATCAGACTTACATGACCACCTGTCAACATAAAATGTGACTATCCTTATCTCCAAGAGCCAAATAGATAATATATATAAATACAGTCTTAAGTACTATGATGATTAGACAACAACCCTGAGAATCCTGCTGGTTTTGTTAATTTAGTGTTCATTTTCTTTACCTCTATATTCTCTTCCTCTCAGTGGATGAATTAGGCTACAGCAACATTTTCTCTCTTTTCCGAATTTTTTACAATGACCTTCAGAATTTTTTTTCCTTAATAAGGAAATTATAAAGCAACCATAAAGTTCTAGGCTGCATCAGGCAGATGTCAAGAAACAAATAAGCATTAGGTTCATAATGCTTTGAACTCAGAAAAAAACTATATCCTTGGATTTTTCGTGTTATTTTTCTATGAAGGTCAGCAAATCTCAGGACAGTTGAAGAATACAACCTACAGTAATGAAACTTACAGTGTAAAATTAACCAGCACCTTTAGAAGAGCTACAGGGTTCTTTACAAAACAAATTATTATGTCAGCAGGCATAATTTTGAGAGGATGGAAAATATATGAAAAATTCTTAAAGATAATTTCCTCCCCAAAATAATATTCTAGTTTTACATCATAGCTACTCAACACCTAAGTCATACAAATTTGTACACTCATACTTACTGTGGCAACACAGATACACAGCTCTGAAGGAAATGTTCAATGAGATTATCCCCCAAATAGGGAGGGAAAAGCCTCATGTTCCTGAAGTTGGGAAGTTTATTTTGACAGCTTTCAGCATTCATTAATTATTTCTGCTCTACAGAACGTTAAACAGTTTCTCAGACTTTATTCAGTGACCTGTTTGCTTATCCTCCAATATCCTGATCAAGGATGGATGAGCTGGCATTTTCCAAACAGAGTGGAAGCTTAGTTCTTTGTACCAATTCCCTCCCTCCAACACAAACAACAAATGACTGTGTACTCTGTACACAACTACTGAGGTCCTGAGGAAAGAAAGTAGGGCCTTTAGAAGTCTTTTCTTTCAAAATTGAATTTCATCTCAACAACATCCTCGTTCAGTCAAGGACTATCAAAACAGTATTGCCTCTTTGCCATACTGTAATCTACCTTCCTCCTAGAAAGGTCATAAACTTTGTCAAAACAGATAGGATTTTTTTTAAAGAGCTAAAATAATTTCCCCCTCACTCCCCTGTAAGTTTTCTACAAAATGAATAGTGTGTAAAAAATAATCTAAGTTATTTAGAATTGAAGTCCTCTCTTCAGAATTAACTTAAGGACTTAGAAGTCTACTTTGTTTGCAAATATTGTGTAATCTAGGATCTTAAATTATTGGATCCTGGACAAACAAAGGAAACATACAGGAATTAATTACACCCAAGATGGATGTACTTTCTTGAAAGATATACAAGAAAATTTAGACAATTAAGAATGGTACCCACAGTGCTGTACTTTTTAGTACCCTTTAGCTGTCCTCTTGGGAAGGATGACAAAAGAGCACTGAATGAACCTTGATCCTCTCCAAGACTTAGGTGCCATCGTTTGGGTTGCAGGAAGGCAAGTCCTGCTCCCAGCCTGCTGTAGTGGAGAGGTATGTGTGTTACTTCTGTAGACGTTCTGCAAGAGACTGAGTCTTTTAAAAAGAATCCAGAAGAGCAGAATAAAAGCAGTCCCTTCACTCTTTTTTTTTACCAAGGATTTCATTCATCCAAGATGTGACACACTGACTTGCAGTTTTTCCTCTGCTTCATTCCTGATGCTCCCTGCTCAAGGGGATACCCCAACACTGGACTGCAACAGATTCTGCCCAAGGAAAACACTCTCACTTCCCTTCATACTGCACTGTGCACGGAAACAGAAATAGTTCAAATAATGAAAGGGTTGTCAAGCATTGCAAGGGGCTGCTCAGGGAAGTGGTGGAGTCAACATCCCCGGAAGTGTTCAAGAAATGGCTGAACATGGCACTTAATGCTATGATTCAACTGACCAGGTGGTGTTCGGTCAAAGATTGGATTTGATGACCTTGGAGATCTTTTCCAGCCTTAATGATTTTATCATTCTATTACTCTAAGCACTGATTCAGCCACAGAGTTCTTGGCTACAGCTACAAAATGTAGTAACCTCACTCGTAAATACACATCACAACTATACACAGTAAGACCATGCAAATACAAGACAAATCACTTTCATGGGAGACTTTTTACCCCTTAGAAAATAACAACTGAAACCTGAGTGAAATGAATAAAACTCAATGAAAATTACCTTTTTTTCCCTGCTTGTGCTATGTTTAGCACACACAAGCCACTTTTGTTGCTTTTTAAAAAATGGCAACGTGTAATAGGCACCTCAAGAGTAATAAGTTAGAAAAGCTCCAAATGGCTTTTTGGATTTATTTGTTTAGGGTGTTTGCATGAAGGGTGGCCTTGCAAGAAAGTAAAATGGCTGTTCAAGGAAAGTGAAAAATGACCAAAGTTCTTCTGTTTCTAATTTATTTGATAGATGCACTCAGGCTCAGAAACTGCATTCCAGTGATTCTCTGTTTTTTCTTATTTTTATTTTTTCATTCCCTGAGCTGCAGTGTCCACACTTTAATTTGGCAAAATTTAACTAGCAATGAAACACAGGTCCCATCTGCATCTCCTCTACAGCCTGATTTACACAAACTTGATTTACCTGTATTTGCTTATAATATTTTTTCTTTATTTTCATATCATCTGTGTAACTGCTGCAGTTGTGTCAAAGTACTCGGAAACCTCAATTTCCTAAACTAATTTGCATTTATAAGCACTTATTCTTTCACTGTTATTTATAGCTAAAAAAAATTAAAATAACCTGTTAAGCTTTCACTTATATGAACAGTTTTGGCAAGAAAAGCAAAGCAAAGCAAAGCAAGACTAATTCTGAAATTTTTTTTTTGTGAACAGGTAATACAAAGGGAACTATCTATTCTCAAAATAGGATTTGTTTCAAATCTTAATATATCTTAATTCTGCGTGTCAGTTAAATTTTTCAAGAAGTGTTTGTCCAAAAAAGTAGAATGATTGATGGCAACTGGTTGGTAAAACAGAAAGAAATACAGTTCCAATTCCAATGTATTTTCTTTTAAATACATTATTTTTTCAGTAAACTTCCTGCTGCAGCATGCGTGAGGAGTGATATACACATGCAAAGTCCTAATAAAGACAAGTTAATGGGCTACATGACATTGTAGAGCTCAACCTTGAGTAAAATGGTGCAGCATCAGACTTGGACAATTTATTTTTACAACACCCAAATAAGCACTGTTCAAATGTGTACTTGCTTGTTTTACAATTTAGTCCTCAGAAAGATTAGTAAGTACTGTTCATAACATAATTTTTTGAGGTTTTCTGGGGAGAAAAAAAAAGAACTGAGAAAAGGAACTGGGAAAAGTAGTGTGATACTCATACACAGTAAAAGAAACTAAAACATGAAAATAAATACTAAAATATTTCAGTATAGTACATTATTTTATATATTCGCCCCAAATAAGACTCACTTTTGGTAAATCTGATTATTTGATTTTTTTCTTTTCACTTCAGCTTTCTAAAAATTTGGATGTCAGAAGTCGCAAGACTGTACAGTTAAGAGACAATATTGAGGGACTGGAAAATCCTAATAAAAGATAACACAATATGGAGTTTCTAACCTTTAGGCTTCTGTGTCCCCATTTAGACTTACATTGCATCTGACACACACTGCGTGATGAAAAGAATTCATGTTAGTATATTATCTAATGATTTATTAATATCTTCATTACAGAACCTCGGTAACTGGCCCAGAAGGAGTTGGAGAACAGTATGAAAACCAAAGCTACAGCTCAAACACCTTGTTAGGAACTAACACATAATGGTATGTACTCCACTTGCACAGATATACTGATTTTAAGAAATATTTAAATGCAGTTTGATGTTACTGCATAAAGTAGTACAGGGTCATGCTTGGGTCCTTGTGTTCTTATGATCCTGCTATTTAAGAAGCATTTACTTATATAATTTCACTTACATAATTTTAATAATATAAAAGCCTCACTGCACTCTATGATTTCACATGTGGCACTCCACATTTTTACACCGTAACAAGAGCTACAAAACAACAGTAGGTATCTATGAATAACAGCACTTAAAGTGATTGTAAAAGTTATTAAAATGCAGGCAATCATAATTTCATAATGAAAAAACCAGGTCAGTAGGGAGAAAGAACATTTTTCATCTCTAGTTTTTTACTTTATTGTCCTGGAGCTTTTATACTGCATCTCCCTCTTCTAGCGATTGCTGCACTCTCTAAGAGTCCTGTAGGTCAAACTCAAGGTACTGTGTCTCATAACAAAATCAATTTTCACAACATTTTTGCTGCAGTGTAAAGAGTTACACTAAGTTGGCACCTTTGATAAAATATAACTGATCAAATTGTTTTAAAAATGAGCATATTTGAGAAGTTCTTTGGTCTACCTATATGACAGAGGTATTCCTATGAATATTCCAGTCACTTTATGACCACCATTGCTAAACAAAAGGAAGAGTGTCATTCATCCAGTCCATCTGATTGCACAAGTAAAACTATTCTTTTAACTTATTCCTTTAGGACACTTGCTTGTATTTTTTTTTCCTTTCTATATTTACATTTTTTTCCCCAAATTGTATTGTTAGGAAAGAACAAAAATGCTTTAAATTTTATGTTGCTGATCCTTCAGACTGATTCCTAACACAGCTCCTCATGCAGGTTGCTTGCTGTAGAGGAGCTCAGTGCAGCATCAAGTTGTTATAAACAGATGGGCTGGAAGAAATGGGCCATATTTTTCTGTGATGTAGCAACAAGTAATATATATATACACACATATCTGTATCAGAGTGTAAGCACGTACCTTTATATCCACGCAAAGATTTACTGGAAATACTAGGACAGTTGGAGAGTCAAACCTTCTCCTTCCAAAAGCAATAGGTAACAGGACACTCACATGCTGCTGCTGGGGAAGAAGCTGCTGTGTATCAGCAGATATCCTGTGTTCTAGGCACAGCTTGAGTCAGCTTTGTCTATAACAACATACACTCAGGGTACATATACATTCCCAGATCTATGAAAATAAAAGCTCACACAAATACTTGAGCCTTCCTTAAATACTCAGAAAGAGCAGGCATATTTCTAGAGAGGTGTTTTTGTGCCCAATCCATGAGATAATTCATCCAGCACAAACCTTTTTCTTCCTACATATAACTGAAATTCAGAGCTGCAAATGTAACGAATACAATGAGGGAAAAAAAAGTTACGGGCATATAAGACTCCTTTTCAGGCCTTTTATTTTACCAGATACATTTCCTCTTCTTCCATTATCCTGAGTGAGCAATAAGTGTACGGATATAGGCAACTAGCTAAAAGGCCCATCAGCCAGTGAATGAAACTGAACTGTGGTCTGTAATATTTGTATTTTATTTTAAGTGCAATTGTTAAATATGTATCTCTACAGTTTCATGCAGAAGTATTTTTTGCAAGATGACAATAACACAAATGTACCAACGAGAAAAACAGATGAACTCTTCCAGCAGCAGGAAGTGGTTTTTAAATACATGGTCCTAAAATTCCAGTAAAACTCAAATACAATTTTTGAACAACCCATGTAAGTTTTCAATTAATATGAAACAGTTTCTAATCTGTGCATTTTACTACATTAATCAAGCTCAAATTTTAGCTACAATGCAAATTCTTAATAAATAATCATAATACACAAACGAGAAGTTCTGTGTCACCTGTACATCGAATCTATTCATATAAGGAGCACTCTGTATATCTACTTTAATAAAAAGTCACTAATCTGAGTTCACCAAAAGGCTAGACTGAAGAACACAAGTACAACTGGTATGCTGAAGGCAATGTTGGCCCTGTGATAAGTGCCATGGCCTCCTACTCTCCAGAGCCCTTCCCGAAAACAGAGCTCAAGGCTTCTGTACTTGTCTGGCACAGCTGAAGTCTCTGCACTTACTGAGTGCAGATGTGTCTGTCTCCCCTGGAACTGATGAACCTTGAAGTCCAGAATTACTTACTTTTATAGTACCTCAGTGGACTGAATCTGGTTAAGAAACTTTAAAAAAAAAAAAAAATTTTTTGCTTTGCAGTCTGTTGGGAAAGGATACCATGGGTGGAGATACAGTCACCTGATCATGTTTAGCCTGCAAATGCCTGTAGAGTTATTTTGTACCAATCTAGACTGTTCTCTATCAGATAAATACCCAAGAGACAAGTTGTGACTGAGCTAAGTGACAGCAGACATGTATTTCTGGTAACAGGCTCCTGAACAATCCCATTGTTCAATGATCAAATGGTGCACTGCATGATGCAGACAAATTCGGCTCTGTGGATAACATTGCATATATTTTTTATGTAGGATCTTATGAATACAACCGCATACACTATGAATATTTAAGGACCATATGCTGGCTGGATCATCAATTGAGAGATGCCCTTCACTTAGATCTCTATATAACAAATATAAATATTTATTACATTGTACTTGCGTTAACATCATTTATAATACTAAAACATGTACAGCTGCATCAGCATTTTCCTTTATACTCTGTCTAGCATAGAAAATAATTTTCATCTGAAAACTTGGTAACTCATGTCAAGGAGAGAATTGTTTCTGCCAAGTAAGGACAGCATGAAGGGGATGACAGAAGAACTTATCCTCCACAAAAAATATTTCTGCAACTTTAATACATAGATGTAAGGGTTTTATGTATTTTATTAGTGTTTAGTCCATTGAATAACTATGATTACGACAATCAAATCAAAACAATTCAAATCAAGAAAATTAGACAATAAAGTCTGATTTAGACCACACTGTCAATATGTGAAAATTTCATAGCAGTGATGAGTCGGAAAGCAGTATTCACTTTTATTGCTGCACTGCTCTCAGGACAGTTCTTCTGGTTTCATGAGGTAAGCCTTATTTATTCAGACTAACATCTTTCAGAATAAGATCCAAACTTCAGTTTGCACAGGTAAGCAAAAAACTCTAGAACTGCAGGTTCTCAGACACCAAAGATTTAGTGCTGCGGATTCTGCTCTTAGAAAAACTTTAAAAACTTGCCATTACTTTTAACTCTGTATTTATGTTTCCGGATTTTTTCACTATAAATATATTTATACTTTTCATGGACAAAATTCTTCAAAATCTGAATAAATCCACTATACCTTCATCAGGCTGCCATGCACAGCATCCTTCTAAGCCTCAATAGGGTCGTTCAGATAATATAAACATTATCCTGTTTATCGCTATTGTACTAAAAATAAAATTTGATTTTTCAAGTCACAGCAGATACAAGCTGAATAGAGCTTAGCTCTTTTTCTAAGTGCCTTGGGCATAAATAGGTAATCAATCATATTTAATCAATATGTTGTTCAGCCATGCAGATTCCCATGTCTATAATTCCAGCTTTATTCAAATGATCTTTAGTCTCAGTATTCTCTTCATTGATTTTTTTTCCTCACCCAGAAAAGGCACAGAAATAGATAAGTGCTACATTTAAAGGTTGAAAATACCAATTTAGGAAAAAAAAAAAAAAAAGGCAAGCAATCCCTGTTACCTATTATTATATCCAATACATTTCACTATTTTAAGGTTAAGAACAACCTTAAAACTCTTCTTAGTTGTCCAGGCTTCACTCTCATTGACAATGTCCTACTGTGATTATGTGGGCTTCAAAACCACCCATTGCTCACTTTAACACATTTATTAAACCAGTAACACAGGAGCAAACATACCATGATTAGGAAGTTTAGGTCTTTATATACATCCAGGAATGTCAGACAGAATGGATTTAAAAACCCAGAGAATTCCCATTTAAATTATTAAGCGAAGCCTCCACAATGGCAATTTTGTGGATCGCAGCCACATGTAAATGTTGATTATTCTTTTTAAAATCTTAAAGTGTGACAAAATGCCTCTTACTGTCAGTCTTTTCATTGTCTAGGTTGGCACTGAATAAGCATGAGCACAGATGTTTCGGTTTGTCTGAAAACCATTGAAAAATGTAAATAACCACTGGTCTTAGAATAAACAGTTTATATGTGGCATTTGCTTTCATATTAAATAATTTGAAATGAGAAGAAGAACAGTATGACATTAAAAGCATGATCTATATTATTATGTGGTTCTTTTCCAGTGACTTTGTAAAAGCACTGCTCTCCACTTATTCCAGAAGATAAGAAGAATCTGCGTTTGGCTGGTTTGATCAGTGAAATGAGAGGCGAGAGAGAATATTTGCATTTAAAATTGCTCTTTAATCTGGCTGTCCTAGACCTAGGAGCTGTACCAGCTTCACAGTGTCTCGACAGCCTGGCCTATTTCTTGCAAATAAATTATATATTTGTTTGTAAAAGCAAGAAGCTCATCTAAGCATTCATATTAAGATGAGTGGCTTTCTGTGCAAAAGTCCTCTTTTTTATCCAAGAGTAAAAATGCAAGTGGAGGTAAATATAAAAGCAATGTGTATTTTAGTCCCAAATGTATTCTGTTTTGGTAATTCTTTCCCTCTGGTGTAAGGGAACAAGTGATAAGTCACTTTAAAACTCACATCAGACCTCTTAGCAAGGCTCACCATAGCTTCTAAAAAATGTAAAGAAAAATATCTCCGGGCAGTTCATCACTAGCTTGATTCATAAGGAAAAAATACAGATCCAGAGTCAAATGCCCTCCAAAACAGGATCTGAAAGCACCAGTAATTTTGGCTTAGATTTGGACTAAGCACCCTTCCAATATTTAGCTTTAATCTTGAGAGGAAAAGTCTGGATGCTCAGATCAAAATATACTGTGCCGAACACTGGCTTTGCCCAGTCAAGTTGCCCCATCCCAACAAGTGTTGAAGGCCAGATCGGATGGGACTTTGAGCAACCTGGTCTAGTGGAAGGTGTCCCTGGCCATGGCAGGGGGGTTGGAACTAGATGATCTGTAAGGTCCCTTTGAGCTCAAACCATTCTATGATTCTATTCTTTATTGCCTCGATAGCAGCAGACCTACTCAAGCACTCTTCATTTCTGTATAAATTATGAATCTCAATCTGTCATGCCTATTGCCTGTTTTGTAAGTTGCCAACAAGACCTTAGCCTTTAGAGGACCCTCAGGTCCTTCTCCACAGAGCTGCTTTCCAGCAAGTTGGCCCCCAGCCTGTGCTGATGCCTGACATTATTCCTCCCCAGGTGCAGGACCCTGCATTTGCCTTTGTTGAGTTTCAGACAGTTCTTCTCTGCCCATCTCTCCAGCTTGTCAAGGTCCTTCTGAAAGGCTGCACAGCCCTCTGGGGTATTGGTCGGCAGCAAACTTGCTGAGGAGGCCTCTGCTCCTTCATTCAAGTCTCTGACTAATAAACAATACTGGGCTCAGTTTTGAACCTTGGCAGACACCACCAGTGACAGGCCTCCAACTAGACCCTGTGCCACTGATCACCACCCTCTGGGATCTGCCATTCAGCCAGTTCTCTATCCACCTCCCTCTCTACCCATGTAACTGTTGTATTGGGTTTGTGTGGACAACTTTTGGTAGTGGTGGGGTACAGGGAAGGCTTCTGTGAGAAGGTGCCAGAAGATTCCCCCATGTTCATCAGAGCCAGTGACAGCCGCTCTGGGACAGAACCACCACTGGCAAAGGCTGTGACCCTGTGGGAGGCCCATGATGGAGCAGGCTCCTGGCAGGGACCTGCAGACCCATGGAGAGAGGAGCCTCTGCTGGGGCAGGCTGTGCCTGAAGGACTATACCCTGGGGAAAAGTGATCCATGTTGAAGCAGTTTGTGGAGAACTGCTGCCATAGGATGGAGTCACATCAGAGAAGTTCATGGAGGACTGTCTCCTGTGGGAGGGACCCCATGCTGGGGAAGGACTCCTCTCCCTGAGCAGCAGCAGAAACAACCTGTGGTGAACTGAGTGTAGCCCGCATTCCCTGTCTCCCTGCACCTGGGGAGGAGGCAGAACTGCGAAGGATATGGGGGGGTGCAGTGGGGAAGGTGTCTTTTTAAGACTTATTTTGCTTCTCATTATCCTGCTGATTTTGTTGGTACTAAATTCAATTAATATCCCCAAATTGAGTCTGTTTTGCCCTTGACAGTATTCGGTGAGTGACTTCTCTCCCAGTTTTTATCTCAACTCATAAACCTTTCATTATATTTTCCCTCCTGTGTCCAGTTGCAGAGGGGGGTGATAGAGAGGCTTTTGTGCGTGCCTGGCATCCAGCCAGTGCCAACCCACTACAACTGTCTTGTCTCAACCAAAGAGTTTTCTCACTTTTGGAATCTCTCTTTTTTCTCACCAGGGACGTGAGTGCCTGCATGGGGCTTAGTTGTTGGCTGGGGTTAAAACACACCACCAGGTCACAAACCCAGGACCACCCCTCGACCCCAGAAGCTGCACAGCAGCTGCCAGTTACACTCGCCATCCAAATCCACACCCAATGAACTGCTTTTGAAGTGAATAAGGTTCACACAGTAAATACGTTCCCTTTGCATGTATTTTCAAATGTCAGTACCTCCTCTTCCTGTGGGTAAGAAGTTCCTGTAAGATACTATCTAGGCTACACCCAATATAAAGCAAGTTTCAAAGGCAAGTAAAAAAAAAGGCATGAAATAAGTTACTCCCCTTTCCCGCTCCAGCCCTCTTCTTTTCTGAAAGTTGTACCAAACGTTTTTCCCTCTGGCTAGGCCTGACATTTAAAATGTTTCACATGAATATATTCACCACAATGACAGGACTTTACTTTTCTTGAGAAAACTTCAGACACCTCCTTTTATGGATTCTCAGAAAGGCCATCAGGAAACCTCAAAATATTTATCTATTGGATAATCCAAACTTTTAAATGCTTATCCAAACCAATTTGAACAGTTAGATGTTTCAAGGTCAAACAGTCAATACAATCTCTGATTAGTAGTGCTCAGCAAATGGGTAAAGATTTTTTTTCAGGAAACGCTGTCTAAACATTTTAAAAAAATCTGCTGTAGCCATTCGATTCTATTTCTTGAATTCACTTTCAGATCAACATTTAACTATATTTCACTAGAGCAAAGAAAAATAAAGAATATGGATACTCACAATCAATGACAGTGCATTCATATGTACCACTAATCAAACTAATGGTGCTTGCATATAGTAGGAAAAAAATGGTGTGCAATACTGTAATCAAAAAATGAAAAATATAAACTCATAAGGAAATTCTAATACACTTGTGGGTTGCTTAGAAGCAGAAAAAAAAAGTAAATTGGATAAATTATTCCTTATAAATCAGTTTTTCATCTGTAGGATTAAGTGTGAAAGAACAATTACACATGACATTTGCTGCAGGTCAACAAATAGATCCACTTGCTTTTAGTATCCAGCCAGATATCTGATTTATTATATGGTTTATTTAGAAAGAAAAACTGTGTTGATTACTTTCTGCAAAAATAAAAATATTTTCCCTAAAACATAATTTACAATATTATATGTAGATATGTGACAGTGAACTTTTCCTTCTACTGGCACAACATCAGAGTTCTAGTTATTATCTCAGTCCATAAGATACCAAAATGATTTAGATTGAATTTATGAACTTTCATAAAATGACAAGAAATTTTCATTGCAAACTGGTGCATGATAGCAATCTCACATATTCCTAGCTCTGGAATATAGATATTGAAAGGACACAGGAGATGGAAGGATTTCCAAAACGTGAATTTCGTCCTGTAAGACAGCATGTTTTTTTGTGGCTATCTAAGAAGGGGGAAAAAACCCCACAAATACATAAGTTTGTTTTTATTGAACTAATGTATTACAAACGAAACTGACTCTTTTAATTGTGTATATATTTTGTGCTCCTGAGAGTGTAGGCATTTCAAAAATATGTGGAACTGGCTCAATGTCTTCCTAACCTTGATAATCCAGCTGCCTCAATTTTTCCTCCTGCTTTCCATGTATTTACTATCCACAAAAAGTGCAAGAAATGCTCCCTAAAAGATGTTTCATACCCTAGGACATTTACTAGCACTGTAAATGAAAAAAAGAAAACAACTTCAATTATAATCTTAATCTTACATTACAAGGGTTCTCTATCTGCACAGAAAGGAAGGTCTCACATTTTGACACTAACAGACAATAATATACTGTCTGTCAAGGAAGGGTATACTTTTGAAATTCCATTTCTTAGCAGGAATTCTAGCTCATTTAATAATGAAAACTGTGTTGAGGTAAATAATACAGGAGTGACTTTTTTCTCCTTCCTTTTTTGCTGCTGTTGTTCAGTTGTGATTCTCAGAATTAACAGAATGTGCATCCCTGATTTGAAGTGGCCGTGATCTAGTTGCTACACTACAAATACACATGGCTGTGTGAAGCTTTAACAACAAAGATTAATTTCTGTTTTATTTTCCTTTCTTCAGTTCTAGGAAGACTATTAATTGAATAAAAGTGCATCTTTCCCTGGTGGTAGGATTAGGGAACAGATCAGATGTTCATCTTACTCTTGGGCTTGCCATAGCTGGAAAAATTCAGACATCATATTTGATAGCACTTTCTTCCCTATTTGGATATCTGTTGTTATGGTGATAGTTCCAGGAGGAAACATTAATGAGGATGACTTGAAAGCTTTGATGTGTACAGCACAATTACCTTAACACCTCATAAGAAAAGGTGACAGTTAGTTAGTACTGCTCCTGGCTAAAGATGCATCATTGTTATCAGCTTTCATGAAAACTACCTGAATTTCTATTTGTTATGTATCTGTAACACAATGTTGAATACAAATACGTAATAAAAAGGATTTGGAACAACAACCCGCCGCCCCCCACCCCCACTTTCTCACAAAGGATATAAGCTGTTACTCTTAGGAACTTGGTTACAGTAAAAACTGACTTTAAGTATAAAATTTAAGAATATCTGTATTGCTCTTTGGTGACACCCCAAGAACTATCCAGCATGATCTCTCATACCCAAAACTAAGCTGTGAACAAATCTACGAACCCACATCACCCAGCACAGGCCTGCAGACACATTGCATCACCCAGACTGTCGTTGAGCTGCTGGGGGAAAGCGTTAAAGACAGAGAGGTTTTTGGCCTGGACTATTCCATCTCAGAAGGACTTGATGTTCATCACAGAGCTTGGCTCACACGTTGTGAACGCAGGCATCTACTTACATAGTCTTCATAGGCCTCGTGTGCGGGCGGCGGGGGTGGTCTGTAACCCGGGACGGACGGGGCGCCCCTGGCTCGAGGGGTGGGAACGCCCCTGGCCACCGGTGGGACAGGGAGCGCTCCACGTGTCACCGGCGCTCCTCGGGGTGCTTGGGCACCTCGTCCAGGCAGCGGGGGAGGAATGGCACCCCCACGTCCCCTGCAGGGAGCAAAAAGGAATGATCACTCTGGTGTCTACAATGAGGGAAGACGTGTGCTACCCCATTTTAAAGGCTCTCACGTTTTTACTACAACTTAAAGCATCATATAACTCTAGGCTTTTGGCAGCTACAATGTCAAGCACTTTTAGGCAGTATCTCAGGCAGAACTCGTATTATGGAAAGGCATTATTTTTAAACCATCCAGTACCTTTTACACCTGATCCTCTTGTTGCTTGTACTAATAAAATTCTGAATCATTGTAATTCACAGGGTTGAAGAATTACTCCAAAGCAGTTCTAGAAGATGAAGAAAATGAGGAACCTTTTCTGTTGCTCTCAAACGATTTTACAAGAGCTGTCATCACTCTCATTTTCATGTTTATTGGTAGGTAGGAGAAATGTATTGGCAGAAGATATTGCAGGACAGCAGAAACTTGCAAGGCAAAGTAGAGGAAGAATATAAAAGGAGAGGAATAACTTTTCTTCCTGTCTAATTTAGTTCAGCACAAAGCAATGGGATTCTACTTTCCCCCACTGCACAGAGAGAATAGAGCATATAGACAGCCACGGAGAGAGGTTTAGCATCCCCCTGGCTATATCTCCCTTGCTGTACTAATTAGTAAGTCAGAAGAAGCTGTTACTGTTTAAAAAGACTTGTAACTATACCATATGACTAAACAGAAGGGTGATGTATCAGGGTAGCAGCCTGTGGGTTTTGTTTCAGAGCAGCATGCTCCTGGGTGTGCTGTCTTTTTGGAAGACTGTGAATGCCAGGTATAACAACCACGCATGACACCCATATCCACAGCTGTGAATGGAACTCAGGTCTCCTGTACCAGTAGGAACTGTGGCTTGTTCCTTGCTGAGACAACCAAACCCACTGCATTAGCTTGTGATGTTCATTACTTTACTACAAGTTTCAGTAGCTGATTTTAGTCTTGCAGAATCACTGAATGGTTTGTGTTGGAAGGGACCTTCAAAGATCCTCTAGTCAAAGCCCCCTACCTTGGGCAGGGACATTTTTCACTAGATCAATATATCCTAGAAATATCCTTTTCCCATCTTCATAATCTGCTCTCATTAATTGTTTATTACTTGTATACCACCCACTGTACCCGGTGAACTCTAGATCAGAAAATCTGGAACAATATAGACCACACAGGTTATCAGAAGACAAATATTTTGGTTTACTGACCAGGATATGTATGTAATTGTCTTTTTTTTTTTTTTTAAACTATGGGGTTTTTTACTATTGCTTACACTTTGTAAAGCTATTGACATAATAGTCCAGGTTACCACACCTTGAAGGAGCTGCAGGTGGCACACGGATCCCTCTTCCTCGAATGCCCCGTCCACGTGATGAATCCTCAGAACCATTCAAATACGAAAGTTCTCTCAGCTGCTCCTGGCGAATTTCGTCATTATAATCCTGAAATGCAAAAGGTGAAACTTTCTGAAACTTTGTATTTTGGCTAGCTGACAAACCACCCAAACCAGAAATTCCATGGATGGTATTTGGGAGAACTGCTCTGCATTATCACTGGTATGCTGAAAAATTGTACAAGTGGGAGTGGACAACTACCTATAATATATGGACAGAAAAATGTGTATGTCTGAGTAGTGAAGGTGGTCATAAAGAGCATGAACATGCAAAATAAAACACAAAAGGCACAGAAGGCATAGACACAGAGAAATGTATCTGTATGCAAAATGCAAATGGACTTTCACATATAAAAGGTACAAATTTCAAGCACCTTGTAATTAGACAAAAAAATGTGTTTTATAAGTATTTTGTATTTTTGGCAAACTTCCCTGGCTACCTTTACGCACTTAAAACACAAATTCTACCTTATATTGCACATTAGCATGACTGGATGATTTAATTCAATACCAATTAGCATCACTGAATGTAGCCTTCAGTTATTTTGTATATCCTGAAAGGAACTCTCTCTTTAGGAGTCAAGTAACAAAGCTATGTTTACCATAAAAAAATTGTTAAATTAAATAAAATAAGCCCATTACAAGTCAGCAGGGTATTGACTTCAGCACTGCAATTTCTGTTGGCTCAGTAAACAGAACACGAACTTCTTACTGATCCAAAGTAGAATCCCAGATTCATAACGTGGTTTGGGTTGGAAGGGACCTTAAAGATCTAATTCCAAGCACCCTGACATGGACACATTTTGTTGGCTTCCTCTTCATTGGAATGCATGACTGGGAGAGGTGATCCTTGAATATTAAACATGTCTATTGGGCCGCTCTTTCTCCCAGGGCTCTATCCCACTGCATTCCACCAAGCAGCTCCCTGAAGAGACCAAAGTCTGCTCTCCTCAAGTCCAGGGCAGACCTTGCTGTGCACTCTCCTTCCTGCCTTAAGGATCTTGAACTCATCTTGAACTCCCATCATTTCATGGGCAGCCCAAGCTACCCTTGAGCTTCAACTTCCCCACCAGCCCCTCCCTGTTGGTGAGAACAAAGTCCAGCATAGAGCATCTCCCCAGTGGCTTCTCTAGCACTTGGAGAAGGAAGTTATCCTCAAGGTATTCCAGGAACACATTTGCCCTGCTGTGTTGTTCCTCCAACAGATGTTGGGGAGGTTTTAGTCCCCCATGAGGACCAAGGCTTGTGAACATGAAGTTGCTATTTTCTGTCTATAGAGTGTCTCATCCACTATAATATATAATAATGGACAATTTTTACTTATTTTACAATGTTAGTCATAATTCTTTCATCAGGAATTCCTTTTTTTAAAGCTTCTTTCCATTGTATCCAGCTTTTTATGGGCTGATCACTGTACTAAAAGTCCACTACAGCAGCCAGCTCACTGGCAGTACAGCTGTGTGCCAGCTAATTATTGTTTCAAAACAGAAAGGATTATTGAATTTCAGCTCTTCTGTCCTTCCATCCTTCCACAGGCAACTGAATTTACTGTCATGCAAGGACCTGAAAATGCATTACAAGTGCATTAGCCAAGTTAAAGACCAAGCAAACGGTGAGCTGGAACTGAGGCCTTGCTCGTTCCTTCCTCTTCCTAAGGAGGTCCAGGAAATCTGTTTAAAGATATGATCCTGATCCTGTGCTCTAAGAGAGTGTAGGCCTGGTCACGATTTCCTTTCTAAATTTCTAAAGAGTGTAGCTGGAGAAAAATCTATTAACGAAATTCAGAAAAGAACCCTATTTATACAATAGTGTGTGATAATTGCAGCACAACCATAATTAAAAACAAATTCCTAATTTGCTAATAAAATAGATAATAGCTTTCATTTCCTATAATCTCCAAGTTTTTTTGCACATTTTTCTATCCTTCTAACACTAATGGTTATAAGCCAAAGACATCTTCTAAATCAATGTGCTCTGTAAAATACAGAGGAAAAACACACAATCAATGAGATCACATTTACAGTAATTGTTGGAACAGGTACCATCTACTGTGCCCTCTTAATATGATCTGTTATTCATACTGGCTTTACAAGGATTAGGACTTCAAACTTGCTGATTGAGTTTACCCTCCAGATTCCACACTGGTGCTGAGACTGAACTTCATTAATAATGCAGGTACATTTTGTAAGAGGAAAATGTGGGCAAAAAGAAAAAGGACCTGCAAGGGACAGAAATTGGAATTTCTGTGTTGCTGCTTTAACCTCTCTCTTTTGGAATGTTGCTGTATAAATGAATTCTGCTAGAAATTGCCTCAAAGACACTATTCCTCCCTCAGGTAAAAATATAATTTAAAATCTTAGTATCAACAAAAACAGAAAATCCAAATCAAATTTATAATACGCAACAAGATCTGCAAAACTTCACCATTCTGTTATGCAATGCCCTTAGTTTTAGCGTGCAGGTTATTTGCTGCACGTTCAGTTAAGAAGCAGTGTATTTTGAAATGACAAGGTAAAGACAGAAAAGCACATGGAAGATGCTGGGACAGGGCTCTTAAAAGAGAAAGACCACATTAAAAAATTTAACTCTGTATAGATAATTTATCTTATGGGCTCCGTAAAAAGCATAGTAAGGATCATAATTTCTAAACCTGAAACCTGAAATTTTCAGCAGAAATGGGCATTTTGCCTCTTCCATTAAACAGAAACATAACACTGAATTAATGTTTCATAGCTGCTACAAGTATAGCTAGAGTCAGGGTATCTATCCTGATGAATATTTAATTGTATCTGAGTTCAGAGCCTAGCACATGAGCAAAATTATGCTGCTGATGTTTCATACATGTATCTAGTCCCAAGAAGGAGTACATGACGTTGCAAGACATACCTATACTGAACCAAGTACAAGGAAGTAGCTGCACACTACAGTAGTATATTTTATTTCAGGAAAAAAAAAAAAAACAAAAAACCACCTCTTTTTTATGTTAAAATAAGCTCATGAAAAATGTCCTGTACTTCGTAACTTTTCTTATAGCTTTCTAATAGTCTTATAGCTATTCTTACAGCTGGTATCTACATTAACCGATATGTTTTGCTCTTGTTTATATCCTTAAGGACATTACTACCTATAAACAGCTTTTCCATTTACTGCTGATAAGGAGGGTGCAATTGACTTGGATCACGGTGGGCAGTGTTTACTAACACAGTGAGCTAACCACCCGTGTCCACGACTATTCACCTAAGCATACATCTTGACTTTAGAAATGCCAAGGATTTACAACATCAGCGAAGTCATAGCACCCAGGGCCACCATAAATTGCCGTATTTATGTAAATGCCTTAAAAACCAAATTACATGTTTAGATAAAACATTCAGTAGTCCAGAAAACATCAACATGTTTGCCCCAAATTATCACAATTATGTTTATTAATGAAGGTTAGGAGTGATTAATTAGGTTGGTGGCCTCGACTGTTGTAGGAACAAAGGAAACCCATGTCCAGGTTTTCCAAAGGAAATCAGAGTCTGGCTGGTGGCAGCTCACCCAGGAGCCCTTCTGGCAGCAGTGACAGGAGGTGCAGCAAAGAGGGGAAAGCACAGAAGCTGCTAGAGAACTCAATAAACCATTTGGGTAAAAAATAGCAAAACCTGATCTGAATTAACAAGAACATGTAGTGACAAGGGAGGAGAGTTAATAAAGAAATCAAAGGGTCAGGCTTAGAAAGACCAAAAGGATTTGGGGAATATATATCTATCATTACCATAACAAAGGCTCATAGAAGTCAAGGATAAATCAATCCCTTCAGGACTGTGATCTCCTGTCCTGATGTACTCTGCACATTTAAGTTCTATTATAATTCTATTAATAAATATCATTACTCTTATCTGTGACAGCTGAATTTCATTCTTACCAGATAGTTAGGGGAAGAGTAATTTAGGTTAAATTCAAACTACCTTGAGAGTGCAGAGTTATACATGGCAAATCTAAAATGATAATCACAATATTTCACACTGACAATTTCGAAGCATGAATAGGGCACACTCTTTCACTCCCACACACGTAATATCCTCTGAAGCTCCATGCTGCCAGCATAGAGCACCACATTCGCAGAGATATGTTTGCACACCCTGCCACACTCTCTTCCTGTGCTCAGGCAGCAGAAAGGGAACAGGAGATGGATTTGGACTCCTGCAGCATTTCTGCATCCTGCCCAGCTCGTCACATCAGCAAAAGAGTTTCAGGGCTCTGTGTACTTGCACAGATTCACTGAAGCTAGACAATCTCCCCTAAATTCTGTTGGTGCTGCCTTGGGGCTATTTTCAGGCAGCTTAAATTCCAATCAGGCTAAAATTTCCATTGAGTACATGCTTCAGAAAACTCACAACCAGAAAATGGGGCACAGAAGTCACAGTGAATTTTAGATGGAGATAGGTGATGGGAATACAGCCTTTTGGTTTGTTTTGGTTTTAGATGCATTCTTATTGTGGACACTAAAAGAGACATTGTCCACATGTCCCCTTCTGTATATGGGGAAGCACTAAAAAAACCTGTGAAAATAACTGGTGATGAGGAGTTCCTGGAGTCCCCACTTCTTTGTGTTCTCTGTGGCCTTACAAGGGTGAACTGTGCTATGCTTCAGCTTCAGAGCATAGTGAGAACCACTCATCTGGACTCACGGGGTCAGGATCTGCAGTTCAGTACACTGAAGAGGCCAAGAACCCTGGAATTCCCACTTTTTAGTTGAGTGCTTTAATACCAGGCTGTTACAAAAAAGAATAGTAGTGGCTGCTCAGTAGTAGAAGTACTTGATGAACGAAATCCTGAGTCGGCAAGAGATATTTGGCATTTCCTGTTACTTTTTTATATTTCAAAATCCTGTTCTAAGACTCCAGTGCATTCAAATGTAAACATATTGAACTTTTCCCTGCACATATCAATAGCATTTATCAGTGTCAGCTTAGGAAATTTAGAACAATTGTGCCAGGTAGGTTGGATAGCTCTCTCCATCATCTAGAATCTGGGTGAGACAGTGCCTCAGGTGGGCATGTAAATTAGTTGCTGCATCTGAGTTGGGGAAGCCCCTGGTATCAATCCAGGCTGGGGGAATGAGCAGATCGAGAGCAGCCCTGATGGGAAGGACTTGGGGGTGCTGCTGGATGAGAGGCTGGGCATGACCTGGCAATGACAACTTGCAGCCCAGAAAGCCAAACCTATGCTGTGCTGCACCAAAAGCAGCGTGAGCAGCAGGGCAAGGGAGGGGATTCTGTCCCTCTGCTCCACTCTGGTGAGACCCCACCTGCAGTGCTGCATCCAGCTCTGGGGTCCCCAGCACAGGAAGGACATGGGGCTGCTGGAGTCAGTCCAGAGGAGGCCACCAAGATGATCAGAGGGATGGAGCAGCACCTCTCCAGTGAGGAAAGGCTGAGAGAGCCGCGATTGTTCAGTCTGGTAAAGAGAAGGCTTTGGCGTGACCTAATTGTGTCATTCCAGTATCTGAGGGGAACATACGAGAAAGATGGAGAGACACTTCTGAAAACAGCACAAAGTCACGGGACTACTTTCAAACTGAAAGAGTAGGTTTAGATCAGATATTAGGAAAAAATTCTTTACTGTGATGGTGGTGAGGCAATGGGACAGGCTGCCCAGAAATGTTGTGGATGACCCATCCCTGGCAGTGTTCAAGGCCAGGTCGGATGGGGCCCTGAACAACCTGGTCTAGTGGGAGGTGGTTTGAACTAGGTGATCTTGAAGGTCCCTTCCAACCCAAGCCATTCTATGATTCTATGAACTGCATCCTTAAGCTTCATGCTTAGTCTTTCTAATGCTAATTTGAAGTTGATTGCAAAACATGAGATTCTTTTGTAGCTGAGCCCATGCCCAACCAAGCAATCCCTACAAAGTTCATCAGAACTGTGGGAACTGGCTCTAGCCCACCCTCCGTGGGTGTCTGATGGGTATGACGTATGTTCTCAACAGCGTATGGAGAAGCTGAAACCCCACAGCTGTTCTGATGTTCCTCGATAACACCCACGCTCTCCGAACCCATGCTTAATGTATATGCATGGTTTCCTGGTTACCTACAGTCAAAGCCATCTGTTAGGATGGCTCTTTGCCCATTCACAGATTGTTCTGGTTATCGCACCAGAGCATAGGTGCCAGGTAATGATGGTTTTAGATGGACAGCCTGCAGTGCACCACAAGTGACAAAGTTTCTGCCAGAATGACTCCAGTACTGCACTAGCAACACATGCCTCTTTGCGTTTTGCCCATATATACTGGCACTCAAATAAGGCCATTTTGTATGCATGTAGTTCTCTGGCAATAAATACATAAAAATATAAATATAATCCATCTGAGCCCAAGGAAGAAATTACTTTCTCTAAGCAATCAGCAACTTAGCCAGATACATAGCCATAAACATTATGCACTTTAACTTGCCCCGTATGCAAAAGGTGCTGTCTTTACCTGCTTACAGTTTGTCTGAAAAATAAACCTTAATTGTGTGGATCACCCTTAGAGATTGAAACACATAAAACAGACCATACATTTATTTCAGTAGCAGTCTGAATGTGTTGCAGCCAATATGAGTTTCAGCTTCTAAATGCCTATGGGCAGAAAGCAAGCAGACATAAGCTAGAGCCACGTACACTTGCCTTAGAGGTTAGTTGACAGCTGGGGGATTTGTCAGCTTGCCACAGAGAGCACTCACCCAAGCGTGGATGTCATTTTTCTCTTTGAGCATGCACAATTAAATCTGCCCGGCATCATCAGCATGGGGCACCGCTCTATACAAGCAGTGTGGAAGGGAGGGGGGTGTTTTCTCCTCGGCATCTGAAGAGAAGCTGCCAGTCCCAGGGTGGAAATTGTACACAGGCAAAGTGCTAAGAAACTTCGACCCAGATATTTTAGTCTTTGACAGAACAGAGCAAAATAAGTCTCAGCTAATTGTATAATCAATCTAAATTTTGCTTTTCATACTGAAGAGACCTTTCAACGTAAGATTATTGCAGTTTACATGGAGATGCTGTAAACCACACAAAATAATCACACTGAAGATGCGTGCATGACTTTTGAAAAACTTGCAGAAGCCTGTATTAAATTTCAGCCATTTACCCCAATTTGTTCCACCCCTCTTGCTCAGAGGCCCCACACAAATGGATACTGTGGTCTGTAATTCATTCAAATCACAGCTATGCTGCCACAGAAGTCAGTTAGCTGACAGCTCCCTATCCCTGAATTTAATTCCAAGTGTGCTCTGGCTGCCAGAGACTTGTGCTTATTTACAGCTGTCACTTGAAGAAGACATATAAGGGAATTGGTAATATGAACAGAGGGCATATAACAGGCTGCAGGAACGGCGGTGTAGCCACCTAATCCTACAGAAATTGTTATGGATTCCCACTGGATGTTTACACTGGCTTCTAGGAAGGAAGGGATGTGATATGGCTGGTCTTTCTCCAGGAAAACCCACTTGCGTCAAAGGAGGCAAGGAGAAGAGTAGGACTGCCACTGTTCTCCAGCTAGTTGCTAAAGCTCTGCTACTAATGAGATCATTACCTGCTCTTAAGACTGAAGTAACTGTCCACTATAATTTCCACTGAAGCCAACATAAGTAACAAGCTATACGTAGTACCTCTGCAACTTTTTTTATTCCAGCGGTGCCAGGCGGGACCCAGATTGCCTCCTGCTAACCCACTGCTGTAGGTTTGCAGCTCCCTAGTCAAGGATAACAGGGACAGCAACAGCAGCCAACAAAATTCAGACGTGTTTACTCTTGTTTAGTGTGCCTGTCTCATCCAGCCTGGCTACAGCCACGCTCCCTCAGTCCCATGTGGCACAGTAAACAAAACATGCTGCTCGACCTGAGGAGACTAGAAAGGGCAACCAAGAAGGAGAAGTCTGGGCGAGAAAGTATCTTACTACAGGTCTGTGGAGTGCCCTTTCTTTTACAGCTTCTGAATCATTCCAGAACTTTGAAAAATCCTGTTAGGTGATAATCTGTACAGGTGGATAGCATATAATATATTGTGACTGAACTTGATACATGACACAGGAACTAGTTTTTAAAGCAATTTTAGTGGGTTTTTTTTACTTATTTCAATATAGGATTACAATAACATGAGCTGTTCTTGGAGTAAGGACTGTCTTGGCAAGAAGCATTAGGTGTATTTTACAGATGCAGAGCAGAAATTTCTTAATAATGCTGCTAGGATATACTGAAATTTATTAATAACCGTAAGCCAGGAGATAAAGAATATCTCAAATTTCAGTTACCACAGACCCAGCTGTAACATCCTGGAAGCAGAAGCTGGCAGAAGGGTGATTCATTACAGTCAGCACTCTCTTGACAGAGGAGTTGCGGGAATGGTAGCATGGCCTGTGTGTTTGGTCCTCCATTTTTCTAGAAAACAGATTGCTCCAGACTAACCCAGGTTCTGGTCTAGATTCTGCTGCATGCAGGACCCTTTAGGAACCCTGAATATCTCCTTGATCATCCAATTTAGCCATAGTCTGTATCTATGTAGTTTTTTTGTAGGCTTAGCATAAACAAGATCACCCAGGTCACTGATGCTCTGACTGGAGCAGCATTGTCTCCACTCCTGATAGCACTGCACCAGCACCATCACTGCCTGGCACAGCTGCTTGGCAGGGAACAAACTGGTGGCAAAGCTGGACTGACAGCAAAAGAAAGGATGGAGACAGAAACTCCTTCTGGCCGCCATGGAGGCTTGGCTTTGGAAGGCAGCAGCAGTGCCGGGGCATTTTCTCTAGCCAGAGGTTGAGACAGAAAACACAGTATCTCTATTTCTCATGCACTCCTCCTACACAGCAATCTGACGAACCCAAACTAAACAGCATAGCATATCTCATCCAGGGCCAAGACTTTTTTGCATAGTAAGGGGAAAAAAAAGAAGATACATGCTGGGAAGATGGTCTGTAATAGCATCATAAAAATACAAGAGCAATTTTCACCGCTGAAATCAAAGATATTTTCAATCTGCTTGGTTTGAACTGCTATAATCTAAATTAGTTTCACTGCTGATATATTTATGGATAGCCAGTGTAATGGTACAGAGGACAATCACAGGAGAACAAGCAGGTATGCGAGGAGTCCCCCTCTCCATACTAAATTCAATAAGCATGAGGAAAATACAGTGAAAGAATGCTGCTATTGAACCCCAGGGTCACTGTCTGAACCATCACAGAAACTAAAAATATTAAAATAATACAGATTTAGCTTTCTGAAGTTTACGCCTAAGTTCATGTGAGAAAGAGTAGAAATATATAAATAAATAAAAAATAGTGAAAGGAAAAGAAACAAGAAAAGCTGAAATCATGTCAGTGGAAAACCAAAGCGAATGGCAAGCTCAACAAATTAGCAACAAATACGTAGGTCTAAAACAACTGATTTAATAATCCCATTAGAAAGGTATACATCAGGTGTAAGATGTTTTGTTTTTTTCAGAATGAGATTTGAGACAGAAGGAAAGATTATTAAGGAAATGCCAAGGAGTAACTAGAGGTAGAAAATAACTCACAAAGAAAAGCTTAGACCATGTACCAAGTACAGATATACTCATTCCCAAGTGTCCCTCTGCTCTCCTTAAAACACATGGTATATGAAAGATTGGGAATGAAGTGTATAAAACTGAGTAAGTAATTAATGCAGCCAGATCTATGTGAAAGTACTGTCAGAGTTTCAAGCAAAACAATTTAATATATAGCATGACAAAAATGTAATCAGTTCTGTATTTGTTATTTAAGTTGAATATATTTTATTTTGCTATTGCACAAACCCTTTAAATAAGTTTATTCACTAGGATATTTATAGTGTCTCCTTTTTTCTCTGTAGCATGGGTTGAAGAAGGTTTCAGGCATTTTAACAGAATTCAATACCTTTCTATAATTTCCAAGAAATATGATCAGTAATTATACATGGTACTTAAAGGGAAAAGAGGGGAAGGAGATAAAATGGGCTTGGAAAACACATGTTCAATTTCTTTCCATTACACGTTATTATACTGTTATAGACATATCAAAGTATTTTAAAAGTGACCCTACCTAGCTCCTTCTTACTGCAATCCATCCAGTTTTGCACTTGCAAACATTTTAACATTTTAAAAATAATACTTACATTTTATAGTATTTCTAACATTCGTATCATATATACATATATTTACAATATTTAAATGCCATATAAGAACACATATGGTTGTCCTCTCTGCTTATTATGAATATGCATCACTGAAATGTATCAAAATGTCTAGGTCTCTTTGAAGCTACTAATCTGGACCCTTATCAAAGAAAAGCCTTAATAAATTTAATTCTGTGCTATGAGTCAGAAATCTACAAAAAGGGAATTATTAAGTTACTTTTTTTTTTAAATTCACAGAAACGAATTATTTTTTATTTCTCTTATGTTACAGCAGAAAACGCACACATGAGGACTGGGTGAAAGGAGTGCTCATAGAACTTTTTCCAAGCCAGATGTTAATCACTCTTTTATATTAGAACTATATTCTTCAGTCTTTCCTGAACAGCTAAAACAAGAAATTTCTGTAATTGTTTATTAAATCTGTGTGAAAGGAAGTATAGGTGTTTAAAATACAGCATATATTGACAACTGATTATTAAGTCAATACTATTAATTAGTAATATGGCTAACATTATCCTGGCCGTAAATTTCCTTTCCTAAAGTCACAGTCTGAATTGGGATAGTGAAAATATGGCTGAGTAATTAGGAAATGAGACTTAAGGTCTCACTTTTTCTTTTTTATCCTCAAAATACAAGGCCAGATTGAGGAGGTGCTATATGAGTAAACACAACTCCTATGCCCTGAAGTACTTTGCTGAGCTCAGTGCCACCTTGAAGGTGGACTCACTAATTCCATCTGGAAAGAGGATCCCAGCAGCTGTTAACCAAGTGCCACATAAGCTGAATTTTCCAAGCAGATTTCCCATTCAGCACAAATGTGGAATGTTTGTTCAGAGCCCATGTGTGACTCCACCTGTGGTCAGGACAGTTACCTCATTCACACAAACCCCACAAGCACACCCAAACCAAGCACCCAGAACCTTGCTGTCCGATGATCTCAAGTCTCACCCAATTTCACTCCAGAATCACAACAGGGGTTTGATATCAACCCTGTATTATTGACTATGAAAAAAGATCCCACTGATCTCAGTGTTTTTCTGTGACTAAAAGCTGGGGCAGGTGACAAGTTGTGGAGATACAGGGGTTTTAGTCATATAGTTAAAAATGTGACTTCATTTATTTTTTACCGAAAAATAATCAGTAGTGCTAATAAGCCTCAGCTGTGGTATGAATACAAAAAATTTCACCTGAAGGATGATTCCTTACCAGTCTTCTATGCTGCTAGAAAGTCTGTGGTGAGCTATCAACATCAGTAAATAGCTGTCACTCTACTTCACATGTTTTCCAACCAAAAAATTATATAGACTTATAGTGGAATTATGTGGAACTGAATACAAGTGATTGTGAACCCATTAGTTCCAAATTATTATTTAACCATAATTAACCCAGTTCTACATTATTGATTTTAGAAGCATGATGTCAATCTGTGCTAGACATTCCTTCTGGTTTTCCATTCAATTCAAGAAAAATGTTCTAAATTTAATTAAATGTTTCAAGTTTAGGGACAATTAAATACCTCGTCTTTCAATATAATAATTTGCTTAATCATAGAGAATATGAGTGGACACTAAAGAAATAACGGTAACTCCATCACTTGTTTTTTTGAAGGAAAGAGTGCTATAAATAGAATGAACTGAGACTAATTTATTTCTTTTTCTTGTAATTCAAATGATCAATTATTTTAACTGAAATATATTTAATTAAAACCAAAATATATTTAATTTAATTTTAAATGTTTGCCATGTGTTTCAATGATTAATCTGGATAGGTAATGGATATCAATGTCTCATTATGCATTTATATTCAGCATAGCAAGCCAAGGCAAACACATATGACTTCAAGGTGCTGAGTATTCTCAGTTTCCAGTGGCTGCAACTAATCCTACTTAGCAGCAAAGGCAGATTATTTTATTGAACTTAAGCTGTCCAGACTTGGGGTTTATGAGATTAAAGTCTCCAACCCAGCTCTCTGCTGAGCAGGTCTCAATAACCCACAGTTATTTACACTCATTACCACCTAGGCTAAGTGGATTGGGTAAAAACCTCATGATTCTCCTGCCTTCCTTAAACCTATAAATAACCTGGGTTGAAAATTTCTGTCTTAACCTGAAATTTTGATGTCCAGGCTTTCCTGCTATCATGCCAGAGCCTGACTAAGGAATGCTGAGAATTAACATACCTGATATTGCTGTTAAAAACCCAGAGTTTTTTCATCACTCAACTTTGTGATTTCAGGCAAATAACTGGGAAACTTGAGCTGCTCTCAAGTTTGCTCCTGTAGATCTGTTCAGCAGCCTATAAACCATTAGCGATATTTTCCTACACACAACAACAATGAGAAGACAGATATCAGACACCTCTTCTTGCCTGTACTCTTTCTTTTGAGCATCCTTTTCTTTGTCTCTGGTTAAGGAAGAATTTGACACTAATTCCAAAAAATGCTCTCTGGACAATCACCATCATCATGTTCATGCTAACTCCATGACTGTGAATTTAATTTTATTTTGAAATATTTGGTGAGCTCGGTCCTCTGTCCCAGGATTCTTCAATCTCAAGAACCCCAAAAGCAAGCCAATCCCAATCCTATACTT
Source organism: Struthidea cinerea (assembly GCA_013397865.1). Lineage (NCBI taxonomy): Eukaryota > Metazoa > Chordata > Aves > Passeriformes > Corcoracidae > Struthidea > Struthidea cinerea. Next base: position 1,676,768 of record VZTI01001107.1, on the reverse strand, counting down.
CCTTCTGTAGAAAGAACAGGAGCAAAACAAAAGCAAACCTTTAATTAATTCATTTAATTTCAAGTTGTTCTACCTTTTCTCTGGAGATTCTGGACTCTGCTGTAATAAACTGCTGCCCTTGAATGTCTTCTATGCTCCTGAAGTATGGTAAGAACTATCATCCATACCCTTATGAAAAGGATTTTGAAGCAAGAGTAAGCTGAGAGAGCTGTTAGAAGAACCTTTTTTAAATACCACAATATATATTACTGATCAGTAAGTTAGTTTTCCTCTCTTACCAAGCATAGCCCATAGATTTTTCAATATTTGGAAACCTCCAAACAAGTCTTAATACAACCCCAGACTTAAAAATGCCACATTTCTGCAACTGTCTGAGAAGTGCACCAGGTCTTTTCATTTAAGTGGAAATTTCACTTCACCGATTGCCTTCATGTGGGTTGATTTCAGACTGGCAGAGATCAGTGTCTGGGAGAATGTTGGTAAGTATATCAGTTCTCGTTGAATATTTAAGTATAAACCTGGATATAAAGAAATTACAGATACACCATAGAAATCTATCCAGTATCTTTTCAAACACTGCCAGGTGCTCTGCACAAACCAGGAGCACTTCACATTTCTCCAGGTTTTGTTCTATTGACAAAGCAATCTTACCTTCACCTCTCTAGGGCCATTTCCCAGCACCAACTTAAAATATCCAGAACAAGGCAAAAGGCTGTATGTGCTGCAGAATGCAGTGCAATCCACCATCAGCTCAGCTTTATACAGTCAACACAGTAATGTGAAAATGTTGCCTTTTTCCCTTATCTTTTCTTAAACCAAAACATCTGAGGGGAGCTCAGGGACTGGTTGAAGACTCAAGCATGACTAATTAGAGTACATCTTCTGTATCCCAGTGGGATTCTTGGCATTGTGTAATTTCAGAATTTTCTATTTCCCCAAACATCATTTACAGTTAGTACAATTATAATTTTGTTTTCCGTTTTTGGAAAAAAACACTTGTTTCTTCCTAATTAACTCCTTTTAACACTTTTTTTTTTCTTCTTATCAGGGCCATAAGTTTGAAGATTTGGAAAAGAGAATTTCCACACATTACCAAGAAGACCCCCTAAACCCCATTAAGACATCAGATTATCAAGCACTGACGAGTATGTATTTGCAAGTAGAAAATCATTTTTAGAAAGATGTGAGCAGGTGAACTTGTATTTTCAAGGGTCCGGGAGTGGGCCCAGGGGTTGTGATCAGTGGCCCAAAGTTCAGCAGGAGGCAAGTCACCAGCAGTGCTGTACTCCAGCAGTCGGTGCTGGGTCCAGCACTGTTCAACTCCTCTGCTCATGAGTGGATGACGGAACAAAGCACTGCCTCAGCAAGTTCACAGGAGACACAAGCGGGAGGAGTGTCTGATACACCAGAGGGTTGTGCCACCATTCAGAGAGGTCCTGCTATGCTGAGAAACGAGCAAAGAGGAATCTCATGAATTTAGACAAGAAGTGCGAGGTCCTACACCTGGGGAGGAATAACGCAGGCACCAGCACCTGCTGGAGGCTCAGTGTCCTGAAAGCAGTTTCCTGAAGCTTTGCAGAAAAGGACTTTGGGGTTCTGATGAACAACAAGCTCACCAGGTACCACCAGAGTGCCCTCAGGCCAATGGCATCATGGACTGCATTAGGAAGAGCACTGCTAGGAGGTCAAGGCAAGGGATTGTTCCTGTCCACTCAGCACTGGCGAGGCCACAGCTGGCTGTGCCCAGTGCTAGAATTCCAAGTAGAAAGATACAGAGCTACTGGAGTGAGTCCAGCATAGAACCACTGAGATGGTTAAGGGCTGAGGCATCTTTCACAAGGTGAGGCTATGAGAGTTGGGGCTGTTCAGCCTGGAGAGCAGAAGGCTTAGGGGGATCTCATCAATGCGTATAAATATCTGAAGGGAGGGAATGAAGAAGAGGGAGCCAAACTCTACTCAGTAGAGCCCACTGATAGGACAAGAGGAAACAGCTGCAAATTAAAACATATGAAATTCATTCTGATCATGCAAAACTGTTTTTTTTTGTTGTTGTTGTTGTTTGTTTGGTTAATTTTTTCTGTGAGGATCCTGAACAGTGGCACAGATTGCCCAGAGATGTTGTGGAGTCTCCATCTTTGGAGATATTCAAGAGCTGTCAGGACACAGTCTTGGGTACCTGGAGGTGGTTGAACCAGATGACATCTGGAGGTCCCTTCCAGCTTCAACCATATTCTTATTTTGTGAAAGGAAATCCTATGTTATAAATTATTTGATGGCATAAAAACAAGTTTCAGGTTCATACTAGGAACCCATATAAAACTCTGCTGCTGAATGGCTCATTTCTTGTGCTGAATTACACACACTCAAAATGTGGGCTGAAGTAATTTTGAATAAGTCTGTTAAACTGTCATCACACTCTCCTGCAAATGTAAATTAATTCACATTCACAGAATCACACCTCCTTTAAGAGGAAATTTAATCTTCATAATAGTTCTGTTTCTTTCTGGTCTGGGATTTTCTTGCCATGCAAGTTTCAGATGATCACATAGAAAATGCCCAGCTAAGACTTGCTAGGGTTTATTGCCATGTTGTATTTTGTTAAGCCTGCATTTACAGCCATATTTTGAAAGCACATGGTCATGCAGCCACAAAACCCTGGAAACACAAAAAACTCTTTTTGCACAGAGTTGTAAATCTGCTTGTTCCATGTGCAATTGTGTGTGCCTGTACTTGTGCTCATCTTGTGTGCACAAACACAGATTTTGCAAGGAGCTAGTGTTCATTGCTGTGAAAATGCATTTGGATTTTTCAACAGGGTATGTTTCCTTTTCCTGATTTTAAACACAATCATAAGTTAACAAAGTATCAAACTTTTTGATTCAGTGCAGGATTTTTTTTCTAAACTACAGCGACAAAAGGGAAAGTCTGAAGCTTTTTAATTTTCAGTTAAATTTCAAATGGCCATTTCAAATGCAGAAATGTTGATGAGTCATGTTAGAAGCATACAGATTTTTTGAAAGTTGTATTTGGCATACACCACTGGCAGCCAAAGAAACATTTTCACGGACAAGCAGGTCTGTCTGCAGTTCAAGGCAAGATTTAAAATGGGAACTAATTTTTACCTTTTCCTTTTTACATCTTTGAATTATATTAAGGCAGCTTCATAAACAATTCTGTTGCATGGCATACAAAATCTAAGAACACCTAAGTGAATTCATATGCTTAATGAATGCATTAAATTTGAAAATCAGACAATAAAAAAATTCAGCACTGGATTATGCACTTTGTTTCCTGGTAACAAAATCCTTGGATTCTGTTTTGTTGTTCTCTAAATTATATGTATTCTAACTGTAAATATTTCTACTCTGTCAGTTGATATATAAAGGTGTATAGTGATTCTCTGTACTGCCAAATAGTTTGTGGTTTCATTAATGCAAAATAGAGTTGTTCTACAGCAAATAAGGGCTAAAATCCTGCTTTATGGGAAAACTTCAGGGTTTAACAGTAGAAAAGAAGAAATATGTGCAATGTTTTCTGTATAAAGTTCAACAAATAGCTTGTATCTTAGTATAATGCCAGTGATCTGAGCCTACAGGCTACCATAACTAGGACAGGAGGAGTGCTAGAACATGATTTTCACACTAACCTATGAGAAAGGTTAGATTCTCTTTTGTATAACAACAATGGTTTTGCTTCTAATTGTGGAAATCCGATACAATAGCTTAATTATCTGCAAAACCAGTATCTTCCAAGTTCATAATCTTTGGCTATTGTTTTGCTCCATGATTTGAGTTGTTTGCTATTCAGCCCTGAGTGCTGATGGGGAAAATACAATATATTGCTCCAGTGGAGACTATGGAATCTAGTTGTCACCAGTGATATTACAAGCTGCCTTCTAAAGCAGATGTTGGATAATGAATTTCCTGCATTAAGACAGCAGAGTACTGCAACAGCCAGTTAAAGTTAATACACCAGATGTATAAGTTATGGAAAAATGCTCATCCATTTAAGACACTGATGTGATTAAATAGGTTTTTGAAGTAGAAGTATGATATAAATCATCATACATTATCAGTACTTCTCATTTTAGCATAGGTACCACATCTGATATAAAATTACAGTTTATATCTTCCACATTCATCTGGTACAGACCAAGAAGATGCAATAACAAACCAGTTCACCAGCTCCTAATTTGAAATTAATTATATGTATCTAGGGTTGAGTACTAACACAGTCCAGCTCCACAGAAATGTCTAATAAAGTTTTCATGATATCACACATTTTTTGCCCAGGTGTACTCTTTCATTCTATACACAGTATACAGCTGTTCTGAGGATTTATCAAGGTTAAAGGGTGAAAGGAAAATGGATCGCAAACACACTGCCTTTCAAAATGAAAACTTCATTGCAATGGCTTCCATCTGGATCACACCCACAGATTTTTCTTTCTCTCATTATCACACTAGAAAGAGGGGTTTTTAGTTGTGTGAACCATCCTGTAACAGACTGATTTTTTTCTTTTTTTTCATTTCATGGAATAAAAGATTAAGTTCTATATGATGGATAATATGGTAATTATTTTAGAACATATCAAATTTAATAACATGCATTTCTTATCAGACAAATTCAGCTTTTTCAGTGTCACTCAAGCCTGAACATAATAACATGATAATGATGTTTTGTGCTATTATCCTGCATCACTTAACGTCCACTTAAGCTTTCAGATAATAAAATGCATAAGGAAGAGATTTTCCTTCACTGTTTTAGCATTTTCTGCCTATGATTAAGTACACATGATTACACTGTTACACTGATTGATGCCAATTTGGCATGAGAACATTTTGCAGCAATTATGTTTGGTTAAAGTATTCAGTATTGCATGTCATCCCTCTAGGCTGAGAATGCAGTGCTATTTAAAAGCTGGAAAACATAAAAACATACATATATGTGTATGTGTACATATACATACACATACGCATATATAGAGAAAAATACCCATATATGAAAAGACTTCCAGATGATTTGTGTTATTATAGATATGCACTCTTTTAGACAATTTGTCTTGTCTGCATAAAACAAATAGGAAAATCAAAAAGTATTAATCAATTTTCTATCATCTGTTTTTAAGACAGGGTTCTAATGACTTAGTGATTAGCCTCTTTTTTAAAAGCCACACAAAATATTTTGGTTTAGCTCTCTGCTGGTCAGATTATACTTACTTTAGCAACTTAAAGGAGTTTTTGCAATCATAGTACCCATATTCAGACATTAATTATTTGAAGAACAACAGTAAAAGATCACTATTCTGTATCAAATACAGTTATTCTATCAGAACCGCCATTAACAGAGGAGGAACTGAAAATAATGACTTTTTGTGATGATCACTGTAACTAGAAGTTATTTCAATCATGTGTTGTTCACTTACATACAATGCTCACATTCTTCTTTCTGAGTTTGACTTTAGTCTTTATTTTCCCAAGTAGTTTTTTTTGAGTATTTTCCAGCTACACTAACTGGCACTGCTCTGCCCTGCCAACAAGTGAATGGCTCCATGCATATTCTTATTTGCACGATGTAAAGTTGGTGCTACAGTTGGAGTTTAGTTGCATTTATGCAAATCAAAACTAAGAAAGAAACATAGTTAGGACTTGTTGACTGACCCTTCTATTACATGTTTATTTTTAAAATTGCTTCCAGTTTTGCAGGTATTTAAAATCTGACTAAACATGTAAACAAAGCAAACATTTAATTGAGTAACGTGGATGTGCAATGTCTGTCTCTGCCTGAAAGTGTAAATTGTATTTGTCTTCAGAATAAAATACACGTAAAATATGAGAATATGGGAATGGTTTTGAGATATGTCCTCTGGTAGGGATATTTACCTGAATGTGCAGGAATTTCTTTAAGAAAGACAGGGTAATAGTAGATAGAACAAAGTCTTTTAGACATCATCTAGAGAGTCTTCAACTAAACTTTACAAGAGAGACTTGAGTAGATTGGAAACCTTAGGGCAGAAAATGTCCTCATGTAAGGACAGATATGTAGTATCTGATCTCTGAACTTATTTTTTTATTTTGCTTCTGGTTTTGATATTTGCCTTGTTATTTCCAGTAGGATAGGAGTATTTAAAATAGATCAATTTGCCTTGTATTTACTGGCACATCTGTGGCAGGTTTAGTGTTTTTTGGTTTTTTTTCTTTTTTTCATTCCTTTAGGTTAGAAAAAATTGGTGGTTTATCCATTAACTATATAGGAAAAGTGTCAGCTGTACAGCACGCTAGCCATCTAACACAACAAGACTGCACATTCATCCAGATCTCTTAAATCTATTAGCCTGACAGGAAAGGTACGTGAAAGCTTTCAAAGGCCAAATTACAAAAATTCAAATACAGTCTAAACTACTGAACACATCCATGTGATGTCTGTTGGGCACTGGCCATAAAGTGACCTTGGCAGAGCTATTTAAACCAATGTTTTAGATGCACGATTTAGCCTGGAGCAAATAAAAAGGCATTTATCACATCAGAGTCTGCATAAGTAATCCCTGTCATTCTTGGACTTTGGCTCCCACTCAACAAAGTTCAGAAAACTATCAGGAAGGTTTAATAATTACAGTTTCTGTTACTCAAACAGAACAGGTTTGTTACAATGAAATAAAATGCCATGTCTGCATTAATGGAAATGAATCAGCTGACAAAATACGTTTGCTATAAAGGTTTCATAATTGTTTTAGGAAGACGACCACAGTATGTGAGATCTTACAGAACAAGAATAGCTATTTGCATGATAGAGTTGCAACCCATTCTACAGTATTGTAATGCTCTTCCTTTGCTTACTTAAACACCTGAACAAGCATACACATGTTTAAAGGCAGCCTAAAACACAGGTTTCTTGATTTTTACTCCAAGGCTGATGGAATATTCATCATTGTACTAAATGCGGCAGGAGAAGCAGCTGCTTCTTATGTATTCTATAGGAAGCAACACCATGTGCAAATACTTGTCAGGAAATTTCTGTTCAGTGATACAGAAAAGGTTGAAGATTGGTTTTCATTACAAATTACATTTATTTTTCTACCTAACAGAAAAATCTGAGGAAAGTAAACCAGAGAAAGCGACATCTGACTTCAGCGAATTCTCCTAACAAAAATCAATCTGAATGCCTTTAACACAAGTTTGAAGAACAGCATATCAGAAGTTATTAAACATTCTTCTAGTAACCATGTGAGGTTGTGACAGTTCCAGTAATCACTGTCTGGCACATCCAAGAAATCCTGGAGTCATAACTTCTTATTAGAAAAGCAAATGTAACATTTCTAGTCTTTCCCCTAGAAAGTCAGAGCTCAGTGCAATCTGATTGCTGCAAAGGCATGTCAGTGAAGAAGGGTGTGTTGCTCGAGAATTTCCTTCCCACCCCCATCAAAACACTTGTGAGAAATCCAGTTAAGAAAATCCAGAGGAAAAAAGCACTATGTCTTCCTTTAACTCAGCCATACTCTGTTCTGTTTGTGGGAAACTCTGAAACTGCTACCTTTCTCTAGGTCTTGAATTTCTTCCCACTTCTTTGTCCTGGACAGAAAAAAATCTGTTCGCCGTACTCAGGCCAGGAAAAATTAACACTTATACGAACCGAGAAAAGGAATTTAGCTTGGAGCTACTGGAGACTATTCAATGGGGAAAGGAGAGACAAAAAAGATGGTGGGGATTATCTGGAGGGATAGAGAAGACTTATCAAAATCAGAAAGAGAGGATTCCAGCGTAATCTGCTCCTTGTGTTAACAACATGTGCAATCACTTGTACTGGCAGCTTGTTTGCTCTGATTTTTCACATTATCCAGGGGCTATGTGTGTGAAGCTGTGGGTATGCATTCACAATGGTTAGTGAGTACCTTGCAATATCTCTGGTGACACTATCCTCCAATCTCTGCTTCCCATTTATTATGTGGTAGAGGTCTGTGACAACTAGCACAAAGCCTGTGGAGGCAGTGTATGTGCTCAGGTCTGCTCCTCCTATATGAATGCAGTATTAGAGGATACATGCTGTAGTTTCCAACCTTCACAAAGGACTAGAATTCCTAAACCGAAACTGCAGTTTAACACGTACATATACAAGCAAAAAAACCCATGAAACAAATCATAAAATGAAAACTAGCAAATTTTTGTTCATTTTTAGTTTAAAATGTTTTTACTAGTTAATTAACTTGAACCACAAAAGTAGTAAGTAACAATATTCTTTAATGAGTTTCTTCATTGATTGTGTGCAGAAGTTCCTGCTTGCATATTTAATATCTGTTTACTGGACTTACTCTATCTAATACATATCTATGTGAGAGATTTTTAAATAAGGCAGCAGAGAAATTTAATATAATGAAAAAAGACTTTTGGTTAGACGTCGCTGTTTTGAAAAGCATTACAAGCATTAGAAAGAATTACTGTATGCATCAGATGACAAAATTATTATTGTTATTATTAAACTTGTCACTAAACCTAGAGGCTGTCAATTATCACTTCTATCATCTGGCTCTCACTTTTTATTAACATTAGTAAAAGAGAAAAAAGCACTGATGCTGGGGTGCTGCAGCTGCTGTGGTCAATGAGAAAGCACCAGTGGCCTCCAAGAGGCACAGGTTCCCAAACACTAGTTCGCTTCCCAGGGCTTCTCAAATGCTTCCCTGACCCACTTCTGAGACAAAACGAGGTAACCTACAAGTTCATTTCCTAGTGAAAAAATGTGTTGTTATGGCTGCTGATCTCTGACATACAGGGGTTTTTTTCTGCTTCCCCACCTGCCTCCTGACGCTGCTGTCCTTCAGCATTTCTGACATCTTAAGAAACAGCCTATTCTTTAAACGCTCATCTCAGCACAAATTTGTGGAGACTTGCTGTTCTTTCCCTGTTCTGTAGAGCACATCAGTTCTGACAATGACAGGAGCTGGCATGACCCAAGAACAGAGCAACAAAGAAATAACTTGCTGATGTTGCTTGTGAAGTTGTGCGAGTCCTGATCCTCCAACTATTTGGAGGACGCAAGTGCAACCTCCTGTTTCTCTCCTAAAATCTGCAAGAAAATGAGGCCAGTGATATCTTGCAGGTCTCAATTAGAAAACCGCCACTTAAATACATTAAAGGGACTGGTATTGATAACAAGTATGCAACTGCACTAGGAGATGGAGGCAGGACGGTCCTAGAAGCCAGACTACAAGGATGGCAGAAGACTGGGATGGCCAAAAAAATATTGGAGCTTCTGAGCATAAATCTGAGCCATCATATGGTAGAATTAAAGCTGAAAGCAAGCATGAATTGTCAAACAAAAATCTCTGTAGCAAAATGGAGGTGGTAGCTGCCATCCAGCTCTGACAGCTCCCCTCCTGCGTCCCCTGCAGTCACGCTGACATGGTGGTGTCTGTGGCCATGACCAGAGCTGGGGCTGTGAGCCCTGAGCAGCAGAGAAGAGACACAGGGCTCTTCCTGAACTGCCATGCATCTGTCTGTCCCACGCCCAGATGGAAAGGGTGCGAAGCCTGTATCTTGGTGAAATCATCTTGCTATTTATAGCAGCATATAGTGGAATTGCATGACACCCAACAGAGTTATTTAGACTCTACAAGAAGGGTAAACAAGACTGAAATCTGGCTATTTGTCTGAAGGTCAAAGAAGGAGTAGGCACTTTAACTCTATGCTAATCAAACCCACAAACTATTTAAAATACTGGATGAAAAGTATACATATATTTACACTGAACATGACTTATGATGTTAAAAACAGAAGAAAAAGCAGAGAGGGAAGAAACAGATGGTGTACCAAATGCCACAAGCGAGTAAACAAGGAGACGTAAGAAACAAAGTCACCACAAAATCAGGACCTGTCAAACAAGTACTGACCTTAGCAAAGGCACACTCGGGCAGACACAGACTCCACAGGCATCTCACAGTGCCACGGGGCACATCACTGAGACAAGGCTTTGTCACGATGTCGCTGTGTCACAGTGACTCCAGCAGCAACTGTTAGACTATCTGTGTCCTCCCCAGCAGCTGCTCTCTGCCACTGCCATTGTCCCACCTGTCGGTCTCCAACAAGTCTGGCCATGGGTTATGCAAGACCATAGCTGTGTGGGAGTAAGTTCCTCTTCTTTTTCCAGACACCTGCTCACCCTGTGATCACTCCTTTCTCAATCTCATCTTTTTCATCTGGTCTATTTATACCTCCTGGCAATTTTAAATATCATTCAGCTTTCATGTTGTTATTTCACTTCCACCTGTTATTCCAATCTTGCCACTCTATTTCCAGAAGACATGATTTTTCTCCATCAAAAATTAGGAGGAGTTTGCTAAAGGAAGGAATTAAACATCTTTTCTACCTCATGGCATCTACGATGGACATCGAAGAGCACCACTATCGCAGATCAGTGATGTCCCACATACACCACTGTATTGGGCTTGGCATGGCCAAACTTTGGTAGTGGGGGGGCTACAGGGGTGGCTTCTGTGAGAAGCTGCCAGAAGTTTCTTCCATGTCCATCAGAGCCAGTCCCTGGCAGCTCCAAAGACGGACATGCTGCTGGTCAAGGCTGGGCCAAATGAAAACGATGGTAATGTCTCTCTGATAACATATTTAAGAAGAAGAAAAAAGTTATTGCTCAGATGTAATTGCGGCCAGAGAAGAGCAGGGTGAGAACCTGTGAGAGGAACAGCTCTGCAGACACCAAGGCCAGTGCAGAAGGAGGGAGAGGAGGTGCTCCAGGTACTCAAGCAGAGATACCCCTGCAGCCCATGGTGAGGCAGCTGTGCCCCTGCAGCCCAAGGAGGACCAGGGGATGCAGAGAACCACCTGCAGCCCAGGGAGGAGACCCACGCCAGAGAAGGTGGATGCCTGAGAGGAGGCTGTGACCCGATGGGAGGCCCATGCCAGAACAGGCTCCTGGCAGGGACCTGCAGACCCACGGAGAGAGGAGCCCATGCCGGAGCAGGCTGTGCCTATGGACTGCACCCTGTGGAACAGTGACCCACACTGCAGCAGTTCATGGAGAACTGTCTCTTGTGGGATGGACTCACACTGCAGCAGAGGAATGACTCCTCTCCCCGATCAGCAGCAGAAACAATGTGTGATGAACTGACCATAACCCACATTCCCTGTATCCCTGCACTGCTGGGGGGAAGAAGTAGAGCTGGGAAGGAAGGGGTGGGGGGGAGTTGTTTTTAAGGTCGTATTTTACTTCTCATTATCCTGCTCTGATTTTGTTAGCAATACATTCAATTAGTATCTCTAATTCTAGTCTGTTTTGCCTGTGATAGTGTTTGGTGAGTGATCTCTCTCTGTCCTTACCGCAACTCATGAACCCTCCGTTGCATTTTCTCTGTCCTATCCAGCTGTGGAAGGGAGTGATAGAGGGGCTTTGGTGGGTGCCTGGCATCCAGCCAGGACCAACCAACTACAACCATTTGCAGTGGAGGATGGTGCCACTCCATCACAGGACTTGGAGCTACAAACATGGCATCCAGCTATTTTAGCATGGATGAATCATCATTCTTGTAGGAAAAGACAAGTGAAAGGGAATATAAAAGAATAAGGGCTCCTGCGGATAGTTTAATATTGACAATCTTTCTAAAGACTCCTTTTCGAAACTATAGCTTGCTTTATTCTTCTATAAAGATTCATGCATTTTCGTCTCCTGGGAAAATAGTGGACACCATAAGGATAACAATATGTTGTTTTTGCCCAGTACATCCTTTTCATCTTTACTAAAGAGTAGCTTTTTTTCCTCAAGATGATGGATAAATGACCTGCCAACAGTCAACTTGTTGCTAGGCCTATACCCTTGGCCTACAAGCATTTCAATAAGTCTATTATCTTTAGCATAGTCATCTCCCTGTTTTCTTTTTCATAGCTAAGTGGGTTTTCTGCCCTAAGTGGGTCACTTGTATCATCATCATCATCATCATCATCATCATCATCATCATCATAGCATCATCATCATCATCATCATCACCACCACCTGCTGTGCCTGTTTGATCTAGTTTGTCCATGGACACTGTTTCTTAGAAAAGAATCTTTGCTGCACTTCAGCAACAGAAGGTTATGATAATCTACATATCTTTACACATATTGCAGCATATTCATAAATGAGGCAACATTTCAAGAGGCACTGCTTATTTCAGCATCCCGATATACTATAGCCAAAAGGAGTCCCTGTCCTCCTTGAAAACTATTAATGTAAGACTGAAAACAGAATTGTAAGTCATTACAAAGAAAGGAATTAGGCATACTTTTCAGTTTCCTGCTCTCTTTCCTCTTTTGATGCAACTTTCTGAGTTGTTACCACAGTCTTTTCTCAAAATTTGAGAAGGCTGTGAAGTAGATATATTAAACCCCATTATAGCAGAAAAATCATTAGTTAACACAGATCTTTCTCATAAATTTATTAGCTGCAGCTTCTTCATTATCAGCTGAGGTCAACAGACTGAACAAGTAGATCATATTACCCACTTAGAAAGCTTTTTATATTTCAAGCTCTTGTACCTAATTTATCCTCAAACTCCTTAAGAAATAGGCACACTATGATTATGATTATGTAAGTATGATTATGCTAATTTTCCTAATTAGGTAGCAAGTGGCATCAATGTTAAATATATTCCATAAGTTTATACAGTGAATCAAAAGCAGAATTCCTACCTGACCACATTGTTTGACTACAAGTTCCTCAGCATCTGGGAAGTTACCTACAAGTTCATGGGGAGCTGACTTGGCTTTTCTTTATGAAGAACATATATGGACATCAGGACTAAAAGAGATAAACCAGCATCACCATTAGCACCCCCTTAAGACGCCAAAATTTGCTAGTCAAGTGACACAGAACCCCTATGGGACTGTCCTACTCCTTCCCGTATCGAAACCATCCATCCGATCCATTTCAAATGCACTAAAAAGTCTAACCCTGCAAAAGCAAAATGCAAAAGATGGAGAAGTTTAAACTTTTGTAGCATATGTACAAATGCAAAATGCATTCTTTTATTTCTACTAATTATTACATCAGCCTTTTTTTTCATTTTTTTTTTTTTTAGCATACTTATCAAAGTAAATACTAAGAGGCGTGAAACAGAAAGAGGAATCGAGTCACAGAAGCACAGCTTAAGCATCACTTTCTGCATTGAACATTGGGTCAAAGATGCCGTTAGCGTAATTGCAGAACAGCCAGTGAAGCTTTCAAAAATGTGAGTAACAGCATAAAGGGCAGGTACATTTTTTATAAATTAATTTCCCCTGGCCCTGAAGACAATAATCATAAAGGGCTCATTTTTTTCTTCCTTATTCAAGTGTATCAGTTAAAATATCAGTTTACAAAGCACATAACATTTCAGTTGGATCCAATGGAAAAAGCAATCATTGCTTGCTCTCTTGGACTTTTACTCCCTGGTTTCTATTATCCCATCAGTAAGTCTTAAAGCCAACATGCTTTTCCAGACTTGAGCTTTATAGGGAAACTCTTCCAGATCTCACATTGCTGAGTTCTGGGTGGTTGTTGTCTGATTCACACATCAGTCACATGTATCACAAAGATGAACATAGAAAATTTTCTTTCTCAAGAACAGGAAATAGAGCATACCTAACATCTCATTGAAGTGCAGAGATGAAAAAAACATTTTTCATAGAAGAAATGGCCATCCTATTTTCTACAGTTCTATGTTTTATTTTTAAACAAAGTTATGAGTTAGCCATTTGTTAAAGAAATAAAAATGCTAAAGAAAAGTTATGAGTTAGCCATTTGTTAAAGGAAAAAAGTTTTGAGACATTTGAATCCAAATTTGTTACATCAGATATTTCAAACTATTCAAGACAGATGAGTGACTGAGTTACAAGGCTGAGTTAAAGAGACAAATTTAAAGTAGGGTTCTTATTTTTAGTGGCATATCTTAAACAGATGATTCCAGTTATGTTACTGTATTATACAATAAATGATGAAAAAAAAATAATTTCGATAGCATTATTAGTCTCACTTCTATGGAGACATCAACTTCCTCTGTTAAGCCACACCAGTTAGAGGCCAAAGAAGCTGAGGATACATGTTATTAAACACCAAAACCCAAGCTAAGCATCTTCAAATTCAGTTCCTGAAAGTCTTAATTTCCTATGTTGTCAGTCTAGTGATGAGAGATTTAAATTGCACATCTACATAACACAAACACATCTGCTTTCTTTGGGGATAGTGAAGGAGGAGAAGGAGGAGGAGGAGGGGAGGAAGAAGGGTTGAATTTCTAATGGGTATCACCTGGTGATGGGATCTATCCGCATCCCAGCCCTGGCTTTCCCCTCCTCTTCAACAGAGAGGGTTCAGTCCCCTGGGGGGAGGTGGTGAGACTGCTGCCACACAGCTCTTCCACTGGGTGCCTGTGTCCCAGTACACAAAGGAGGATGTTTACCTTTGCTGCTTACTAGCTGTCTTTAATGAAACATGGAAGAGAAGACAGGAGCTTGGTGTTAGAGCACTCAGAAGAATCACCTCCTCTGCTTTTGACACTGTTATATCAATGGTCTTTAAGGTCTAAAACACGGACATTCCAATTTCTCTGTTGAGATTCTATTCATTATTTTCATCATCAATCTTTAACACTGAAATGTTATCCATACTATTTTTTACACATGAAAAACCTTTGTTCACAGGTAAGACAGCGTAAGCAAGAAGCTCCTGGCTTTTGTTTGCTACTCAATCCTTTTCTGTACCTACTTAATCTCTTTCAGAGGTATCTAATATCTGTCAGAGGTAATTTTTAGCCTTACTTAAGAAGCACTTCTGACGACAACGTTGTCCTGAGCTTCAGAATGTTCTAATTAAACAGACAGTCATGGAATTTCAGAAACATCTCCTGGGGCCAGTATGCCTTCAGACTGCCCTATAGGGCAGAAATTCATCTGCAGCCCCTGGAGGGACCCCGCACTGCAGAGGGGAGAGTGTGTGAGGAGTCCTCCCACTAAGGAGGAAGGAACAGCAGAGACAACAGGTGAACAACTGACCATGACTCCCATTCCCCCTGCCCCTTGTGCTACCAGGAGGAGGAGGAAGAGAATTCTGGAGTGAAGTTGAGCCCAAGAAGAAGGATGAGTGTGCATGTTTTTAAAATTTGGTTTTTATTTCTCACTATCCTACTCTGATTTGTCTCGTAATAAATTAAACTAATTTCCCCAATTCAAGCCTGTTTTGCTCATGACAGTTAACTGCTGAGTGATCTCTCCCTGTCCTAATCCCAACCCAGGAGGCTTTTGTTGTATTTTCTCTTCCCTGTCCAGCTGAGGACCAACCCTGCCAACACAATACTGAATAGACCAAGGTAATGGATGAGTTTCTACGGACACCAACTTTCCTTCCCTTCACACAAATACACAGCGAGGAACTGTTCCCCCAATAAAAAAATCAAAAGTGCTACACTTATTTAAATAGTTTTAAGAATGACAACTTTGTCCCTATGTCTTCCCAATTTCTCTCTTCTCACAAAGCTTGTAACTTAGGCTCAACCATTTCACTCAGACTCAACACTGGGCAATAGTAGTACCAAGAAAATGTACAGATTATTCTAATTAAGTTACCCAATAATGCTAACAATCAGTCGTTTCGATCACTGCTGCTTAATAACTGACTGTAATTTTTCAGATAAAGCTGTAAAACATAGGAGATTTATGGATAGAGCAACCACAGGCTAAGCAGGTCTGATATTGGTTAATAAAATCTGAAAATAATTGGAAAAAATATTCTCCATGCCCTATTTCTTTTGGCACAAAAATAAAGAAAAATTAGTCGGTGTAGTTTGTGCCAAGGTGGATAGATCTGAATGCTACTTCCAGAATGAGGTATGGAGTTTATGACAACCATCTGCTGAGATCTCTAGCCAATCCTGCCCAAGTGAAATTAAAATATCAATCAAAACACTTCCTTTCCAATAATGGAAAATTTAACAGCAGATTTGTTACCTACACTTGAATATTACGTCTGCCTTCTCTTTATAAATTGTAGACAGTAAAACAAGACTTTTGTACACGCAAGATTAAATCTGCCCTTTTCCCTTCCGTTTTCTAGAACACTGAAAGCCATCGATACCAAAACTGAGAGGCAGGCAGAGTTAGCTCTAAAATAGTAACTACAGTGCTGACCTTTTTCTGGTTTATCCGATCTTGAAAGCAACAAAACTTCATAAGTTTCCTTTTCTTCTTTTTTCCCAAGGTTTTCTTGAGCACAAGTTTTTCTTTTGGCAATAATTCACAACCTATGCAGGCTTAAATGGTACAAGCTCTTCTGCTTGATTTCTGAACTCCAGGTCTACTGCAGTGCTGTGAGAGGCTCTGCATTATATATCACACATGCCCAGTACACATTTACAGCATCTGGTGTCTCATAAAATGTACTTGGTTGGTGTTGCTGTCTTCAAACAGCAAGAAGAGCAAACTGCAGAAGAGGAAACACCACAGCTGAAGCCACAGCTTCCCTGCTGGAGCTTCTGCCCTGGGAGTCTGAGATCAGCTTGCTCAATGGAATTCAGAACCACATTTTCTAGATAGGTATGCGAATCATCAGTCCATATACTAGGAGATGAGTAGAACATCATGGAGGAGTGAAGGCACATACCACTCTTCCTGTTGTGCTAATATGACCTGCAGGTAAGAATTTAGTATCCCCTAAGCTGAGGACTACTCTCTGGATATGTGTTTTAATCTCAGGATTTAATGTTTAACAACCTTAGCTAAAAGTTAATTCTTATTCTTGACAATTAGAATTTATTAAAATTCCTTGACAAGAGAATTCCTGTACTTTGGTTTATGCTTCCATGACTTTTTATATATTTATATTCAATACTGAGGCCAGAGTGGAAGGGTCAGCCTACCAAAACTCCTGGCTTCATCATCTTGTTAGAGCTTCTTTTTATTTGGGGAATATTTTCAGTTTTTCTAGGCTTGAAATACAGAAAGTACAATAATGAAATACCTATCTGTATTTCTGGACTACTATACAACTCTCACAGTTCTCTACAAGCAACTGGGGGTGAAGGTCTCCCAATGTGGCACAGCTACAGAATAGAAGTATGAGTTACTATCACACTAGTTCTTCTAATTTTGTCTAAGTTGTTTAATAACCATGAATTTGGTCAATGAATTAAAATGTATTTAAGAATTGCCAGAGAATAGAGTGGAGAAGTTACTCACAGACAAGAGAGAACTGCATACCCCTACAGTTCATCCTTACAATTACTTGATTTAGCAATCCCCAAGGGATTTCACAGCTGCCAGCAGTGTTTTGACAACATTGTAAATAAAAAAGTTTGGGATGACTTTCGTATGTTCTCTGTAGTCTTAAATGCTACATTTAAGAATTTTACATTAATCTAAAATTGCTAAAATAAATATTAACATATGTATTTAGAAAAGTACACAGTAGATATTGAAGAGGATAAGACTGAGGTTTACAAAAATAATGAAATAATTTGACCATGTATATCCTGAATAAGGAACCGTAATACAACAAACCTCACCCCTCCCCCTGCCCACACCCACAACCCAAGTGGCAGACAACGGTCCATTAAGCTAGGAGGATTGAGGCTGGACAGGTGAAAGAAAATATTTTACACAACAGATAGGGAATTTCTAGAACTTTTCTGCGCAGAAACACACTGAAGCACATGGTATCTGCGGATTAAAAAAGGGATAAGGTCATAACCAACTGCTACAATTTGGAGTTGTCTGGTGAAATCTGGACTGGCTTGTTCCTTTCAGGATGCTGACAAAAATTCAAAACAGCTTGTAACTGAGCATAGCAATTATTTTTAACTTGCATTTCTTTTGCTACTTCAATGTAACAGCATTTTCACAAGCTACAGACAAAAACAACACAGTGAATTTAATATCTGTAATTCTGATTTTGCCATATACTATTTTTATACTTCTTTTACAAGGCACACAGATCATTTTCAAAAGAACAGTCAGCACTGGCCCGGGGATAGAGATTACCTGCATTATTCTTCCATCGTTAAATCCCACAACATTATAATTGGCATGTTTACATGCCGAGTGTTTTCCTATTGATGGTACTACTCAAAGGAAAAAAAAATTCAGAGCAATTAAAATCAGGAAAAGCTCCAGCTTTCTACAAAGCTTTTCTTCTTGAGCACTGGAACTCCCTATCATGCCTTCAGAAGCTTCCATTTCAAGCATTATACTTTATCCTTCAAAGGCTTTTCTACTATTTTCCTTGACTTTTTTGCAATGAGCTCAATTCCTAGGAACTCTGATGTGTTCTAACGGCCTACATAGCAGTGAGAAGAAAGAAAAAATTGCGAAATACCGTATTTCTACACTTTTCCATATGAACAAAAGTGAAATTTGCATTTGCCCTGAATACAAAAAGCAATGAATGAGTGAAATCTGGCATTGGTTTTTTTTTAGTGATAAATTATGTGTTCACAGCTAAAAGAAACATTTTAATTTTAAATTGCCTTGCACAGTCAAGAAGAAACTATGCAAGAAGGGTAGAAACTATGTCCAAGAGGGTATGGGTACCTGGCTAATCCTTGGCAGCTTAATGCCTGAAATTCTGGCGTTGCAATTTTGTCATTATTTACACTTTCAAGCATTGTCATCAATATAACTACACAACACATTCAGTCAACAGAAAATTAAGTAAAACCTATTTTACTTCATTTATCTTCAAAATATACAAAGGCAAATATGAGCTGAACATTGATCCCTCACTTCTGAGGATGATACATGTCAAATCCATAATCCTTGACCAAAGTGTGCTGATTTCCAATTTGGATTTTATGTGTTATCGGGGGTCTGAGAAACTGAAAAACTTAAGCAAATCTTGAGAGCTAGCAAACCTCAAGAACAAACATGAATGAAAATACTTTATCTCAGCTTGACGCGAGTGACAAGAGTGAGGTTCAGCTGTTTTCAAATTATGTGACAGTGCTGAAGGACTACTCTAGAGAACTATTATTCTTTTAATATTGCCTAACTCAATACATCCCAACCACGTCTGACAGAAAAGTCACAGCACAAAAGACAGAAAATGAAAATTTCATTGTGACAGAAAAATTTTTCACTTGGGAAACGTTTTCAGGTTTTTTATTCCCAGCTGGCTTGAGAGAATTATAAATTATCAGAAACCTCTTATGATTCTATCTATTGTTAATGTTTTTAATATCTCCCACAGTAAAAACTGTGAAAGCAATCAAGCTACTGACATTTTCTTTCTACTTTCACTACAGCTTTTATCTGATCAAAACATAAACAGAGATACCTAAGCCACCCAGAAAAGATTAAAAAGGCTTTTCTTTTCTTTATTTGTGAGTCTGCGTACCTCCCGGTCGTTTTGGTTATCAGCTTTGCACAATAATGTCCCTTTGTTGTACGCAACGTTTTTAATATTTTAGAATTGATCAGCTTTTTCTGTGTTACTGTGAGGATTATTCCTTGTATATGGGGCTCTTGGTACTGACTCCTCTCAGCTTGGTTATGGACAGATTGCCATAAAAGAAGATGCTAAAAGAGATTAATTCAAAAAGTGGAAGGATCAGAGTTGCTGAAAGAAGTAGAGCTCACTCAGGCATCCATGAGAGCTCCTTCCTCCAGGCAAGGCCCCCCGGTACCCATCACACATCAGCGAATGAAAGTTGAGGCTCTATGTGCTTTATCCTGAGACTATTTTGGAAACCTGGTTGTTGTGAATGACATATGAATGACATATGTGATTATGAATAGCCACTACGAAAACCTCTGTATCACAGAAGACTCTTGTCTATGCATATTTATCACATGCTGGCACATTTAGGTCATACCTCTGCCAAACCACAGAGCAGGACGAATTCCTGCAATATCCTGTTCAGAACTGAAGACCAAGTTTGCTTGATTTTAAGCCTGTGTTGAGTAAGTAAGTGAGGGTAACAAGTCATACAAGCCTTCAGAAAGGGTCTTGACATTTTTTGACACGGAAGTGTAGGCAAGTTCAGGGAAGCCATTTAAGATTTCATGACAAGGCACAGAAAACGTCTGGATGCAGAATTGTATTCAGGTACTTTATTCCTGATTTAGAACACATCTACAGAAGAACTTTGCTCTTTACCTGTAACTGATTCACTTCTACCTGCTTTCCTAAATGTTCCTGTGTAGTCAAGATTTGATATTCTTGGATGGAAATCATTATAACCTCATTGATTAGTAGACTCAGCTATATAACATTACAAAGGCAACTCTACTCACAGCATAATTAATAAAATGAATGAGCTATCTTAGGCTTTTAACTTCAAGTGCTCCACCACCTCCCAGCAACTTCTATCATCTTGTTTAATTGATGTGATGTGAAGTATCAAGGTCACACACGACTTGGAGGCAACTCAGTTTCATGTTTATTAGCAGGTCACATACCCAGGAGCACAGACCCAGAGAGGTCCTCTGTCAACAAACTAAATCGTACCTTGAAGCAAACAGCAAAGTGACTAAATACTGAATACAATCTGAATGTGTTTCGTGTGGCAGAGACATTCTGTGCCTAACTCTTGTGTCCAAACAGATCAAAAAATCTGGCTCCACATCTCAGCTCATGAGACTCTGCAAAGCTCTTTTGAGATCAAGAAGCAATGGCAGATTTCACCAGTCAAAGTACTAATTCATGGCTGCATCACACTTCAATGAAATCTTCAGCCCAAAACAGGACATACAGACACCTTTGTTGCCTTTCTTTATAAATGACACTTCCTTGGCAAGTCCAGAAGAAATTACTTATTTCAGTGAAACAACTTACTTTTAAGTTTGCACCTACTACAACAAAAACCCAAATCTGGACATTCACTACCTGAGAATGCTACCCATAAATCATAATTTTTGAAAATTATTTAAGTAACAAAATGAAAACGATCCTTTATTAATGAAGGCTGTACTAGTACACTTCACTTAATCAGGACAGAGATAATTACGAAATCTGGTTAATTAGGACTTTTCCAAGGAAGCTGAATTAAACCAAATGAGTTTTGACTGGCAAGGGACAATGGTTAATTGGGATGATAATTCCACTTAATTGGTATGCCTGCAGGCAGTTAAGTGGTCTGTGAGGCTCAGAGGCTAATAACAGCCTTTCTTTCCTCCAAAGACCTGTGCCCATCCAAAATCAGTAAACCAAAATGGTTTTAATGCCCCCATGTACACATTAAGCATCACTCAAAAGTTCACTCTATTCAAGAGGTCATCATCGTAGAACTTTGAAGGAAATTGGAAGTACTAAATTTTCTCCAAATATGTTTCAACTACGAGAAAGGAAATAAAAGACCCAATTTTTTTCCTCGGTGCTGAAATACTTTACTGCTGAAGTTTCTCTCAGCTATCGATTGGAATATTGGAAAACAAAAAAAACCCAACAAAACAAAAAACCCCAACAGCAACAACAAACCCAACAACAACAAACCCAACAACAAAAAAAAGAAAACAATAGAAAAAAAAAACCCAAGCCAAAACAACAGAAGAAGAAAATCTAGTACTACTGGTACAAAATTGCATTTGCCATTCAAAGTTATCTAAATCCCACCTTGCTGACTCCACCATAAAAGCCCCAAGGGCAACTCCCACACCCTTGGTCTCAGTTTCCTGTTCAGCATCCTTTCTCAGGAGACTGGCTGCTGTGTTTGGGATCCCTCCCAGCCACCAGCACCTGTCCTACCCAGCACACTTCTGCACTGCAAGCCTGACTTGAGTGCCTTGACTATTTGGCTCATAAGGCAGCAGAATGGATTTACTATCACTACACGATGGTATGTGGGACAGCTAAAATGCACAAAATAGAATGCTCATCTCCAAAAGTTAAAGTTTTGCTTTTCCTTGAGGAAAATAGTATTTTGAGACTCCCTTGACCAAGAAATGAGTTCTCATATAGCTTTAAGACACCTTAACAATCTTTACTCCTTCAACTGAATTTTTTTTTTAATTTCTAAGTTTCTGACACATAGATGTTACAGCTGCATTATCCTCATTTAAGAAAATGGGTGAAAAGTAAATTTCTTACCATTTTCCCCTGACTATATCATAGCAGAATGCTTAATTTAAATTAATAATAAAAAACAAAAGATAAAGACTTAATGGCATGTTAGGCAAGCATTATTATAAATTCCAGCTTTTCCTGGAGCTTAGGAACTAACAATGGAAAGTCAGAGAGAAAAACAGTAAAGAAAATTACCAAATATCTGAAAATTAATACACTGCAATGTGCAGTGTATTACAAGGAAGAAAGTAATAAAATTATACCGAGTAAATGTTCAATATTTAATCAGTTACACTCTAGTTAAACAGATAATCTTTAATTTGATTCACTAATAACCCAGTGCTGATACAAAATCTTACAATATTGACAACTGTACACATCTCTGTACATGAAGGGAGATATTATTTTGACAATATTAATTTGCTTAATTTGGACAATTCTGTACTGACCAGTCATCATCTACAAGATGTTTTCTACATCTCTTTGGTAAGTGCAGTCCTACAATTTGAGTCAGTGTATCAATATGCCCCTGTCTGGCTCAAGAAGTATGTATTTTTAAAAAGCATTCATATAGACTATTATGGAGTTTGGGGGGACATGTATGTGGGGACAGATTTACATTTGCTTTCCTATAAAGTACCTTATTTCTTTGCACGGAGGGAGGAAATAGGATTCTTTTCCAAACCCCAGGGATACAAACTTCATGAAAATGAAATGTCATTAGCAGCAATCTCAGATATTTCCTGAGGATATAATCTCCAAATCAAGCTTTCTGACTGGAAAAGAGACTGTTCAGTTGTTCAGTGATTTATATTTATGGCCTTACAATGTTTAAATTCAACTAGCAATTCTACAAAAGAAGAATATACCTAAGCAAACCCTATTAAAGTAATGAAAAAAAAAGAGTGCTTTTTATTAAAATACATGGCTTCATGGCAATATTGAGCTCCATCTTTTCTAACTTAACCTTAAAGAAAATAAATTACTTCTCTGATTTTAATTCAACAAGTAACTAAAATATTCAACAACTCCACTAAAATTTCACAGCCCCAAGATATCTAAAGCCTGGCAGGGGATCTTGTCTCCATCTGCAGATCTGTTCTTTGTAATGTTGACTGCTCCTCTGAGCACAGTGAGAGCTTTTCAAAGCATGCAGAAATTATTGTAAAAGAGCCCTCACTTCTGGGCTCTTTATCAGTGCTATGACATCTGCCCAAGGACACACACCTTTACTTCTTATTCATACACATAAAACCCTTTCCTGCTATATACAGCTCACGGTAAAGATCCAACAGAAACGAAAGCAAATCTTGTATTTCCCTGCAACATAATCTCATGGTCTCAGTCTGTTAACACTTTTACTAGAGGAATTTGTACCCAGTGGCACCCTGCACTTAATCAACTGCAACAAAAATTTTGATATGATCCTAGGTAAAAACGTCATTTAGTTATTTGCCTTCTTCTCCAGTTTAACATACTTCCCACAAACCACAAGTATCACCAGGTAGCTTTAAACTGCATTATATTGCTTGGAATTGCCTAATTTTCTTACTATTTTCCCAGACTCAACAAAGAAGTCAGAATTACTGTTGCAAAAATGTAGTGAGACTCTAGTTTGAGAAGTAGAAGACCCCTATGGAAGGTCTGAGGAAGAATAAATATATACAAAACCAGAACAAATATAATCAGTGAACTTCTGAAAAGACCTCGTAATCAAACTGTCATTCCCAGGAGGAGGAGTCCCAGCTGAAGCAGTCCCAGAGTCTGACAAAGTCAGGCACACTAACTCACAAGAGACTTCATCTCTTGTTCTCCAAAACCATTTAATATTGATGTCTATGGAAAGAAATAAAAAATGTAATTTAGTGTCTTTTTCTCTGAGTCATCTGATATTTTCTACTGTGTTTGATCTTTTTTGCTAGCTGTGCTTATTCCTGACTCTTCACCATCCCTGCAGTTCTAACCCTCTACCAATAGCCCTGACTTCAAGAAAATATGGCAACTACTGTGTGGTTTTGTTTGTTTTAATTTGCATTTTTTTGGAAATTTTACAGCCAGGGCCAGTTATTTCTCAACCAACACGCATGAAAAGATGACATTGTCATGCTGGTCCTTACAGTATCTCTGCACGTACCGTTACATTTTACATAGTTCTTTTTATTAGCACTGAGCAAAAATTCAAGTGGGAAATCAAGCCCTAGCTGGCCTGTCAATCTCTGCAAAATTAAAACTATTAATATTTTATCAAAAGTGTTAGCATGCGGTAATAATTAATCGTAATTTCTCTTTGAAATAAAAAACATGCCCATCAATATATTAATGGCAATGTGTAATTTTTACACGGCATTTACCAGTTACTGCATATGTCCTTCTAGAAAATGCTTCCATCACGTTTAAAATGAAAAATATAAAAATAAACAACATAAAAATTATTGTTTTCTCATACGCTTTTGCATTAATTTTTCATAACTAAAATAATAGAAATATTTACAGTACTCTTTATTTAAAAACTACTTTTCCTGAAAATGTAAATTTCAGGAAAAATTCAAGGCATCTAAATTTCTCATGGATTCTGCAACCACAGATAGTATCTTTCTACTGCTATTCATAAGTTTTTTTAATTCGTTTAAATTAATTTAATTTTCATTATTTATTCCCCTTGGTTTTCTTTAACTTTCCCATTCTGTTATTTTTATTTTCTCCATTCTTTCCTCCATTACCTGTGGTCTCATCTACAGATGTGTGAAACACCAGCTGAGAAAGAGAGAATTCACTGGTAGGATCTAGCAACTGGCACACAGTATGTAAAGGTGTCCAAAAAATAGGGCAGAAAAGATCCTTCTTTTAAGCACTATCTCGTGGGGGCTAAAGGAGATAGGAAGATGGCAATTTACTGCAAGGACAATGTTCACAGGAGTAGAATCAGGTTCTTGCATAACAGGAGTTAGAGCTTCATTCAGGTAAAGGTTGGAGTATTGGTGTGCGTGTGTTACTGACCACTTCATCTGTGCAAGAAAACAAAATACCTTCTGCTCTTGCCACATAGGAAGAAAAATATGTATAAGGGGACTGACTTTGTCTTGGGGATATCTGCTAGATATCATAATATTTAACTGCAAGAAAACTGTACTGTTGCTGAAAGAGGCCAGGTTGTAATTGCTGTTGAAGAGCATCCTACAAGCTACTCTCATAACCCAAATGCCAAAGACATTAAAAAAGTGGCACTGGGCAATACAATATTTAGGTTAAATGCCTCTTTCAGAAAAAAAACCCCACAATGTAAAAATGAAAGTAGGAAGGATGTACACGTCTTTTTTTTTGATGTGGAATCTAACAGGCCAACATTATAAAATAATAGACGACACTGTATTATAGCAATATACTTCCTAGTAAGTACAGAGATATGTATCATTATATGAAACTCAATACATAGACTATAATAATATATAATAATATACACAAAATCAAGTAGATTCTCTGTTCCTGCTGGCCTTAGACTACATAAAATCACTTGTAGCTCAGAACTGATTAAAGAGCTGAAGTACAAGTTGAGATTTAATTGATATACCATATAGATAGCCTTCAACTATGGCTGGATATAGTAATTTAAATAAAAACAGACTAGGGTTTGGCAGAAAATGAGATACATTTAGAGTTTGTTTGTATCCCATTTTAATACTAAGGATATGACTCAGCTTGTTAGTTTGAAATGTGACAGAGAAGAAATTATTTTTAAGTGATATTGCAATACATGATTGCACTACAAAACAAAACAGGCTTTTGCAATCCAGCAGAAAGTATGATTTCTGACCATGCAAAAAGTTGAGCTCTGAGTGAAGACTGATTAACCAAATTAAAGATCTCTTTAAACATACTGCAACATATTCACACTGTTTGGGAGACAGATGGAGATGGAAAAATCACATTCTTGTGCAGATATGCAATAGCATATCAGGGACTCATCCCGTTGTATAACATGAATCACCCACTGTACCACACAATATGTGGTAGTCAAGGAGACTGTCAGGATTCCCATTGCCCAAATATTTTTTCAGAGCTTTGTATCACCTCTGTCTTTAACTGCATCTGCCTTCAGTCTGGTATGCAAGCTCCTACTCTGGATGCAGCTCATTTTACAGACTCACATTAATCTATTAAGTGCTTTTCAAAGCAAAATACAGGTATAGACCGGCCAATAGCCAAGGCACAATCTGTCTTTCTGATGTGTTTATAGGCAGAAAAGAAATCTCACTCCAAGTCGGAGCAAAATCTTTGGTGCATTGGTTTCTTTCACTGATTTTTAACTGATCAGTTTAAGGGCAATGACTGGGCAGAGATAACAGTTGTTTATCCTGTGATTTACCATGATGTTACACATGCAATTCCCCTTTTTGACATCAAGGGAATTTTCTTAGCCCTTCTGAGACAATAGCTCTGGTTTCCCAAACCCGCTGTAACTACACTTATTTTACAGCTCTTGGTTGCTTTTCTCTGTCTGTTTTAACTCAGTGGCCCACGTGTATTTGGCACCTAAGGAAATCCTACAGGCTAGGGACTCATGACTTGATTAAAACAACTCAGGAATATGTCTTTAGAACAAGGTGTTATTTGTTCTCTTCCTCAAAAGCAATAATGATGTAAAGCAAATAATGAAAACAATGAACGGCTATCAAATGTTACTCTAAAAAGTGACCTTTTTTTCCTTCTTCAAAGTTCCCCATGACCTTTTGAAGCCCATATTGATTGGAAAAAACATCACCTTTTGCCTGTGTTTTTCTGACAGTTGTTCCACTGACAGCTCTTGGACAGCATACATCTATTAATCATGTTTAATCAGAATCTTAGAGCCCAGCTTTAACTACTATTCAGTGTCTTATTTCTGCATTTTAAGAGAGTTTATAGAAGTAAATCAACAATCAAAAGGAAAATTCTGGAAAAAAAAGCACTTTTCCATTGTTTTCAGTTCCTTCTTGTACTGACCTGCTCAGGCTTAACTCCGTGGTAAGTATCCATTATAAACAGACACGTTGACAATGTACCTTAATCAGAAATAGCCACAGAGCCTGCTGAGCTCTTCTGCTTTCAAGAATTTCTCACTTTCTCCAATCTGGCTCTAAAAACTTTCAACAGCGCTATAACTGAGTTGTTACTCACTGGGTCATTCACAAGTTACGCCAACACGGAAATAACGCAGCAGTGGAGTTGGTGTACAACAGACACAAACCCTGTTCTAGCATGTCAAAAGCAGAGAGTTCAAATGCCTTTCCATGTGTAGTAAGTAAGAAGTGAAAAAAGAAACTGCGTGCATCAAAGAGTTTTCAAACAGCTGAGAGAAAACACAAGCAAAGAGGTAGGTAGTAATTGTACTCAATTTTAATACGCAACAGGAGTTATTTCTTCTTAAGCATACTTTTGTTGACTCCTGCCATCTATCCTCAGCCTTCCTCTCTGAATGAGCTCCTGTCTCTACTAGCTAGTGATATTCTAGGGCCGTCATTCCCAACTGAGTCCCATTTATGGCCTTGGGACTGCCTCACTCCTCTTTCTGCATAATACCCTCAGTCAGCCCTGAACAAACTTGATCACTAGTCTCTAGTCATCATATGATTCTTCAGAAAGATTATGCTTTGTATAGACTTTCTTTCAAAAAAAGGGCTTATTTACCTATGAGAATTTCCTTCTGTTTTAATCCAAGTCACAAACAGTTTCCCTTTGCAGTCAATGACACATGGGCAGCTCTGGAATGCCTCCTCTCCTACTAAAAGCCTTTTCCAGTTTCACACTGAGTTTATCTGAAGGTTTTGTCTCTCTCTGTGATGTTTCCAAAGTGAAGTGCGTAAACTTGGAAGGCAGGCAGCTTATAAGATGCATCCTAATTATCAGCATTTTTTTATGCTGGTGTAAGTGGGCTGATGGCTGGGAACGTACTTTGAGACACCACTCTCACACAGAAAAGTCTCTTCATCTGCTACATGGCTGCAGGTTTTGCACCACCTCTGTAGGTCTCACCCAAAAGAATCTGCTATGTTGGAATGAAATCATCTACTATCAAGATGCAAATCTCCATCTTCAAAATTTGATACACAAAGCAGGTTTAGCAGACAAAGAAGTTTCACACACCAACTCCTCAAGAAAATTGCTACAGACACATACAGTAAGAGAAATGTTCTTATTAAGAAGGTTTCAGCCCTGTCACATCATACATATGGATAGATGTTTAATGGAATTTAATGTCACTAACACAGTTTTATCAACAAACTGTCATTGAACAAGAACGGGGATTTGTTGACTAATTTTTCATCGTGACATAAGAATATCAAGTAGTGGTTAGATTCTTTTCTCTATTTTTTTAATAGGCTGCAATCTTTCCCTGCTATTCAGTGAAGGACTCCTGCCAGGCTGGTCATGGCACAATCACTACACAGTCAGACTGCTACCGCAAGTTTTTCTTTCACTGGCCACATTTTTAATCCACTGCTTATCATTCCAACACAATTAATTAACTTTTGACTCACTGGTCAACCCCAGCTGTATCTGACAGATGTCCTGTAGTCCTAGAACAGTCAATCCTTCCCAATTTCATGGAAGTGCTCATCTACACTGTGAGGAAGATACTGTACATGCCCTTACTGAAGAGCAAATGCCCTCAATAAGGTGAGCCAAAAAACCCACCAAAGAACGAAGTGGTGACTGTCTGGTATACATAAAAGCCTCAGACTGAGAACACTCCCCCTACCTGAACAACCAAAATCCAAACATGAAACACAAAGGATGAGAAATCAGCCATTAGAAAGTAGTGCTGCTGCTCTTAGACCAGTGCACTATGACTCTTCTCTACACTCCTGATTTTCTTCCTAAAACTAACATTACTATACTAGTAACTCCAAAGTATTGCATCATTTTGGTAAAATACAAGTATACCACACTTTATTTTTCCAGCTACACAACCGGTATTTATGGAAACACCCTGATTTTTCTGCATCATCAATGACTGATAATGCTACCATCTCCAGGGATTGAAGTCTGTATATTTTTAGGATTCCTTTTATTTCTGCTATGTTCCCTGAACTCATTTGTATTATCACTGCATTGCTGCCAAATATTTCCTTCACAACTATTCAATTAAATATGGAATTTTTATTTTATAAACTTGATTGCCGTTAATCTGTCTTTTGCATCTTTCCTGATTTTTACATAGTCATTGTTCCTAAGGGATGACATCCCTTCATCACTGAGGTTGAACCAAAACCATATTAAATTAAGCTGGGGTTTTTTTAATGTCAGAAGCTGTTTTCATAGTCAACCACCAATCTTTCCTTTTCAATTTGATATCTGAATTTATTTTTTCCTTTAAAAATCTCTCGTGCCGATGAAGTTTTGTCATATTATTCCTTGCCATTAGGAGACTTAAAACCTTTCAAAACATCAGGAATATATACAAATGTATATCCTTTACTTACTAAACCCTCATGTTTGCACATGCTGAGTGTATACAGGCAACTCTTATAGTCTTGGAGAAGGACATTCTGTGGATGAATATGTTTTTATCCTTCATGCAGATTATTTCTAAACAAATTTATATCATATGCCTTGGCACAGAGCAAATGAGACATCCATTTTCAAACATCTCCATCCGTGGAGATCAAAACTCTCATCAGCCACACCAAAAGTTGTCAAATGCTAAAACAGAGCACTTTGTTGATTAATAATTCTCTCTTGGTTACAGGAGAAAGAATATTAGAAATAGTTGGACTGTCATTGTAATTTTCTCTTTTCTGAGGGGAAGAGTTTATTGAGTGATTAAAAAATCTGGTCTGCTCACCATATTTATAAATTTTATTACAAATTTTGAATAGTGAAGTGATAGTATTTCAATTAAATTATTCAAAGCAATAAAACCTAAAGGTTATTGCAGAGAATTGCTGAAAGGTCTCATTATACTCTATTACTAGAAATAAAACTGGCAGAAAAAACTGAGGGATGATAAATGCAAAATAATGCTTTGAAAATAATTAAACTGAAGTATTGATAAACATCAAAATACTGAAAATAAATAGCTCTTAATTAGCTATTATCATTCAACAAAGATGCCCTGGATTTTTTACAAACGCCATTCAAAAATCAGTGCAAGCAGGAAGAATGGTAAATAGTACTAGAAAAAGCCCTGACACTAAACTACAAAACAACAGAAGATGCATTCCATTACTGGACTGCTTCTTGACTACCAAGATGAGCTACTGTGTGCCATCCTGGCCATCCCATCCCAACAGAAAAATGGAAGAGGCAAGCTAAGGAAGAGAGAGAAAGATAGTCAGAAGTACATCATGGAAAACCAGAGCTACCTCTGCTTCTGTACAATAAAAGTTGGGGGCTAGAAAAGATCCAGAGCAATGTAAGAGTGAGGATGGGTGTGAAATTATCCTCTGCTTTTTAATCATGCATGAAGATGAGGGCACTTACTAACTCATACAAAACTGCTTTAAAACAAACAAGAGGAAGTGGAATTTGGGGTTTTATTTTTGTTTTTACATTCAGTGCATAACTGAACTGTCAAACTTACTGCAATCTTAAGTTTTTCTGAGGCCAAAAGCTTAACTAAGGTTCAAAAAAAGCCTTTGACAAACTCAGGGAAGACAAGTAAAAGTCACCACAGTGTATAAGGCAAGAAGGTCTTGGATGCAGCCTTGAAAAGATTGAATCTTTGACTGCTGGAAGCTGAAAGAACACAACTGAGGTAAGATTACTCTGCATTTTTGTTTTTTCTTTCATGCTTTCCTAAGTGATCATAACTCAGCATTGACTACACTGACTTTTGCTACATTAAAAAAAAAAATAAGGTTTACTAATAACACCAAAACCCGCTTTCTTCCTTTAAAAAGGAAAACTATTTTAAAAATAAATAAAGAAAATAAAAACAAAGCCCAACACACTGTAGGATCTGCAGTATGGTTTTCAATTTGAATGACAGCATGAAAATACTTTTTTTATTTAGGTGTATTTGCACAAATGAATTAAACCTTAAAAATCCAATTGTCATTTTGCTGATATATGTGAAAGAGAGATAAGTAACCTGCAAGTTAATCTGGTTAAACCAATAACCAATTCCTTGGAAGAGCCAAAATGAGTAACTCTTATCTCCTTGCTTTCAGTCTTATTTTTTTAACCAGACACTGTCCTTTTCTTTCCTCATATTAATGGGGGTGGGG
>VZTI01001107.1:1491993-1645475 GCA_013397865.1 Struthidea cinerea | reverse complement strand
AGAAAGATACGAATATATGTGATGGGAACACATAACAACACCTTGCACATTTTTTTTCATTATGATTACAGAGTAATTCTTTGCATGAAAACCAATTATTTTAAATACACTTTCTATGCCTACTTTTATACAGAACCACATGGAATTTTATTTTCAAACCATAAAGCTGCAGCCTCTTCACTGGGTCAAACAACCAGCCTTTATTGTTGAGTTGATTGACCAAATTTGTACTCACACACAGAGCTCTTAAATGAAATGCCACACGTGCAGGAGGGTCTGGTGGTCTCGCTAAGGTGAACAGCCTAATGTGCAATACCACAGCAAACTTCTTGCTACATATTACAGACCAGCAATGAAAAAAAGAGAAGCAATACTGTGGGATTCAAATTTTTCTGCATGAATTTTATCACCTGCACTGAAATAATTTCTTCTGATCTGCCACTGGTGAAAAACTGCCTTAGGAAGAGGAAGCAGCAAGACAAGCCTAAAATTGCTGATGAATATAGACTCACCAAGCAAGTTGTAAATATTTCTTTAAACTACAGCCATGTCTCAGTATCATGCTCAGCTTAATGGTCAGTGTGAAATCCCTGCTCAGGTTCATGTCTCTGGTTGATCTGAAAGGGCTGGCTCTGACAGTAAGGCTGTGCCTCTTATATTGATTCCTCTATGTGTCAGAAAGAGATCACCAAGGAATTGTTTTCACCGACTGAAGAAGTCTTGGAATATCTAAAGAGGTCTTAATCCACTCATAGTGGGAGTATCAACCCTTAGAGCACACAAGATGCAGCGAAGTATCTATGCTGCCTTGAAGCAGACGGAGAGCTAAGTCTAGGAAAAAGACACTTTTAGTTTGGCATTTCAACAGATGACCCACTCTTCATGACACAAATATGAACACATTTGAGCAATTAGTTGCTCTTTGTATTGCTATCCATTTTATAGCTTTAAAGCAGAAAGAACCAGTAGTCGATACTGTATATCAATAACTATATAAAAAAATTCAGTCAGTTGAAAAATAACGGAATTTAATTTTGAATTGAAAAGTTCAAACATTTTTCGTGTACATCTCCACCCCCAAACGTTCACTTTGAGAGAAAGATTTAGGATTATTTTCATCAGGCTTAAAATAAGTGATTTAAACAACACAAGTGCTGCTCAATCAGGAAAAACTTCATCAATGAAAAGTCAAGAACCACAGTCCACAAGTTGTGATGACTCTCTTGAGTACACTGATGTTTGAATGTATTCATAATAATTTGATTTGTTAAGCAATGTTTAGGAAAAAAAGCTGTGAAGAGGTAAAGTGCTATGACATTTTAGGCCTTAACAGAATCTCTGAATTTTATTTCCTTGATTATCAAAACTTGTGGGTGGAATTGCCAGAGATGTTGCACACTGGGAAAAACAGTACAACTAAAACAGCTGCTAAAATTTTTCCTTAGCACAGTTTTAAAGTAATTACTGTACTAATTATTTATTACTGCAAGTATTTTTGCAGAATGTGCAAGTGTAAATTATTTACTTTGACAGGCATAAAAGATGTATTTTAGAGATGCAGCTGTGCTGCTGCTCAGTGTCATATTTAGGGAAATATTTTGCCTGTTGAAGTTCTTTGAAAGAGGAAAAAAAGACTGGCATCCCCCCACCCACACTACAGCTTATTTAGAAACAAATGTAAGATTACAAAACCACGGAGTATGAAATGGTATGTAAACAGAGATTTCATATTATACTGTAGCACAGAAGAAATTCAGATGGCTAATAAAAGATGTGCAAAACAAATGTCATATAGCTAAAACTGACAGAATTGTTACTGTGTACTGTACGTACACAGAAAATCTGTAACTTTGCTCCCTACTATATATGAGTTCCTATACATATTGTAAATGCATGTTTGAGGTAAAAGAATTTCTTTTGCAATATTAGATGGAGAAAGACCTCCAAGCGACTAAACTCTACTTTCGGATGTTTTAATTGTTCTCACTGAAACAAAATGGCCTCAAAGTTGTTTTCAATTTCCCATAGATCTCAATTTTTTCATAAATAGTTCTGGCAAAAATAACTTCCAGTGTGAAATTAGTAAATTTTTATTTCACTGAAAGGCTCTTCTTCCTTAGTGATTTTTCATCTTTAATTAGCTGGATCAGTGAGAACAGATAATATTTTCAAATGATTGGTAAGAAAATTATTTTAATCAATAGTATGGAGCAAGGTGAGAGAAAAGGATTGAAGTTAAACAGTCAGTAAGATATTTAGGCACCTACAAGGAAGTCTGGAAGACATTGTAGCCTGAGTTAAAAACAGCATTAAACCCTGCATTCACCTGCTGCCTCACCACAGTGATTTCTAATAACAGAATCTGATCTGATCTGATCGGATCTGATAAACACCCTCAGAAAACTGTACAGGCAGATGATCACCAGGGATTGTCCATCAACTGGACTGCATTACATGACCATGTGTTTACTCCCAGCCCTTGAGTGGTGCCAATATGACTCATTTTAAAGCAGATACAAGTGTCTAGGATAATGTATGCAAATATGTTGGACAGCAGCTTTTAAAGTGGTAATTGGTTCAATTTCTGATCATCTGACCACACAGTTGTAAACAGTCTTTTTAAAGTGGTCACCGCAGCTGCAATCTGCCCTCTACATAATAGCTCCCTATTACAGAGCACTCATACGTAAAATGAATGATCAGTATCTGCTTCCCTCATTCTCCCAAGGGATGCTAACCATGTCAAATAAAAATGCTTTGCTTAAAGGGATAGAAATGTGAATCAGAAAAAGATTCTGCATGTGTTAGAAAGCATAGAACTCCTAAAGACAGTATAGCTTCTTACTACATGGAAATTAGGAGCTTGTTTGGAAAATATATTTGTATGTTTGCATGTACATCAAAATTATCTAATCCTATCTAACAAGACTGATGTAGAGTTTCATTGATCACTAACTGCATTTAATAGCTACGAACCTTTAAAAATCAGCAGATTTTAAAGTTTGAAAAGCTTCTAGGCTCTCCTCCCCTCTCCCTGTTCCCCAGTCTCCCCTTCTAGTTTGTCGACCCTGACATCCCATTCTGAGGCACTGAGATCTAACATCAGCCTTAAGTTCCTCACCCAGACCTAGGTCCCTGGCAGTTTAGGATCAGAAGTACTTGGCTGTCAGATACATATGGGTTTTATCAAATCTGTGTTGGCCACAGAGGTGAATCTGCAAAACACAACCTCCTCCTAGGCATCCCTACTGTTTGTACTTTCCACATAGCTAATACTGGATAATTTCCATTACGTTAGCACCAGTTCCAAATGCGATCGTTAATGTAAAACCTTGACTTGGGGAACACATTCTGGTTTTCATTTTTACTAGCTTGACAGAAAAACATTGGAGCAGGCAGTTGTGTTTCAAAACTCTGAGATTAATCCTATTTACTTAATCATGGGTCTTTTGATCTGTCACATTTCAATTATATTCAAATTTTCATACTGAGTAAACATCAAATAAAAATGGAGCACAGTTTCTAGCTAGTAATTGGATATGACACCCCACAAAGCCTTAATTTTGAATAAAACCCACCAAAGAACCAGCAAAGTCAGTTACAAAATCAACCAGTTAACAATGTCCCGCTGGCAGCACCCCCACAGACCTCAAGCCATTTGCAAAATGGAAGCCACAGACACAAACAAAGCAGCTTGGCTTTGGAAATGTGTCAGCTACCAAGGGCTGCAGACACAGGGGTTCAGTCATGAACTGAAACGCCTGTTGGAGGGAGCCCAACGCGCCACCTGAGACCAAGCTGCAGCTTTGAAATGTGTTAACTTGTGGCACAGACAGTGCCAAAAGCGGTTTATAACTCTGACTTGGAGGTAAAATCTTCACTAGTAGAAATATGGATACCTATTA
This sequence comes from Struthidea cinerea, assembly GCA_013397865.1. Classification (NCBI taxonomy): domain Eukaryota; kingdom Metazoa; phylum Chordata; class Aves; order Passeriformes; family Corcoracidae; genus Struthidea; species Struthidea cinerea. Next base: position 1,641,570 of record VZTI01001107.1, on the reverse strand, counting down.
TTGGATTGAAGGTTGAGGGTAAAAATGAAGTAATCACATTTAAATCAAAAGCAGTTGTTCATGAAAACTTTGCCTCAGTTAGTAAATGTTCAATTTTTTTTTTTCCTCAGTCCTGTTCTACATTTATCTACTGTTCTCTTATTATGTTTTCTGGGCATTTATCTTAAAATTCAGTCTCATTAAAACTTCTGGATAAGGTATAAAAACATTATTCCATTTCACTGACATGATCAGTGTAATTTCTGAGGGCAATATTTCATGTAATCTTCACAAAATTCATAAGCAATGTGAAAACTCATTCGAATAGTTTATTACATCCTTGATTTGGTATAAATAAAACTGTTATATTCTACTGTTTTATCCCTGTCATGCAATCCCAATATTCATTGCTGCAATAAATTAGGTCTTATAAACAACAAAACATCATAAAGAAAATTCAAGAGATGCTGCAAATAGGGAACAAAAAGGAAATCATCCAATGCAATCTTTCTGAGGGCAAAACCCTTGAAACATGTTGCAACCAGTCAGTTAATAATTGCTTTGTAAATCCAAAATGAAGCAGAGGAGATAAAACTAACAAACAAGTCATAAAGTACAATTGTTACTTGTTTGGAGTGATTATGATTCCCTGGAGGGAAGAAGGGCACAAAAAAGCCGGTTAATGTTCAAGGATCACCTCTGCCAAGTTCAGGAGTGAGCATCACAACGAAGAGGAAGTCAGGCAAAAATGACAGGAAGCTTATATGGATGAACAAGAACCTCCTGGACAAACTCAAAAAGGAAGCCAACAGAAGGTAGATGCAAGAACAGGTATCCTGGGAGGAATGCAGAAATTGTCCAAGCAGCCAGGGATCAGGTTAGGAAAGCTAAAGCCCTGATAGAATTAGAATTGGCCAGGGATGTCAAGCGCGACAGGAAAAGTACATCAGCGATAAAGGGAAGACTAAGGAAAATGTGGGCCCTCTCCAGCACAGAACGGGAAACCTGGCTACCCAGGACATGGAGAAGGCTGAGGTAATCAACGACTTCTTTGCCTTGGTCTTCACGGACAAGTACTCCAGCCACACCACCCAGGTTGCAGGAGGCACAGGTGGGGACTGGGGGAATGAAGAATTGCCCACTATAGGAAAGGATCAGATTGGAGAACATCTAAGGAATGTGAAGGTGCACAAGTCCATGGGACCTGACGAGATGCATCTGCTCATTCTGAGGGAACTGGCTGAGGAACTGGCTAAGCCACTAATCCATTCTATTTGAGAAGTCATGTCAGTCTGCTGAAGTCCCACTGACTGGAAAAGGGGAAAAGTAACCCCCACTCTCAAAAAGAGAAATAAGGAAGACACAGGAAACCACAGCTTTTTCAGCCTCACCTAAGGTCAGAATGATCATGGAACAAAGCCTCCTGGAAGCTTTGCAAAGACACATGTAAAATGAGGAGGTGAATGGGGACAGCTAACTCGGCTTCACTAAAGACAAATCGTGCCTGACAAATTCAGTGGCCTTCTATGATGGGATCTATTACTGCCACTATCAACCGTGTTCAAAATCTCAGAACAGAGAATCTGGTTTTATATTTCCTCCAGCGTAGCTATTATACTTGTGCTGGAAAATACATATAATTCTTACAAATAAATAATGTGTTACACAAAATATATGCTTGCACAGATGCTGAATATTTACAAAAAATTTTAATGCTACTCCCGAAACACACTGGTCCCTCTCCCTTATTCACCCAGGCTGAACAGAATATGTGATGGATGTTAAAAATCCAGGTGCCATCAGCATTGCATCATGCTAGAATGCAGGAGCTCTCTTCCAGAATGAAAAGGACATAAGAAGATAACTTTAAACAGGAACCTCTGACAGAAACAAGCTGAAGTTTAAGAAAGTCATGAACAACTGGAAATAGGGTTATCCAAAGGACAAAGACTGGAAAATTTTATAATTGGCCCTGTTATCATTTTAAGTTGTAACACTCCAGACTTTTCAGGAACCTGTTACTTAATGGTAAATTTTCTTCCAGTAAAATGGCTTGGCAGATCTTTGCCATTAGCTTGCAGCCAAAATGTCATTCCACGATATGCTGCCAGCATTACAACATTGACCTAATTTGTCCCTTGTGTTATATGTTCAACATAAAGTCAGAAATCGTAAAAAAGAAAATGTGTTATTGTCTCACAGTTATTTCAAAGAATTTTAAATGTTATTTTATCACCAGTGTTCCTAAACTGGAAACGTAATAAGGAGATGAGAAGGAAGAATCAGAAAGACAGATTTAACTTGTTTAAAATGTAGCTCATTTCTGGGCACTCACTTGATGCCAATAAACTTTTTTATTTAAGAGAAATATCTAGATATTTATTTTTAACAATCTTAAGTTACTTAGTTTGTGTTCTTAAAAAAAAAAAAAAGTTTATTTGCTCTTAAAAATTTGAACATTTAAATAGTCTGCTTCACTATTTTGCTTGTAACGTACTCCCCTTTTCCCCCACCAAGAAGCCCACACCAAAAGAAGCATTGAAATTCTGCCATGCAATTATTCATATGCCTCACCTGAATATCTCTTATTTTGGCTTCATATTACTCATAACAAAAAGGCACTCGTTGAATCCTTTCATTATTATCAAGAGACCTGAAGAGTTACCACATTTATTTTTTAAAATAAAAAATAGAAACAAGCTCTCATCATATTCTTTTTAAGGGATGTAAGTTCTCAACATTTTTAGAGCACTAAGAACTCTCAGGACAGACCTCAGAAAAAAACTCACGTAATTCTAGTACTACTTTACTCAATATTTAGTATACATATGCTTCAATTCTAAGACAAATTTAAGTATGAAAATAGCATGGAATAAATGTATAAATGTGGAAAAAACAAATTTCAGAGAATTTGAGGAAAATCAATAGACATAAAAGTAAGTATTTCAGAAAGTGATATATTTACCATAAATCAAATTGAAAAAGTTCACAGCTTTAGAGTATGTTTCTGCACTCTCCTAGCTGATGGAAGATTGCTAAACTGTGGTCTGAGTCATAAGCCGAACAGAAATGTCTTAGGAATGTTTTGCTTATACTGTTTCCTCCACAAGAAATTCATTAACTTCATTAGCAGGATATTTAGATAAATTGTTACATGTATTAAAATGTTTTCACAGATTTAAATATTCAAAAATCTTGAAAGTGTACTCTCATACCAATGACTAATGTCTGCAATCAGAAAACAAAAGTAATCTACCAGTTCCGCCAGAAACTAAGAAAGGAAAGCAAAAAACACTGACAAATGGAAATAATAAAATACCTAGAAAATACATCAGGGCATCACCTCTGATACTTAATGGCCTGTTTGGCATCTCCCTGGGACAAAAGAATGAAAGATGAAAGTTCAACAGAACAGGTTGAAGGGGTTTTTTTCATTCGTTTAAAGAAGGAACAAACTCAATGTAACAAAACCATAACCTGTCACAGAAGAATGTTACAAGTGACTTACAGGAACCAGGAATTTTTTTATTTCTTCCAAGGCATGACTCATACGAGAATACGCCTCCCCAGGTGGAGCAAACACTTCAATTAATACGTGGAGCTCATCACTCAAGTGCGCGTATTTGGCTTCTCCACTTTTCCTTAGTTCTTCCTCCTATGAAGAAAGGGTGGATTTGTTTTTTAGAACTGAAAATCTACTAATTTTGCAGTGATTTAGCACTCACAGATAACATGACAGAAGGACAAACTATAAGCAGACTTTTAAATCCTTTGAGAAATAAAAGTCTAGTTCAAGCCACTTAAAGATTTAAAAATCAATTCTGAGTGTTTGAATAATAAACCCAGCATAATTATCATCTAAACCAGATTTTAATCAGCACAATGAAAAAATGCTAAATACTCCAGAAGGAAGTACTGACATATTAAATCCATAATGGAAAAGCTGCATTCATCTGTCTGAATCTTAGCTCCTAAAAAACCCTTTGGAATGCTATTGTTTAGCAAAGTCTTTAGCTTCTTCGATGAATATCTGCAGCCTGTACATTTTAGTATCACCAAAGAAAAATATGCCCTAGGACTTTTATCTGAGACACACAGTCACAGAATCACAGGATGGTTTGGACGTGAAGGGACCTAAACACTATCCAGTCCCAGCCAGTTCCAGCACCCCTGCCATGAACAGAGACACCTTCCAAAAGCTCAGGGTGCTCAGGGCCCCATCCAGCCTGGCCTTAAACACTCCCAGGGATGGGGCATCCACAACTTCTCTAGTAAAACCGCTCCAGTGTCTCGCCACATCCATAGTGAAGAACCTTTTCCTAATGTTCAACCTAAAACCTACTTTCATTCAGTTTAAAGCCACTACTCCTTGTTCCCTCACTATGTGCCTTTTAACAAAGTCCCTCTTTGGCTTTCTTGCCCTCTTTTTGTACTTGAAAGGTGCCATAAATTTACCCTGAGCCTTCTCTTTTCCAGGCTGAGCAACCCAAATTCTCTTCATAGGAGAAGTGCTTCAGCACTGATCATCTCCATGGCTCTCCTCTGGATTTGCTCTGACAGATCCACGCACTTCTCATGCTGAGGGCCCCTGAGCTGCTCTCAATACTCAGTGATGTCTGAGTTTCAGTCCCAAAACAGGGTACCTATGCAATGCAGTGTACAGCAGCTCAGATGGTGAATCACCTCACCTAGATAAAGCTCAACCACCTTTGGGTCCAAATTTTCTAGCTATACAATAAGCCTAATAATCCTACTTCACGTTAGAGTAATCTTCTGAAACATCAATCTGCTTTTTCACACAAAGCTTTGAGATGTCAAATGTAAATTGCAAAATACATTTCTTAGTAGTTACTGCCCCATAAAAATGAAAGACATAAAATAGTGATCATGTTAATGGCACTGGCTATGACAATGTAATGAAAAATCTATGCCATTACTACACAACATAGCCATAAGTAATGCTAAAGAAATGATGAGTTGAACTCTCAGTCTTCAAAAATATTTTGATAAATGTAATTTAGAAGAATGTATGTATATACAGAAAACATTATCACAGAAAAAGAAGTAAACTAATTTTCTTGAAAATGGAGAAGAGGTTATAGCTTTTTGGTATATACTAAAATAATAGTTTATGAACATTGAGCTAAGTTATAAAAATTGTAACAACAGATTACAATTCTTACTGATTTAGCTTATTTAATTTTGCATTAACTTCACTTATTTTAGCCTTGAGTAATTTCCACCAATGCTTGCTACCAAAAACATTTACACAATGCTATGCACCTAACAGTAAGTATACAGTTCTTTTTATCTACGTTAGAAGATCCAGCCCCAAGGACTTTTTGATTTTCCAGAGAATACACAAAAGCTACATCCTTTAGATCCAGAACCCAAGATCTGGCTCCATGCTAAGTCAACATTTTGCAGATTATGATAAAATCATAACTCAATAAACGTGAACTATTATTTTATTTTTTAATTTGAAAATTGACAAAACTGTTTTCAACTGAAACTAAAAAATCAAGATAAGACATAATTGTCACAGTATTTTTATTTTTACAGTTAAATTATCTTTGGCATTTTAGCTTATCACTGAAATCTCATTGAAATGTCCATAAGAACCACAGCACAATATAAAAGCTCATCATGAGATGTTACATTACCTTTCAATTTTCTTGAAAAAAAAGTCACACATTTGATTATTGCTTCTGGAAAAATCTGGTATGGAGTATTTCAATAGAATTAAGTTTTAATAATTATAAAGTTACATCCTAGTGATTGCTGGAAGTTGCTTTCCTGTTGCTTTTTAAAGATTCTGAGGGAAAAAAAAAAACGCCAGAAAGCCCCAAAAGTTATCTCTCAGGAAAAGACGACCAATAAACTTAGAAACTGGACCTTTTTGTTCAGAAGTAGAAAAAGCAAAAGAATAATATTTGGCTCATTATTTTGAGGAGGATTTTGTACAGCTAAGACATCAGTAACATGATTTTATAACGCATACCTGTCATACAGAAAGTTAGGAATGTGCTTCTTCGGTGGTAACAATGGCAATTATGTTTCTCTTTTATTTCCTGAACAAACTCGGGATTTCTTAAAAAAACATCATTTTATAACCTGCCTCTTCGGTGCAGCACATGCTCTCTTTCACTACTTGGCACTTATTTCTATAGCTGTTAGAAACTGCAGGATGAGGTTGTGAGATCCTACACGTTTCTTTCTGAGAATCCCTAATGAGGTTTCTTCTTGTGGAACACATGGAGTTAAAGACTGAATTTTCACACAGTATCTCTTCCCATAATAGGGTAAAATGTCACAATAATGCTCCTTTTATTGCACATGTGTGTGGATACAGAGAAACTTAATTGAGGAAAATTATGGATGAGTAAGAACTCACAGACCACGTGAGCACTGTACCAAGCTCTGCTTCCAAAAGCCAGTGAATATGACTTTTGGGGACTGAACGTAGCCTTCCATTTAATCGTGTGGCAGGTATCAGGCATCCACCAAGCAAACAAGAGAAGTGACTCACACTGTTGGAGAGACCCTCGTTGGTACAGCAGGTGATACCTACTGGCAGCTAGGTACAGCAGTACAGATGAACAGGCTCTCCCAGGAGCACATGAAGATGGACAATACCTGTGTGAATCTGCATGAGCAAGCAGCACATCCCAACTGCACAGCAAAACGGTCAGTGCTGTGGACCCAATATCCATACTACTTCTATTTAGGATGACAGCACTGCCCCTTGTGTAGCACGGCAGTGGGTTTTGCCTCCTGCTAGTTGTAGTCTGGTTGCAATAACTGAGTTCCCATTAGAAGCCAGAGAGCCTTTCTGGAGCCCAACTTTGATTTGTAGGAGAGAAGCCCAGTTAAAACCCTGTGAGCTCTGCTCACTTTAAATAATGGGAATTGGGAATGATCAGGAGGCTTTCCTCTAAACTGTGCTTCTGAGTTAAACAAAAACACTAATGAATAAACACCCCATGTAGCACTGGTAAGGACTGAAATGGATTATGAGACTTTCTAGCACCTGGTACATTAAGGCAGAATAGGTGAGATCATCATAAATCTGTTTTATATGGTGTTTTTTACAAGGCTATCTGGGTGCGAATGGCCTTGCAAGGCCCTAGTGGCCTCTAATGCACCAGAGCAATCACCTGTGGACTTTGGCTGTTTCTCATATAACTCTGCCTTAATCACCTCTGAGGTTCAGGTATTCCCCATGGCTCAGTCTGTAACTTCCGCTAGATTCTCACAGCTTTTTATGTTCTACGATTCCCTACATCATGTCTGGCAGTTTTTTAGACCCTGTTGAGCTTGCACAGCCTTGGCCAGTGGCCACCCAGCAGCCAAGTTGTTCTCTCACAGCCCAAGCACAGAAATAACTGCTTAAGCTTACTCATGTATACATGAAATGAATCACAGTGGAAGGTGATATGCATCGAAAGCCTGATGGATTCACTGAATCAAAATGCAGTTAAGTCTCAGGCACTGGATCCTAGGGTAGGAAAACAACAAACCTGGGACCTGATCAGTTCTGCTTTATAAATGGAATGGAACAGACTCCCTGGGCTTCTGGATCAGCGACGGCAATCTCTCTTAGTATGGACTCTCAGGTTCATAGTATGGTTCTTATGTAGTTCATGGTGACAACGTTTTACTTCAGTGTGGGTTGAGCACAGCAGAGGAAACACACATGACCCTCCAGAGACAACTGTCCCTCATCCTGATCCTCTTCCACTCCATTCTGCATGTCAATTCCCTTCATCTCTCAAGAGTGACAGAAGCCAGTTCCCCTCATCCCATGTGCTTCCGGCTTCCTTCATTCTCATTTGCTGCCTTGAGTGTCTGTCACACAGTGCTGAAGTCCATCCACTCTCAATGTGGTGCATGGCTCTATAACCCGCTCCCTCAACAGGATAACAGGTATTTTGAAACACCTACTGTGTTTTATAAATTCCAGTTGACCAAAGCAGGGAAAATGACTTATAAAACTATACCAGAAATATTAGGACTACTGACCTCTGTAAAAGTGAAATATGTGAGTGATAGGAATGTAAAAGCCAAGAAAAATAATTAATTATCTCTGGATGTGAAAGGAGCCTTAACATTTTAAAAGGATGTGTGTTGATAGAGAACTGCTTTCTGTCTGGAAGCCTGACCAAAATGCTTGAATAAAAATAAAGTTGAAAGAAATGGAGTTTGCACAGAAAACAAAGTTATACAGTCCAGATTGGTGAATAAAAAGTGTACTTGTAACACTGAAATAACAGCGTATCAAAGAATAATAGAAAATAAACTTGAGTAGGAACTATGTAGATTTCAGAGATAAATTTCATCAATACAAAACAAAGAACTTCCTATAATGAAACAAACACAGCTACAAAAAGAAACAATGCGTGCTCGAGGAACAACATGAGAATTGCAATGGATTTCATATCTTGCAAGAATTTACAAAGAAAAGCATAGTGCAGAGACTAGACAAAGATGATAATAACAGGGCTGCTGCTACACAGGCATTATTCATAAGATCAATGGGCAATGCTACAGAAGAAGATTAATGAGCATGCAGTTTGACAAATGCAAACCTATTAATTTTTAATCTGCACATAAATGAAAAAAATCAAAAAGTTGTCTGCCACACTGATTGTAGTAAAAGTAACAGTGAACGAATTTCTTGGTGATACTGGGTTTGGAGTTAAAAAACTTTCAGGTCCAAGGTCCTATCAGTGGAGAAACAACTAACAAAAAAGAAAAAAATGAAAAGAGAAACAATGTGATAATGGATAAGGCATTGGAAAGGGATTCAGCAGAGTACAGAATGAAGCGAAAAGACCTTAGCTGTTCCTTGACTCTTGTTTTTAAACCAGTTATTCTCACTCCAGGAAGAAGAATAAAGAAGAGGGAGGTAGTGAATGCGTGAGGAGAGCTCACACAGTAGTGCAAAGAGAGTGGGTGTACAACATCTGCAGTCAGCCACAGAGACCCCATCATGAAATGCAGGCATTAGAAAGAACATTGCCTACAGCAGAGGAAATTACTGGAGATACAGACGACAACAATTATTTTTCTATACTTGATTCATTATTAAAATTTTCATTGTTACTTTGGTAAAATGTTACTCTGGAGCAGAGAATTGTGTACATTCAGTACTGTCTTGGGCAAACAGGTCCTTCAGTGCTTTACTTCCTGATGATTTTCATAATGAAATACAACAAAACCTTAATGGCTAGGAGCTACTGCACCATACCTAGATCATCTTTTTGTTTAAATGGTGAAAAGGAAAAGAAAGACTAATCAGCAGAAGAATGTGATGATGAGACAACCCCTATTGAAAGACCATTAACACCTGACACAAAGGTTAAATGAAGAAAAAACAGAAATTCTTTGGGGGGAAAAAAAGTTTAGGAAAGCTTAACACACTAAAGTGTTATGTGCCAAAACTGAGGCAAGAGATGGTGACCACTGTGACCAACAACTAGTGATCTATGCTTAAATTCACTGCCAGAAAACTTAGAGCAGCAATAGAGTTCACAGACCTAAAAATGTTTCTACACTTGTACAAATCTAAGCAGAAGCTAAAATAGCATAGATAAGAACCACTTGGGCATTAGACAATTGCTCCTGGAATTAACCAAGCCAAAGATGTTCATTGAATACAATAAATGAATTGCAAGTATGCAAAACTTATGTAAGAAATCAAAGATCCTCAAGAAATCCTTGATTACCATACCTAAAGATGCTTCCTAGGATTACGTTCATCTTAAAACTTATGATCACAACTCGGCATCACTGCAATTCAGATGCCTTCAGATTCAGGAAGAAGACTTCACCTTAATTAATAGGAGTAGAAAATGTCATGCTTTTATTTATGAGAGGCTAATTAGCAATTTGTTGCAACCAAGTTACAGTGTAGGTTGCCTGAACTCCAAACAAGATGTTACACTTTTACTGTGGGCAAAAACATAAAAGACGTCTTTTTCTTTTTTTTTTTTCCCTTAATCAAAGATTTATTAGAAGTCTAGTTCCACACTAATGATTGCAGCTCAAATTCCATGCAGGCAAAAATGACACATAAACTAACTTTCTAGTGTCTGACTCTTTCCCTGGTGTTACGCTCACCTTCCACTGCCCTGGGGGTCCTAAGGTTAATGGCTTCAGTTGGGAGAGGACAACACTGATGTGAGTTGCAGTACCCTGCGTCCTTTGGTGCAAGACATTGCATTGGGTTTGCATGGCCTGGTTTTGGCAGTGGGGAGGATACAGGGGTGGCTTCTGTGAGAAGCTGCCAGAAACTTCCTCAGTGTCTGGCAGAGCCAATCCCAGATGGCTCCAAGATGGACGTGCCATTGGCCAAGGTTGGGCCAATCAGAAATGGTGCCAACACCTCTGCGGCAACGTATTTAAGAAGAAAGAAAAAGTTATTGCTTAGATGTAATTGTAGCCAGAGAAGAGCACAGTGACAACATATGAGAGGAACAGCTCTGCAGACACCAAGGCCAATGCAGAAGGAGGGGCAGGAGGTGCTCCAGGTTCCAGAGCTGAGATTCTCCTGCAGCCCATGGTGCAGCCCACAGTGAGGCAGCTGTGCCCCTGCAGCCCAAGGAGGACCAGGGGATGCAGAGATCCACTTGCAGCCCAGGGAGGAGACCCACACTGGAGCAGGTGGATGCCTGAGAGGAGGCTGTGATCCGATGGGAGGCCCATGCTGGAGCAGGCTCCTGGCAGGGACCTGTGGAGAGAGGAGCCCATGGCGGGACTTGTTTCTCTGTGGGGTACCCATGGTGGAGCAGCCTGTCCTTGAAGGACTGCATCCCATGGAACAGTGACCCACATTGCAGTATTAAGCAGAGTTGCCTGTGGGATTGATAAATGTTGGAAAAATTCATGGACGACTGTCTCCTGTGGGAGGGACCCCACATTGGATCAGGGGAAGGACTCTTCTCCCTGAGCAGTGGCAGAAACAACCTGTGGTGAACTGAGAGGACTGTAACCCCCATTTCCTGTCTCCCTGTGCCACTGTGGGAGAGGAGATAGAGCTGGGAAGGAGGGAGAAGTGGGGAGAAAAGTAGTTTTAAGGTCTTATTTTGCTTCCCATTATCCTGCTCTGGTTTTGTTATTAACAATTAATATCTCTAATTCTAGCCTGTTTTGCCCTTCACAGTATTTGGTGAGATCTCTGTCTGTCCTTAACCCATAAATCCTTTGTTGTATTTTCTCTCCCCTGTGCAATTGTGGAGGGGAGTGATAGAGAGGCTTTGGCTGGTGCCTGGCATCCAGACAAAGTCAACCCACTATAGACATGTAATACCGATGGCAATTATTTCTTCCTCCTCTCTCCAGCAAGCCCAAGGGCTTATTTTTAGGAAGGTAAACATGCTATATACATTGTTCTTTCTCCATTGTTTAGCAATTCCATTTCCCATCCAAATTCACTAGATACGGTAAGTTTTACAACTGCTATGTATGTTTTCTTTGCTCTCTTTGTTACTCATGAAGTGATTTTACCCAGATCCCAATGTTGTGTCCCTTTAATGACCTGCAGCTGACCTTGATGACCAGTCCCCGCTTACAATCCTGGAGCCTTCCTTATCATCCCATGCCTTTACTTTCAGTGCCTCCACTTCCACCCCAACCTGTACTCCCCTGTGCTGCAGTTTTATTCCAGGGCCATAGCAGCACCCTCCACACAGAATAATGACTTATTATTGCTACCATTAATTACAGATCTAGTACAAACCTACGCAAAAGGTAAAGCAGCGTAGGTAATAATTACTCAGCCATTAGACAAGGGCTCCTAGAAGTCAGCAAGCTCAAAGGAAGCTGGGGGCAGACCCTGAGCAATCCAGAGGATGGCTGGCAGATCCCAGCCCTGTGCTACGGTTTTAGCACAAAGCCTGCAACCTGCAGCAGGTGATGGCAACACCATACTTACTGGGACACAGGGCTACCAGTGCCAGTGGAAAGACAACATGAGGAACTAATTCCCTTTGATGCCCAGTTCTGAAAAGCACTCTTGGGATACAGAGATTTTTTTTTCAGCTACATCTGCCTAATTTTAAACCTAAATATATAGGTGGATGAGGCCTTCTGCTTTCAATGCACTTCTTAGTTCCACCAACACTAGATTATACACGTGCCTGTCTCAGGGTATAAACAACTGCTTGGGCTCTGCCACAGTGTAAACTGTGATGGCTACAGCTACAGCTGAGGATGAGTCTCTGCACAAAAGGATCAAAACTAATGAGCACAGACTGTATTCCCAAACCTCACCATCCCTTTAGGAAGGGCTCCTCACTATGATACAGGGTTTTGCTCAACTACACCCAGGCTACTGACAGCCAATGCCACATCACCACATTCAAAAGGATAAATACAGTTATTTAGTGATTTGAAAAAATGAAGAGTAGAGAGATATAATAAAGGCTGATGACATTGTAAGATCTTTAAGAGCTTACTGTGTCAAAAATAAAGCAACAAGCCTTTGGCAGAAGAGAAACATCATTTGAGGAAAGCAGATATGACTTCATTTACACTGGTTGGAGGAAAATCTACTTTCTTTTCCTCTGCTGTCATTTTTACCTTCCAGAAATCATTTTACTGGTTCTCTTACAGCAATCTAGCTCTATCTCATTATGTTTGGAGCCAACAGTTTTATAAATGTTAATCCCTTTTTTTTTTAGAGAGAGAACACGAACAGTCACCTTAAAGTGTTACAAATGTTATAGACACTAGAAAACTCTACTAATGTTTTAGGTAATTCAACAAGCTAGCTGATGACAAATTATCAGCCATCTTGAAAAAAAGGTTAACTCTATTTATGCTGTGAATTCCATAAACTGACAATAACTTATTTATCAACAATTCTTATTATTCAGGAAATATTAATCTTTGTATCAGTTATGTATACAGTGTTCTCAAAAACTGTGTTTAATAAAAACTAGTAATGGTTATTTAAAATGTACAAACAGGAAAATTTAAATTAAATATCTGTATCACCTTTTTGTTCTTTCTCTGTCATTAAGTTTCATTATGATTACATTAGTCCTACAAGAAGACATTTTTTTTTTCTCCAAAGAATAAATATCACTTTTATCACAAGATTTGCAAGGGATATTCTGTTTGTAAGAATAGGGACTTGTTTGAAAAGAAATTTTTTGCAGTTCTCCAGGCTCTGAATGAATTGTTTTGCTACACACTGTTGAACTGAAATATAAGTAAATTCCAGTTGTAGAGTAGTCAAGTACTTAAAAGACTTTGGTTTTGGTCACTTGAAGGAAATAGTAGAAAGAATATTTCTACCATGGAGAAAATTCTGGAGGGAAAAATCCATGTGTAAGCTATTTTATGCAAAAGAAGAACAAAAGACCTGTATTTTCAAACAATCCATCAGAAGAGGTCTAATGTGTGCACTTAACTTTAACTATAAAGAAGCCTGAAACTTGTCTTCGGCAATTAATCTATTCATATTTAAACCCAATTTCATGATGAAGGCTCCAAGTACACACTTGAAGGTAAACACCTGCTTAACCACTCACTCGATGAAGGATACTTCCCCAATACAGGCCTAGAGAACAGATCCACTGATGCATGTAGGTATTACTTCAAAGCCTAATTGCTGCTGTAGGTGCCAACATAAAGAGACCTTCAAGCCCTTCCCAATCTGACTGTGTAACCTACTCACTTAGCTTTTAGCTGCAAAAGAACTGAAACGCCCAGGATTTAGGCATGATTTGGATCCTAAACACCAAATTGTGGCCACCTAATTTCCTGTTCAGTTGCTTCCTATCCCTGAAATCTACAGATGCCAGTATTGTCCACAGTAATACTCCTCAGACAGAAGTGTCTGGGCAGCAGTGCCACGAGGGTGAAGGAGATCTGATAATTCTTTCACGCTTAAGCTTCTCTGGGATTCATAAAGTAACAAGGGACTAAGTAAGACAGATGTTCCCAATACACTCCTGTTGAATACACAAGCGGCGCTGCTGCCCTTTTCCTTAATGAGGTAGCAGTTGGAGAGCTCATCAAGTTACACATTATGGAAGTCAGGAAATAGGTGTTCATTTTAGAGAAGCTGCTAGATGAATCCCACAAGAACCATTTGGGAACGTGTTCTGTTAAACTATTCATAAGTGATCCAGAAAATGAGTTGAAGAGTAATAAAAATTCTCCAGTGATAAAGACCACCTCTTTCTGTGTGCACAGACTCCAGATAATGTTATTTCAGGAGAAAGATCTTGAAGGCATTACTTTCAGATCTACAGAAAGAATTTGCTCAGTGTTTGTTCAATATTAATTGTTCAATCAATGTCAATAAGAATATGTTCAATATCAGTTAATAGGGTATTTTCTATTAGACAATTTTTAAGAAAAGAAGATAAATGAAACTGCAAAACCTCTACTAGACCATTTTGGTGTCCCAATCTAAAAAAAATTAGAAACAAAACAGATCAAGATGAAAATAATTATTACGAATATGGAAATATTTTCATATGAGATGCTAAATATCAAAGTCTTGGCAATCTTGATGTTCCTGCAGTTCAGGATGTCCTTAAGCAATTAATTCTTGGAAAGCCTCTCAATTTTCATTAGTTTTTATGTTCTTACCCAAACTTTCCAGCCTGCAACTTTCAGGAGTTGTAGACTGAGTGCATTCTTACGTCTTCCTGTCTCATTTGGAACTGAGAACCCACGAATGTGGGGCACGATGTGTTGCATACATAGAGAAAAACCCCCAACAAGTGGATCTATTATTATGTTTTTGTTCTGTGACAGTTGCAATTGCTTGCTGATGTATCTTTTATCACCTATCACATAGATGTGTATGCTTCAGGTGGTTATGTGACAAATATGGAACCCACTTCTGATATTAAAGATCCTATTACTAATTAACATTCAAATGAGCTCAAAGTAATATTACAGGTGCTTCATCTAGATAGCAAGGCAACACTTCAGCCACGCTGATTGCTCATTATAATCAGAGCTTGAGAGAGTGCAGAGGAGAGCGATTTACAGCCACTTTCAGCTGCAAATTCAGGAATCGTGCCTGCTGAAAGGTGTGTGGAGAACTGTTGGCTGCCTTCACCTCCTCACCTCCTGCGGTGGCAACCTCCCCCACTCCTTCCACACATCAGGACTTTCTGAAGGATAATGTTGTTATGCCTCTGATGAACACTCTCAAATCCAACTGGGAAGCCCCTGCAAGCGGAAGGTGTAACAGCTCAAACTGACAATCCCATTTAACTCCTCATTGCTTTTTCTAGCAAGTCTCCACCATTGTGCAGGAATCCATGTTAATATTTTGCACCTTGAAACGCAATGGAACCTGTGATACAGGAAATGTACTTCCCTAAACAGTGGATACAAGGGAAGTGACTTCTCCCTGATTGCCATATTGGCCCAGGCAGGGTAATGGAGATGGTTTGGCTTCCAGCAGTTTAAAGACCTGTCTGATAAACCGTATTACAAAGTTCATTTTTCTGGCTGATTGTCAATAATTATTTCCTTAAGGCTGTCCCTTGATTAACCACAACATTGCAAACAAAAGCAGTAAATGGATTTGAGTATCCTACCACAAATTTAGAAGAGACCACTATTTTCTTGTATCCCCTTGATTCTCATGCAGCGATGTGGAAACCACATCAGTGGAGGGAAGCCACAATGGCAGAGACAAACGGAACTCTGGGGAGTGGAAGAGGGAAAGGAAGTTCATAAATAATTGGCAAACACTGTACTCTAATGGCATTTACACAGATGAAAATGTTTCAAAACCTGAGCTGACTTAAAAAATACATTATCTTCTGAAAAAGTATTTCAAATTAAAGATAAATCAAGTAACTGAAAAATCAACCAGTGTGCCACTTTTCTTCACAAACATATCCTTTTTCTGAGCCAGAATTTTAATGTCTTGCAAATGATGCACTCCCTCTCCCATGTGACAGTCACATATGATTTTGCAGGTTTCACTTATCCTTTTCTTGTAAAGTTAGGTTTTGCATAATGATAAAAAATACAAACACACTTTTCAATGGCAAAATTACTTGCTCCTCTACCATCTAGAAAATCCAATTATTCACATTATATTCATTTAGACAAATAAATATTAATGAGATTGCAAGTTCTTAGACGATTTCTCACAAAAATGTCAGGAATAGTTGACGGATGATGAATATGTTATAACAATATTACATATATCATAAAATCATACAATGAATCATAGAATGGTTTGGGATGGAAGGGACCTTAAAGATCATCTTGTTCGAACAGCCCTGCCATGGGTGGGGATACCTTCCATTAGACCAGGTTACTCAGAGCTCCATCAGAACTGGCTTTGAACACTTTCAGGGGTGGGGCATCCACAATTTCTTGGGGCAACCTGTTCCAGTGCCACGCAACCCTTGCAGTAAAGAATTTTTTCCTAATATCTAATCTAAACCTACTACCAGTTTGAATCCATTCTCCCTTACCCTGTCACTACATGCTCTTGTAAAAAGTCCCTCTCCATCTTTCTTGCAGGCTCCCTTCAGGTACTGGAAGGCCACAATTACATCAACCCTAAGCCTCTTTTCCAGGCTGAACAATCCCAATTCTCTCAGCTCTTCTTCATAGGAGAGGTGCTTCATCCCTCTAAACAACTCAGTGGCCCTCCTCTGGACTTGCCCCTCCTGTGCTGGGGAACTATCATGATTTTATGGCTGACCGATTTATTGACTGCAAATAAAATAGCTTGCAAATAGATTCTCGGTCATCTCCTCTATGATGGGGATTTGCTCTGCAAAGACGAAGAACACATTTTCTAATCTTCTCATAAGGGAAATCTGTAAGGATATTAATCCATTATAAGCCATAAATGAATCTGAGTAAAATACATGATTTTTTAATGACTAGTGACTATAGCTATTCTAATAGAAATTTACTAAAGGCTCATTTTCATGGAATGTGCAGAGTACTCAGACCATGTGCAATTCAGGTAACAGCAGCTCCTTGGCAGTGCAGTCTGGACCTGACCTGAACTTTGTAGTGTGAGAGAGTACTTTAAGAAGCTATCACTTGTAAAGGAAAAGTAAAGGAAGTCAAAATGAGTTCTGTCAAGTTTGTTTATTTTGAGATAACTTGGCTGAGGTGATGATGGTAGCTTTTGGCTGGGGTAACTTAGTCTCCGACCCAATGGAAACTTCAATGTTCCTCGCCGCAAATTTTCAGAATACATTGTTTACCTAAGAACAAAGATACATCCTCAGTGGAAGGCAGACTGACTCCTTTGCAAGGTACACACAAATCCCAGAATCATAAAGAAAGTAGCCTGAAGGATGGCAAGGGCTTTCTTCCAGGAAGTCCATCATTCAGAACTTCTCACTGTTCTTTCTAGTGCCCCAAAGAAAACACCAGGTATGCACTCACTTCAGAGGAGCTCACCCTGGGCTGAAGATGTCAGTGACTAAGTGCAGCCAGGGCATTCCCTCTAAAAGCTCACAGCACTGCTCCGGATCCTCTACACAGAACTCCCCATCTCCCATGAGCACTCGCACAGCATCCAAACCAGAATGGACTATCACCAAAACCCCAAACATACATAAAATTGAAAGAGTAAAATAATTTTAAAATTCAGTTTAAAACAGATAATTGTACTCCAGAAAAGGTTAAGTACCTGCAGTCTTCAGAGTCAGCTAATTTTACTGCACTAAAAATTAATATTCATTTTGCACTTAAGTTTTATCATCCAGATCATCCTTGGCAATTTAAAGCACTCCTCCAAGCCCCTTTATGTGCTCAGATTTATGCAAGAAGAAATAACCTTGTGCACAGGCTTTGAGTGTTGCAAAATTTTCATTACATAGTAGCCATGTCTCAGATAATCACAAAATATGCAGATTAAATTAATCTATTATAGTAAATTCTGCCTAATGTCACCATCAGCTTACCACAAAATTTCCTTCTATTAAAAGCTTTTTCCCAGGAAACACTGTAACCTGCCTCTGGCTGAAAATGAAGCATTTTGTTTTCCAGTTCTTTACTGCTTTAGCACCTGTGGCCTCTCTTGTTGCTCATTTTCAATACCAGTACAAATGAACGTAAAATGAAATTGAACAATAACCCTGTTTACGGCAGACTTTCTCCATAGATCTGAGACAAAAGATGAGGATATTTTTATCTTCGTATGAACATCCTCAAATGCTATGACTGATATTAAATGCTGAAAAAAATAATTTCTTGTTTGTTCTTCCCTTCCTTCCTAAATTGGAAAAAGGGAAAAATAAAAAATATTTCCTAAATAAGGAATACATGCACCACAGAAACTCAGCAAAGCTTCAGCTCCTAGTAGACGTAGCTCACTGTGCTACGTTTTCCGTCTAAATGTTAAGAGTTTTGAGTCAAAGTGTGCAAAGACCAGATTACTCAAGTTCTTCAAAGACATCATAATCTCCCTCCCCATGTTGTGATGAACCCCAGGTCTTTGCCGATGTGTTGGAACTGAGACAAAGGTCCCAGTTTGAAAAGATAGTTACGGGACAGATGAACAGTTATTTGTGTCCCTTGAGTGGGGTTCATTTACCTTGACTCAGGCGTCCAGGAGTTAGATATTTAAGCCTAAACTAATCACATGGAGCTCTCAGTGGAAACAAACAGGGTGACTCATCTGAAGCTGAGGCTGGTGGTCAAGATGACTTGGGAGTTTAGTTGAATAAATCAGTTTATGGATCTAAGTATCTTTCTGGATCTGTCCAAATCATATCAATAAAGAAGAAACCACAATACAATTGGCAACTGTGAAAGTGTGAAAAGAAAGCACGTAGCATCAGTTGGATTCTTTTATAAAAATTATTAGGATGAAGGAAAAAAAGTGGAAAGTACTAGAGCCATGTTAGACAAGTTTAAAGACTGCTGGCAGTGCTTGGGAAACTGACTGATGGATTTCAGGCATAATTTTAACTGCTCAGGAAAAGATAATATATCCAGAACAAATCTGAAACATTGTATATATCAATTATCTCTTCCAAATACATATTTAAGCATTACCTGTTTTCACTGGGCATGCTGAATGAAAATTTCAGTATCTTACAGGTGACCTAGATGTTGCACTGCTGGTGACATGGAGAGCAAAGAAAGAGGTGGAAACTTAAGCAATCAGGTAAACTCTAGCTGAGATGTTACTATTACCAGCTTCATGCCTATTTTTCTGCAGCAGATGTAATTGTTATTTCACTCAGAAAAAGTGATTGCAAAAGCAACACTGGCCAACAGATTCTGGTATGATTTAAGAGAGATGATATACCTAATTATGAGAAACTCCATTTGTCCTATTTTCATTTTATGTAAGTTACTGAGGGGTTTGACAGTGATGGAGTTCCCCAGCAGAAAAGCCACATGGTGCTCCGGCTCCAGGGACCTGTGGGAATGCTGCTGCACCACAGCGGCTGATTAATTAACCCTCTCTCAGCCGTCATTTACCAATTATATCCTTTCACAATCAGTAAATCTGTCATGAAAGGACAGGTTCTGCTCCTCCACAGTCTGAACAATGGCACTGTGGCCATCATGTTATATTACTGCACTGCCCTAAGATGCATGGAGGAGTCTGGAAAAAGCACTTGAGATGCCTCTCTGGTAAGCAGAGCACGAGAAATTTCCATTATCAGTGCTCCTTGACCCCTGGCCATGACGGGGATTACTATCCCTTGGCTCACTTGCCTCCAGTCTTCCGCTCTCCCTCCCTTGTTCCTTGTGCCCTGTCCCAGGGGCTGCAATGCCTCCTCTGGCACCAGACTGCACGTGTGTTTCCTTGGCACATCCCTCCTTCATACTCACAGAGAGACCTCCACCCGCCAGGGACTTATCCATAAAACGGCTAACAAGGAAGGAAAGATGCTTGCCTGCCTTTTTTTTTTTTCTCCCCAGTATCTCTCTGAATCCCATTCTGTCAGAGGTTTTACTATGCTAGAAATATTCAGTGGCAAAGAAATCCTCTTGTCAACCATTCCTTGCTGACGCTGTTTTGGCGGACTGCATTCACCAGTGCCTGCCTCTGCTGGGGTCGCCTGGCCCTGCTACCAGCACCCAGTGAGAGGGGCATGAGGGCAACTGAGCATCTCTCCCTGGGGCACAGGGTCCCCAAGAGTCCACTGCCCACAGACCCTCTAATCCACTCGCATGTGGGTTTTCAGTCTTTCTGCTACCGTCTCCTCAGACACAAGGGAGGGTGACAAATGAGACGAACCACTATGTTTGCCATAGAGACAGAAGATCTGATTCTTCTGGGTCTGTGGAAACGCAGATCAACAACTGTACCATCCTGCTGTGCAAGAAGAGAGTTAAATGCCCCTTTCAGGAGAACATTATGGAAAATAAACGTAATCTGCATAAAATGCAGCAATGATCCAGGACTATCTAAAACCAACTTCAGACTGCTGTCACGCTTAAAGTCCAAAACCTGCTGGTTTTGTGCTTAGTTCTGTGCTCTTCTTTCATTCCAACAGTGAGAATATATTTGACCAAGTATTGCTAGCATCTTCTATCACACAGAATGTTACAGTCTCTGGTCCATGAGTAGAAAGGAGAGGTTAACAAACTGAGGTCCACCAAATTTCCTTTGCACAGAAAGCAGAAAAAGCTGGTTTTTCAGATTACACAAGTATTGATAGGAATGTAGAAATGCAGTGGCTTTACCTGTGAAGTTCAGAGTCCTTTTCCCTAGATCAGAACATGTGACTGAAATATTTGTAGCTTTAAGGAGGTCCAGTGTGCTTTCTTCTTGCTTATCTTATTGAAGCTGTCTTTATTGCTAATGTCAGGAAGGAAATATTTAAGAAGTAAAGAAGCTGTGATTATATCTATTTTCTGAAATTAATGTAAAGCCAGCAAATATTATTGCTATTATTACACAATACTTTGCATGCTATTGCATAACATGTTTCTAGGGAAAAAAAATTGAAGAACATGAGGCTGTGTTAGAAACAGTCCCAGCAGGGTGGAGGGGAGAAGAGGACAGGCTGCCTGCCAGACCCAGCCAGTCCAACACTGTATAAAAAGGTACGGCTCCCTGAGATTGCCTGAAAGCCAAAGGAAGCCTTTGGAGTATGTGTTGATGTGATGGGTAGGTTTAACTTTAAGTTTTATTCTAATTTGTGAACACAGAACTTAGGTGGATGCATTGCTACAAAGTGCCATGCATTAATCTTAACTCTGAAGGATTTTCCTTTGCTTTGTAACACCTGTCTTGAAACGCACTGTTAAAAAACCTAAAAGGATGGTTTTGAGAACCTTTTACTTTCAGGCCAGAGCACAAAGGATCAGTGCATAAATGAAGTCCAAGATGAAATAAATCATCACATTTGCCATCACATGAGGCCTGTGACTTCTGACTAGTTTTGTAATCAACCCATGCTGTATCTTTTGAGCCACCCACTGTTCCTATCACTTTTTGAATCTAAGCACAGCATGCAGGTGTTTTAATTCAGACTTGGTCTGCACTGAAAAATCCAACCATTCTGGTTTC
The DNA here is from genome assembly GCA_013397865.1 of Struthidea cinerea. Taxonomy (NCBI): domain Eukaryota; kingdom Metazoa; phylum Chordata; class Aves; order Passeriformes; family Corcoracidae; genus Struthidea; species Struthidea cinerea. The sequence continues at coordinate 1,620,098 of VZTI01001107.1, read as the reverse complement.
ACATTCGAAAATCTGCATCCTCTAAGTTTGCAACACTTTTGGTCAACATGATTGACAAATGGTTTAAGCACACCAGTCTCTTTTAGCATCTCCAGTATAGCTCATTACAGTGCTCATCTAAATAGATGGGGATTTTTTCTTGCCTGTTTTCAGCAGACTGCTTTGTATTTTACTTCTCTTATTTCCATTCATTTTCTTCTACCTGGATGGGTAGAACATATCTGCAAACATAATCTTGGGGGAATCTTTTTATGTGTTTCCCAAGTGTGTTCATAAAGAAACAGGTGACCTGGAAACAGAATCCTTCTGTTCCCTGCTCACAGAATTTCAGCTTTCATTTTCAGGGGAAAAAGAGTTCAAAGTTTAGAAGGAAAGGGTACATAAAATGCAGCAACAAAGGTAGAAAATAATACATTTCTCTTTTTTGGTACCTTGTTTACTTAGGTTTGTATAGGCAAACTGAAGGCCTTTAAGATCTTAATTGCTGATTTTCTGCTCCCAGTGGATTAGGAAAGGGATGTGACTGTGCTCTGTATAATGGATAATGGTGGTTTTAGAGGACAGCACCAGATTTTCTCACATCTTTTTCTGGCTTTTGAGGAGATAGCTGCAGCTACTTCACTGTTGCCTGATAAGCTCTGGTTTCTGACAAATTGAAAACCACGAGACGTTGATCAGGCACGGCCAGGAGGTTGTGCAGTGTTGTTTTGCTGACTGCTGTCTGGTTTTGTGCAGGCTGCTTGGCGTCCACAGGAGAAGCCTGGCACAGCCTCTGGGGTAGCCTTGGGAGCGAGCTGGAGCCCCAAGCGCTGACATCCATGTGCCACCAGCAGTTCTGCGAACCAAACTTGGCGGAACAGCTACGAGAGTTGTTCAACAAAACACCCTCTGTGCTGGAGACAGGTTACATCTGCCAGTGCCTGTATCTTTCACCAGTGGCTATCAGATCTGGTGGTCATGCTGGACACCACCCTTTTGGGCTACATAAAAAATCATGTCACTACCACATTGCCTTATGAGAGGTTAAAACCATGCTCTTATTTTGAAAATGCCACTTGTGCTAAGGTTTAATTAAATGAAAAAAAAAAAAAGACTTGTAAATGAAAAAGATCTAAATACAGAGGCAACAGAGAGAAATCACAAAGGCCAGAAGCAAAATGTGCTGTTATCCTCTGCATTATTCACCAACACAGGAGCCCCAGGGCTCCGGATCACAGGGCTTAATGCATTAATTTTTTCCTGGCCCGTCCCTGAAAGCAACTGCATACACTATTTCAGGACTAAAAGGACTTACGCAATGCTTTGCTAGGCTTATATAGATAAGATAAGTACACTTTTCAGTCAAATCCCTCTTTTCATAGACATTGCATCTCTGAAAGCATATCTGCAAAATTACCACAACAGTAAAACTGCACGTGGCCTCAGAAAATATAAATGTAAAAAACCATACACAATATTTTACTAGATATATTGCATTAAAAAATTTATAGTTTAGAAATACTGAAATTCCCACCAACATTATGCATTATTTAATATAATACTTCATATTTAATTCTGAATTTCTAATTATCTATTGCTGTGCTCTATGCAAATTATACTGCATTGAAAAATAAACATTTTTATTTAGATTCTCTTTTGTAATTTTTCTGGCAGAAGTACTAAGTCATTTACTTATATCCTTGGAAAATATTGTGTGTGTAAATGTTCGCATAATCTGGCTTCATGTTTCTAAGCCAAGTAATAAATGAAGTGAGTTGTTCATTGCAGTATTTATAATGAATTTTGCTTGTTGCAGAATGAGACATATTGATCGAAAATCTTTCATTGAAAACAGCTACTGCAGCCAACGCAGCATGGATGAGCTTAGGATTCAAGATGGAATAGCTACAAAGACAAATTACTAGGATGCTCAGAAGTACCAGGAGTATCTTTCAGGAGAGATATTTAAAATAGCTTGCGCTTTTTGCCTAGTAGATTTAGAAGGGATACATGTTCTCTATTAAAAAAAAAAATTAAAAAAAAAGAAAATGAAAAAAAAAAGAAAAGGAAGAAAAATGAAACGGAAGGACTAAATTTCTAACTACCAGAGATTATTTTTATCTGGAGAGAGCCTTCAGATGCTAGTAATGGGAGCAGAACTCATTGTAAGAGTTTAATCAGGTCATTAAAATGGCCATGTAATATGATTACAGACAGAGCAGCAGCAAGTCCCCCTCTAGAGCAGGGAAGTGTGATCTGACTCAGAGTTGTTATGGTCAGTCCTAACATCATCCTTCTTTGGGTTAGCACTTCAGCATTAAACATATGCTGAAGCTTCACTGATTTCTTTGAACATTTACAGTCTCTGCTGCCTACCAGGACAGTCAGCCAGAGAGTATTTGGAGCTTCAGGTAATGCATGAGATAGTTACTTTATCCTTCTTCATAGAAGCAATGCCTTCCCAGAGTGCTGGTAGTTACTTGATTATTTTTACTGACATGTGAACTGCTTAAATATGAAATGCTTTTGTCAGAAGAAAAATAAAGGCCAAACATACAGATTTGTTTTGCATTTTTCAAAGTATCTGTATTTTTATTTCTTCCTCTATATATTTATGTATATATATATAATTTCTTTTTACTGTGCAATTTCCCATCAATTTGAAGTAAAGAGCAAAATGGATGGTAGTGCAGCAATAACATTAAGGCATGTGCAATGGGGTAAAATGAAGAATGAGAAACTCTAGTAAATCTTACGATTAGAACACATAATTTTTAAATTTAATGTTAGTATCAGAATCAAATTCTCTCTAAGTACTTCGCCAAAATTAAAATGAACACACAGATACCACTGTGCAATTAATTTGCACTGTTCACTACAGGACCACCAAGTGCCTGCCCACGTTTCCTTGGTCACTTTTTCCTCCTCCTCTAACTGAATCCTTCCTGCCTGTGAGCTTTCCTGGGCCAGCTTCCCCATGAATCCAAATGAGATGCTCGCTGTTGCCTGTGCAGAACAACCTCCTGGCTGTTCCAAAATAAAGCTGACGTCACCGCCAGGGATTGACAGTGCTCAGCTCACGGCCGGTGTGTGCCTGAGCAGCACATCCCACCCTGCATTTGCACATGGTGCTTCACTCTGTTCGCCCGTCAGTGACCAGAGGTGGGTTGTCATTGAAGGAAAATCATTTGGCACGAACTGTGCAGCCTATTCTCACATCTGACTCTCAATAAATCTGTAAAGCCAAAGTGCTGAACATAAAGTGGGCATAATAGACATTTCAAGAGATTATGCACATGGTCATTAGTGCTTTGCTGAATTGCGATTTTGCACCAATTATTTTGCTACTGAATTCTCCAAATGTCCATTTTGACTTTCTATGTTCCTCGTTAGGCATAGCTGACAGCTTTCTGGCATTAAAGAATGATTCTTTCAATTAGATGATCACATTAAGTATTGTATTATCAAGATTAAAAATACTACTACTATTTTATATAGCGTGCCTGTATATATGACATAAAAATGAGTTAAGCAACTGTGAGGCCACTCCTGTAACCTGAAAACATCATTGTCCTTCAAACCTGTTTGCATCAACGAAACTGGCAGCACTATGGATTTACAGCATGCCAGCCAACTAAAAGCAGAGCGTTTGCTTCTTTTGCAGAATGGAGCAGTGTTGTTTATGATTAGACACATGTTGAGTACACTTTTCTATTTTCAACATGAAACAAAACAATGAAAAGTAACAAGATTTTCAAGCGCATTCTATTAGGATATCACAATGCTATATAGGATATGAGTCACATTTTATGTTTTGTATTTTAATTGTATTTTTACTTACATAAAATATTCAGAAAATAAAAGAGTGAAAAATAGGGTATGGCTTGCAAAATTTTACTTTTTTTGGTTCAGAGGCATTACATATTACATAAGTATACATGTTATAGTATGCCTTTCATCTTAGCTTAGCTTTGCACAGAATGATTCAGAAAACTAGACTCTATAGGGTGAAAACAGTCTTAAAACTGAGGCCATGTTAGTTTTAAGAAATAAGTAATCCAACCACCTAATTTTGCTACTTCTTTTATTTAATGTTTTTCCAATCAACAGGCCAAGAAAACGGGCACTAGTTGCCAGCAGTTGAAATTGTCAGGAACGAAAAGACTCAAGTGCCTCTAAGTTTCATTTTGATTTCCATGAAGATATTAGAAAAAATATGGCAGGAATTTTAAAACACTGTATTCAAACTGGATATACTTTCTCCTACTTCAGTTTTGCTTATTTAATCACATTTAGCTGTCAAAGTAACTCTGCTTACACAAACTGCCTTTCCTAAGCTGACAGTGAAATATCTTTCATTAATAATATTATTTTGTACTACATGAAAAAAAGAATCCCATTATATTTATACAGATGTGGTTTATATCCCCCATGTTCTTGTCTGCTCTAATGAATTTTACGTGAAAAAAATGTGTTATTCTCTTGCTTGCTTGACTCCATTTCACTTCATTTATTACAGAAATGAACACGTTATAAATTGTTGGGTTGTAGGGTTGTTGTCTAGTTGGTTGTCTGTTTTCCTATCATTTTCCAGACCTTGAGCATAGCACATAGACCTGAGAGCGTGTGTATTCTAAGCTCAGCTGTGACAAGAACTCCCCTCATGGTCCTGCACCAGTCATTCAGTGAGTGGTGATGGATTTTGTCAACCTGAACACAGCACACCCCATAAGCTGCTTCAGTAACAGAAGAGCCCCGAGGAGCTCTGTCTCAGAGAGTACTCCTGAGAGCCAGTTTCCTTCCCTAGTTGCCATCCCAACAAAGAATTGCTTTGATACTACCCTCCACAAACAGCAAACCATAATAAATCTGGGTTTGCTTCATCTGAGCATCACCCTGGGGAACAATCTCCCCTAGACAAGGAGAGGGACCCTCCCACTGGAGCCACACAGTCCAGGGCTAGGATAGCTCTCTGTCTCCTGATGAGAATGTACAACCTGATGAGTTTGCTAATGCTGTTTTTCCTCATTGGTTCTCACCAGCTTTTCAATCCCAAAGGGATAATACTAAATGGTGTGGCAGGACAATAAGGGGTATGGGGGGCAATTTTGTATCTTTATATTACAGAAACAAATTTTGAAATGCTTAATTAACATCAAAGCTAAACATTTTCCCTTCACTTGCCATTTTAAGGTTTCCTTCTTTACAAATACTCTTCTAGTCTCCCTGCCTGGTTCTGTAAAATGGCAGGAGCTGGTACTAAAAACTGTACAACTTTGAAAGAAATATTTGGATCCAAAGTTTTCCAGTTTGCAGTACTGCCAAGAGGTATAACTGACCATTTATATTTCACTGCTTTTAACAAAAGTTTCTTTCAACTTGGAACAGAGAGGCAATAACTCTGTAACTTGCTATTAAGCCAGTAGATTGCAAAATATCCAAGAAAATAATACATTTTTATGGAGAATGACACTTCTAAGAAATATCTATGCCGTACCTTGGAATATAGGTATTGAGCTCAATTTAAATCATGAAAAAAGTCAGTAGGGCACTATAACTGAAACCTCAGCAAAAACCATCCTAACCAAACCACATTTTTAATAATAATGGGTAGAAGACTGGGAGGGAAAAAAAAGGCAGGAAAACATTTTTGACTAGAATACTTAACGTAGCTATTAATTACATGTAAAAGTAAACAACTTAGTGGGAAAAGCAGCTTTAATACTTCCTCTTCAATTTGAAAATAAAGTTTTCAGTTAGAGGCAATATTAATGTAAATGCAAGGACAATTTAATTCACAACCCACATAAGCATTGCTTAAATGGCGTTAAGTCAGCATCTCACAAAATGCCTTGAACAAATAATATGATCTCAATGCTATGGCACATAATTCTATAATGTGCAATAACGTCCATTGCTATGCATCACTGCAAACCTCCAGCATACAGCAACAACATAACCTGAGTAACAAAAACAATCAAGGCCGTTTTCAATTGAAAGTAATATTAAAAAAAAAAAACAAAACAACCAAACAACACAAAAAAACTATGAAAGAAAAGTAGCAATGTGAATGGGAACACCCTTTATTCAACCTTTTCTGTTCTGATGATGGCTCAGAGGTCCCACTTGGATTAAATGCACTGGATGCTGCCCTAAGAATGGCCTCAGTAATGTGGACTCCAATGAATGCTTACAACTTTAAATGGACAAATATCCCTTTGAACTTCAAAGGATTACTTTTATAAAGTATATAAAATCACCTCCAACAAAAAGAAAGAAACAGGGAAACACTCCCTGGAAATTTTGTAACTGAGTTTTAAAAATCCTTCAGTAACCAAACAAAAGAAGAAAAACAAAACAGGCCATAGGGCTCACCATATGGCACAAATTTATTGCTGTCCACTTCCATCTTTGTGTCCACAGCTGTCTGTCAGGGGGATTACTTCCTCTCAAATATCACTAGTTTTCTGTATTTGGTGTAAAAATTCATCATACTTGAACAAAGCATGCAGGTGACAATCACGTGTGGAAGACTAATAGAGACGACAGGCTCCCGTCCTTAGGGGAAAGAAAACTGCTGTTGCACAGTCTGTCTTTTGTTGAAAGCTAATGGGAAAATTTTCTGCTTGTATGCGGGGAAATAAAACACAGGTACTCCTTAAAAGCACACACTGCCTAAGAAAATGCTGTGTAACACATAACGCTTCCACATTCATCTTTAAACAAAGCAACATGAATTGGAGCACTGCTCTAGATGAGATGGCCTCCACCTCCGTCTCGGAGAGCTTTCAGATTTGGCTGGGGATGGTCTGAGGACTGTGGGCTGAAAGCCAGCAAGAAGAGCGGCCAACAGCAGACCAGGAAAGTGACAGAAATACAGCGTGACAGGGGTAACATCTCTCATGGCAGAGTTATTTTCTATACAGTGATGCACTGAAGAGTGGCTACAGTACTGAGTGCTTTCCAAGAGCCCTCATTAGTCTTTACATTACGTGCATTAAGATGATGCATGCTTGCTTCTTTTAAAAAGACCTTCCTTGTAAATATTTGCATTTGGTAATGAACATATGTGAGTTTCATCACAGCAGTGCAGAACCTGGATAGCACTGGGTATGGCCCGGCTAAGGGACCCTTTTTTTCCAGAGGTGATTAGGAGAAAAGGTTATCATTGACACCCTATTTGAAGAGTAAAGCCAGTTTGTAAAACTGCTGAATGCAGCCAAACTTCTGCACTGAAAATTAATGAAATAGAGCAATCCTAAATAAATCGATCCTTGATCTTGTAACAATTACTCATACATTCAATTATTACTTCCTCCTGGACTTCTACCTTTGGAGCCCACAGCGAATGGAGCATTGCTCAGGGCCAGGCACAGGAACCAGCACAACCCACAGAACCTGCCAGCTCCAGGTCTGGCAACAAAGACACTGCCTGCTCTGAGGAGCCAGAAGGAGCACTGTGCAGGATGGACACAGCAGGATGGACAACTGCCCAGTCAAACAACCCTGTGTGTTAGCTTTACTTCTGCATTAAACCATAGAGTCCTCTGGGGAGAAAAACTGGAAGAAGCAGTTCAGAAAATATGCATCAGCATGACGACAGCATTATCTACAGCAGTGATCATCCATGGACTTAAAAGGCAGTCCACAGACCACCTCTATCCTTCTTCCTCCATTCTTCTCATCTGAATGCAACCAAATTATTCTGGGGCTATGGAAGTGCTACTGTGGGGACCTTGTCCAGCTTCTGTGTCCCACAGTGTCAGGTATCTCAAAATCCTCCCCATGAAATGGATGTGAAGGGAAGTGGCCCCAGTACAACTCCTCATCTCTCCTCTCTTTTTCCTTTTTACCTTAAATCCCAGAGAATGTGTGGACTGTGGAAATAAGTCCCTTGGACAAAGGAACTCCAAGATGACAATGAGGGGAATCATTAACACCTCATGGGACAACCTGGTGAAGTGCAGACTTGGCTGGTGTAGGTCAGGATCTAGTCCAAATTGGATGCAATGCCACAATGTCAAAACTGGACTATGTAGAAAGACAACAGAAAAAATCTCCATGTCACAGCGTGCTGGGTGGGCTTACAGACTCTGGGCCCTGTCATCTGAGACCTAACTACATGATGCTGTTTTCCAGAGGAGAAATGCCATTATAATTTTGCTGAGAAGTTTTTCCTCCTTTTGAGAAGTGAATGGATCCATACTTTGTAGGTTTTGAACTTAATATCCCTCTTTTTCTTAAAGCTAAAACCCAATTACTTTCTAAGTACTTAGGAAAGTCCAGTATGTTAACTGCTGAGAAGGTCATAGCAATTTGAATACCTAAAGAATAAAGAAATGCTGCTTAAATGGCTAACCTTTCTTAAGTGATTTCTTAAATTACCCGAAAGTTATCTGGTCACTAGAAGTACAAGAAAATAGGAAACAACATACCAAGCTGTACAAGCTGGAATTAATGAGATCTCACATGCAGCAATTTCCAATATAAGTACTGTGCTCCTGGGTTCACCAAGAGCAGGCTGGACAAAGGAAAAGCCTCCTTTAGACACCATAGGGCTTAACACCTTTCAGTTTTCTAGGATCATTCTAAAAAACCAGAAAATATTATTAGTCTTGTCTGAAGTAATTTTTTTTTTTTTAAGGGCTTTATTGCTCATATTAAGTTGCATACATTAATTTGTTAACATGACAGCAATGGCACAGATTTTGGTTTGAAAGCTCTCTAATTTATGGGTATGAAGTAGAGCTATGTAAATAATCTGCAGTGAGTATTTAATTTAGTGAATATTGACCTTTGCTTTTTTCTCCCAAAGTACCTAGCAGCAGATTCTTTGATGTCAATGCCTTTTACTTGGGATCAGCCAGTGAGCTGAATTTCCCTAGTGTTTATTGACCGGAATGTTATTTCACTTTCTTGAGTGGATGAGCATTTTAGACACACGGAATCAGCTCAAGTGGATTACCAAGGGTATTTCTGGATGTGATTCTAAAGTTTTCTAGCAAAATTTGATTGTTCAAATACTGAGTAAGCTCCTAGAAAAGGGATGAATACAGAAGACCTATTAACTCACCCTGTGCCTGTTCCACTGGCTCCCTGTACTGGTGTGGGCTAGGATAGAGTTAGTTTTCTTCACAGTGTAAGGTATTTTGGCAATGTTCTGGACTGTGCTGGAAACAGTGTTGGCAATACCAAGATGCTTTTGCTATTGCTGAACAGTGAGCCAAGGCCTTTTCTGCTCCTCACTCTACCACACCAGCAAGGAGGCTGGAGGTCCACGGGAGTTGGGAGGGGACACAACTCAACGGGGACAGCACATCCCAACTGACCCAAGAGACATTCCATACCAGGCGGCATCATGTTCAGCACATAGAACTGGGGGAAGAAGAAAGAAGAGGGGGACATTTGAAATGATGGTGTTTGTCTTCATAAAATGGTGTGGTTTGGAAGGGACCTTGAAGGCCATCTGGTTCCAACCCCCCTGCCATGGGCAGAGACACCTCTCACTAGACCAGGTTGCTCAGAGCCCCATCCAGCCTGGCCTTGAACACTTCCACGGATGAGGAGTCCATGACTTCTCTGGGCAACCCATTCCATTGTCTTACCACTCTCATAGTAAAGAATTTCTTCCTAACATCCAATCTAAACCTACTCTATCTAAATTTAAAGCTGTTGTCCTATCACTACATACCTTCCGAGTCCCTTTCCAGCTTTCTTCACAGGTAATCCTTACGTATGATGAAGCCCTGCTTTCCTGGTGAAGGCTGAACACCTGGGAAGTGCCCATGGGAAGTGGCAAATTAATTCCTTAGCTTGTTTTTCTTGAATGTGTAGCTTTTGCTTTACTTATTAAACTGTCTTCATCTCAACCCATGGGTTTTCTCATTTTTACCCTTTCTATTCTGTCCCCCCATCCCATCAGTCGGGGAATGAGCGGCTGGGTGGTGCCGAGTTGTCAGCTGGGATTAAACCACAACACTTTTTAAATAACTATCCAGCCTACCTTTCCCCAACACGCCTGCCTTGTACCCAGGAGCTCTAAAACCATGTGTTCTCATGAAGACGTCAAAACTTCAAAGTCCCCATTGACACTGCTGGAGTGCTATCAGCTTTCTGGAAATTAAGTGATCATGGTCCTTGGTCATTAATTTTTCTTTGTTTAAGTTAAGTTCCAATTATTTTTAAAAGGCAAACCCCTCTTTTAAAACTACACAAGCGTTTTTATCTCATTTGTAGGCTCATGAATCCCTATTTCTCATACCCCACACCTTTTTTTTTTTCTTAATGAATTCAAATTTGACTTGAAGATGTAATGTGAAGCATTACAGAAAATGCAAAGGAAATAATAGAATAGGTACAGCATTGCATGGGCAGGTCAATGAGCCTGTTGGGTGACTTGTGGGTTGGAAGGGGATAATGTTGACCTGGCAGATTTGCCTTAGAAGAAAATGAGTGAGCAGATGCAAAAAAAATAACAGGATCCTCTGACCTAAGCATGTCTGTTGTTTGAGAGGACATTTCTCCAAAGTTATCCCTTTATTACAACACATTTCAAACTGCCTGAAAAGAGGGTGAGGAGAACAGGCCTTAGTCTTTCCTATGACCTTACACCATGGTTGCAAAGATGTGGCACATAAGACCACTTCCAATATAAATATTGGATTTCATGGCATGAAAGTTGTCCTCAGACAGAAGTACATCTCAGTATATATGAAAAGGCATTAAAAATCTCTTTCAACACCTCTGTGTTAAAAGGAATGGCAAAAATCAGTAAAGATGATTACTCAGATGAATACTCCAGCTTACTTAAAAAATAATGTTTTATCCATACCACTCAGACTCGAAAGACAGCAGAATATCTGATGTATGCTTGAGGACAAGAATTGTTCAAAACTAAAGCAAAAAGAAAAATGTTTAATTCACAAGAATTAAACAAGTATCAGCCATGCTCCCAAGCAAGTCTCATTAATATTTTCCTGACTACAGGCACTGAGGATATCCTTTGTTAGTTCTTTATAGTAATTCCGTGTAGGCAAAAATAAATGAATTAAGCATTCTGTAATAGCTTAGAAGTTTCTAGAATGAGCGTATGGCCAGGAACTAATGCCTTCTGTCTACTGAAAAACAGAAATTCAAAATATGGAAGAGCTACTCCCTGGGACAGGCCCAGGTGAGAAGACACTTCTGACAGGGCTTTGATGTCTATTTGTATGTTCCAGTTTTGTGGGATGGTGCCTCATATCTACTGAATTACATCACTTTAAGCCATCTTCTGCCACCTCACCTTTCCAGGATTTCCAGAATTTCCCAGTGGGATTTTTATGGCACTGCAGACTGGTCAGGAGGCTGCAGGCAACTGTCAGACTGGCTTTTCCTTCCTCACCAAGGAGGAAATGCCCCTCTGTACCTCTTTTCTTAAGCAATAAATTCTTGGAGGAAAATCTGGATTCTCATGTGGAATATTATGCTTTAAAAGGCAATTTCCTCAATGAAAGTACAAACTGTGAACTATGCAGAGCCATATCTCGTCTTCATTGCTTTGGAAGACGGCACCCTGGGGCCGTGGACAGGACAGGCAGCAGAACAAAGACGCAGCGGCTGCTGCCAATCCCCAGTGGGTTTTGGTAATGTGAACAGTGTGTGCATGCGACAAAACACTGAGCTGTGCTTCCTAACACTGGCTGTGTTTTCCACAGCACCCTTTCACAGGGTTTGTTCTGGAAATCAAGACCGACAGCTTGCGAGAACTTGGCCCCATGCCTGCTCTTCTGAGCCCCAGGCTGCCAAAGCCCAGCGATTAGAGAATAGAAAAGGGCTTTCAAGCACAAGAAAGGACACAGCAAGCAAGACAGCTGCTGTGTACACAGTAGCAATGCTGGTGGCCTGAAATGAATACTGCTGAATAGTTGGCAAAACGTTTAGAAGACTGAGAAGTTCAGTCTAGCAGCAAAACTGGGGACTGAAAATACCGAGAAACTGCAGAACCAGATATTAAGGCAACTCTGTTTAAACATGCAGACATGATGAAACTGGCGTTCAGACTATATATCAGAGGTACAAGAAGGATTTAGAAATTTCTAAACATTATATGAAACAAAGGAACATCCAGGTAAGGGTAACTGGGCAACAAATAAAACCTAGCCAGAAGAAATGAAAAAGAATTTAAGAAATTAGCAGTAGTCACAGAAGTAACATTAACCCCCTCAATTTTGATAAAACACTTGGTCCACAATCCTAGCCATATGCCAAGAACCATATTACAGACAAGACAGGCAATTATCCAAGCAGTACAAGGCACAGAACATGGAACATGCCAGGACATACCAGTGGATATGTGAAGTTGAACAAACATAAAAGGTGGGAGTAAAGTATGTGGGACGGGAAGGTCAAAGTTCACAGTACAGGGCACATGAGATACCCTCAGGCACTTTAAATTACACTAGACACTCATGTTTAAGCAAATCAACACTCAACACTGACCAGAGAATAATTCAGTTTGCCTTAAAACAGATGTCTGTATTTTGTCAGATGTAGAGAGCATTGCACCCTAGCGATGGTGCTCATTAAATCACCACCCATTCCAACAAGGGTTTATGCACTTTGTTTCCATATAGCCAACTACACTTTGCCTCTGAAGCAGGAGCTGTATTTATGCACAGCAGGAATTTAGATGAGATGGCCAAAACTTTGTTTGTTTCGTCAGTGGCAGTGCAGAAGATGGACTGCAAAAGCGAAAGCAGAGCAGGACCCTGACAATAAAACCATTTCCAAGGCCTGAATGGCCTTGGCAGGTAGAGGGTTGTTTATTTTTTCCCAAATTACACATTATTCAATCTCTAGTAGACAGTATTCTTTTTGGGTGAAATACACATACACTTACTAGCTTCATTAAATTCTTTTAGAAGTCTATGTTTTCTGATGTACCATGAGAGAGATAACACTATACCCATATTAATTCAATTATTCCTTTTTACTGCGGCTAAATATGTTGGTCATGATACTTCTTTTTTTTTTTTTTTCCAAAAAGTTTATAATGGACAAATTATGCTATTAAAAATATGATTATTTTCTGTTTTCCAAACCATTTTTAGTTTCAGAGTTCACATAAAAATTGAAAAGAAAATTATATGCAGAATATTTTATACCACATTGCAACCTATATATTCTCTAAGAAAATATCACTTTATATTTCAACGTTCTTTTTATATTATGTTGCAAAAGTACTTTGTGATGTCACTTTTACAAAAGCTACTTGACAAGTCTTTCCTATCCATGTCAAAACAACTTTGAAATGCAGTATTTAGTATTTAAGGGCTGATCACCTAAACCAATAGTCTGCCAGAAACATGTTTATGAAATGTCTAAAAGAACGCTCCAACCATTTTTGAAATTATATTCATATTAATAGGATTTTGGAACAACAGAAAAATAAAGAGAAGCAATTAAAAATGGAGATATAATAACATTTTTCATTGAAGGAGACAGTCAAAAGTTAAAAAAGATAATAGATAATGATATGTAATTATGTAATAACTGCAATTTGAGATTTATTATGTTCTTTTGCACATGATCATAATCAGTGAGAGCCAAGTAGCCTACTTTTTTTTTCAATGAAAATTTAGAAAACTATAAACAGTAATCTAGTACTTAGGAACTGTTATTCTTACTTAGGAACTACTATTCTTACCCATCTTTGGTAACATTGATCTTAATGTCTGATTAAGGTAAGAAAAAACTTCCTTTTTTTTGCACAAAACCCTTGTCTTTCTCAGGCTCAATGAAAAAGTTATCTGCAGTGTTGACACTATAGTCTGTAAAAAATTAATCCCACTCAAGCCTATTAATGAGATATTGATATGCATATGAATATATTAAAAAATATGGTACAGGACTAAGAGTGGGAAGATCTGGAAATAAGTATAATAATCTAACTAGGTAAGAATCATGTGCAAAACTGAAAACTGTACTACTGATTTTTTTTCAGACATTAAATCTGAGACAATAGAGATTTCCTACACTGGTATCTATTTGAGCAGTAAAAGCAGAATGCAAATAAATGACATTGGAGATTTTCTTCTACTGAACCCCTTCCAAAGTAGCTGAAGAAGCTACCTGACCATATCAGGACTTTATTTAAATATGGGTTCAAATTCAAAGTCAAGCTTTATGATCACACTATCCACGAAGACAGACATAAACATTCAGGCTGGATGTTGCACATCCAGGTATCTCTATGCCTTCACAAATTAAATCTGCATTTTCATCACAGAATAATAGAATGGTTTGGGTTGGAAGGGACCTTCAAGATCTTCTAGCTCCAACTGCTGTTACTGGGCAGGGACATCTTCCATTAGACCACGTTGCTCAAAGCCCCATTCAGTCTGGCCTTGAATACCTGCAGGGATGGGGTACCCACAACTTCTCTGGGCAACCTGTTGCAGTTCCTCACCACCCTCATCACAAAAAATGTCTTCCTAATGTCCACTCTAAACCTACTCTTTTTCAGTTCAAATACATTGTTCCTTGTACAGTTACTACAGGCTCAGGTAAAAAGGATTTCTGTGTCTGATTTGTAAGACCCCTTTATACATAGAAGGCTCCTCAGAGACATCTCTTCTCCAGGCTGAGCAGCCCCTGCTCTCTCAGCCTGTCTCCACAGGACAGATGATCCAGCTGCCTGACCTGGCCTGGAGCCACTCTAAACTGTCCATGTGTTTTACGTGCTGGGAAGCCCAGAGCTGGGTACAGTACTCCAGGTGGGGTCTAATGAGAGTGGAGTCGCAGGCAGAATCCCCTCCACTGCCCTGCTGGCCATGCTGCTCTTGATGCAGCCCAGGATGTGGTTGGTTTCCTGGACTGCAAGTGCGTATTGCTGGCTCATGCCCAAGCTTTCATCCAACTATTTCACTATACTCCACAGTGATGGCCTAAAGAAGTAGCTTGAAGTCATTCTTATGAAAACGTGGTGTTGTACACATTGAAGTAGTATTCGCACCACCTGATCTCAGGCAGGGACCTTAGCTAGCTCAGTGAGAACACTGATCACAGCCAGCAGAGCCCAATAGCCTCTCCCGAAGGAGGGCAGAATGCAGCAGTGAGTTCACCTGCAGTGACATGAACAGCAGTGCATGAAAAAGGTGAAGTTTCTCCTGCTTCTGTGTCTGAGCTTACTGAAACTTCAGAGACATGCACATTGTTTGCAGAATTTAGCATATCCATGTCAGGTCCACACCAGGGACTGTGCAGGTACAAAAAGAACTACTATCTAAAGGGTTAGACTGTCCAGACTTAAATAACACTTCTGAACTGAGAATGAAGTAATAAACAAGACAGAAATAAAATTCTACCTCAAAACCCCAATAAAAAAGACCAACAAAACCCAAACACGTGTAAATAACTACAAGCAGCTCGAAGTTCCAACTAATGACTACAGCAATCCAGTCACCAAAGGCATCTAAAAAAAGTATAAAAGAATAATCCATATAGAAATTACCACTTCATGTGTAGCCTCAGCATTTTTGGTTTTATTCCTTGAGATGCCAAAAGCTGACAGAATAATTGCTAACATTTCCAATCACTCAGATACACTCATACTAGTCCAGAAGCACATGCATCTTCTTAATGACACTCAACTATGGCCAATTCAACATATAAAGAATGACTTTTCTATGTTTTAAATTAAAATGAGAGCATACATCACAAATCCCTCACAGAAACAAAGGAACAAGCTATCATAAATATGTCATGGAGTAGGGAAGAAGTCCCAGTTTTTCATGCTCCATAATATTTGAGTCTTAATGCAATGATGCTTCCTTTAAGTCTATAAACCCTTTTCTCTAACTTACAGAAAATGAAAGAAATAAACTCAAGATTGGAAAACCCATTAGACTGGTTATAGCTTTGTTGCAATTCTTATCTAAAAAGATTCTTAGATTTCCTTTCTGGGATCTGGAATCTCTTCTAATATTCACCTACAATACTCCTCCCAAACTTTCACCCCATACATAAAATATATTCCAAAGACATAAAAGAGTTGTCCTTTTTTTTTTTTCTTTCTAATGACATTTCTTCATACAATGCAACAAGAAATCTTTCCACAAATATCTTAGCAAAATTTAATTAGGCATGCTGAATGGAGACACATAACATATGCTTCTGTGCCAGCCAATGTTTTATGAAAAGCTATTTGATACTGTATTTCATGGTATACAGTGGTAACTTATGTGTGAGAGAAACAAGTTCTCTCCTCAATCACACTAGCTTTTTCAATTATCCAAGAATATTATTTGCTCCTCTTTTTCCTCTCAATTTTATAAACCACTGAATACTATTTCCAGAGCCAGGAAATGACACTAGATCAATTAATAATTCATTGTAATACAACAACTCCTAGATTTCACTGCTGAACTACATTCTACAAATAGTATAAAACAAAACGTGAAAATTTGCCCTTATTGCTATATAATATAAGCAAAATTTATAGTTGTGACATGGAGAAGCCCAGTTTGCACACAAAAGTCCATACAGCAAATAACATGGTCTATGATCTGTCATAAGCCCTTTCTCACTGAAGCCCATGTGAAAAAAGTAATTTAAGTTTATATAGCAGGGTTCTTTTCTGCATTCTTGTGCTACACTTGTAAAATCCTTTCATCTATTTTTAATTATAGACTACTCCCTTCATTAATAGATTGCCAGTATACTTTTGAAATGTACTTTTGTACATGTATTAAGCTGAAATTCCATATAGTCCTAATTCTGAATAATATATTTTTCACTATACTTGAAGTACTTTTGGAACCTTTTTAATAAACTATTCTAGCAATCCATAGTACTGATATACTTCAATGAAATGAATGTAACCATTTTCATTTAATCATAAACTTGCATTAAAATTATTGTAGCTGAATATGTACCTATAGATCATAGTGTATTTGTATATTTTGTACACTAAGCAGAAAAGTAATAAATGGTAAACCCTAAAGAAAAAACCATAGCAGTTACTGTATGTAAACCTCATTAAAAAACCTCACATTTTAAAAGTTCATCCACTACATTTTTAAAATTTTTATGCAGAATATATAATAGTAATGTTTCCCCTACAAACTTCAGAATGAGAAGCAGTGATAGCTGTCTGTATCATGAAAGGGAAAGCAAATCTGCAGATTCAGTATGTCGCTCTGCTAGCGTAATAAGAAAGACAGGAGAGAAGGTGGCAGGAAACAGACAAAACCAAAGACAGCCATTTCAAATACAGGAATTGTAAAACATGGGGACTCATATCACAGAGTCATGGACTCACAGAATGGTTTGTGTTGGAAGGGACTTTAAAGATCATCTAGTTCCAACCCCCCTGCCATGGGCAGGGACATCTTCCCCTAGACCAGGATGCTTAGATACTCATCCAAACTTGAACTCTTCCGGAGACGGGGCATCCACAAGTTCCCTGGGCAACCTGTTCATGTCTCACCACCCCCAGAGTAAAGAATTTCTTCCTAATATCTAATGTAAACCCGCCCTCTTTCAGTATGAAGCCATCACACCTTGTCCTGTCACTACAAGCTCTTGTAAGTAAATAGTCTCCGTCTTTGTTGTAGGCTCCCTTCAGCTACTGGAAGGCTGCAATTAGGTCCTCATCACAAATTATCCAGGGTCTGGATCATGAAGGGGGCAAAAAAAAATTAATTAAAGGTTTAATATCACATCATTTTTTTTACCACACCATTTCAGCACCATGACTGAACCTTCTACTTAAAACTAGCTGAAGAAAAAGTTTCCCGTATCTAAC
The DNA here is from genome assembly GCA_013397865.1 of Struthidea cinerea. NCBI lineage: Eukaryota > Metazoa > Chordata > Aves > Passeriformes > Corcoracidae > Struthidea > Struthidea cinerea. Next base: position 1,602,331 of record VZTI01001107.1, on the reverse strand, counting down.
TGGGTGATGATTGCAAGAGATTCATTTCTGTAGAGCATGTTTTAGCAATTGCAGCTAAAACTTCAAAAGAACAAACTAAAATATTAATTCTGTTTGCAACAGGTGACACCCAGGGCTTGGCCTTGAAATAGTAAAACAGAATTAATAATTTATTGTCAAACTATTTAAGAGTACACATTTGCTAAATCAATTTAAAGAAATGTGTAACATTCCTTTTGGACTTACATATGTAACTGTGGATCAAGTCTCTTAACAGCTAGAGACTCAATATAACCAGTGTTACACTGGAGTTGAGAGTTATATGGATGGGTAATCATATTTTTAATTAAGGAAGTACGAGTTGCTGGACATTCCCTATATGTCCTTATTCTATAAACAGACCCCTAGAGAAAGATTAACAACATAATACAAAGGAAACATCCCTTTTCTTTCTCTCTCATGCCAGATAAAAAGCATTTGCTAACAGATGTTTTCAATATGAGGAGATGAAGCAGGACCTGCAGCTGGACAGAAAAACAGAGAAGTTTTTATTTATTTTTTCACCTCACCCTCATAAAAATTACTCTGAAGTGAATTCTTTAGAGTTTACAGACACCCCTTAAATCATTCATCTGTTGGAGCACTGAAGAACAAACACACAGCGCAGCCATTGACTTTCACAGCAGGATGTGTAAGCACATGAAGGGAAGACTTGCCTGTAAGGCCAGAATTCAGCAAAGCATTTGCACATTCATAAATTAACAAAATCCCAGCTGTCTTCCCATGTCTTCTAAACACAGTTTATGAGATCAGGGTCCAGTAAGTGCTAGGGTTACTTCTAGAGACTTGGTTTCAAAGAAATGTCTCAGAGACTGTGAAAGGCAGAAGATGACAGGAGGCATGGGTTAGGGTAAGGCTTTGTGTTGATTTTAATCACTAACTTCTACCCCTCCCATGTCCTCCATGAATTCTGCAAAAATAAAAATTCATTCTATTTTGGATTATAAATGGACTTGATCTGATTCAAAGCAATGGAATATATGAGTTCACATAGCGATACAATATCCTACCAGTAAAAAAACAGGCAAAAGAGCCTGAAAGCTTTGAGCACATTTGAGATGTAGGGATAACAGCTCATTCATCTGAATTCAGAAAACTCTGAATTCAGTGCAGTAACATGCTGCATTTGTAAAAAGATTTGTAATTATCAACAAATTAATTCTTTGTAGACACCTCCAAATTAGATGGACAAGAGCTGTTATCCTTTACTGTGGAGAAAGTTAGTATCTGAGAAATAAAGTCAGAGCCCCACAGTGGTGGAAACTAAAGGAAAACTTTATAGCCCTGCAGTCTCCAAATGCCAGCTCTGTATGGACTGAATTCATGTTCACCTCCAATCCAAATAACAGAAACCATAAAAATGAGGAAAAAGTAAATAATATCACTTGCAATGCTAATTTCATACCTTCTGATTTCACTGCATATTCAAAATCACAACTGTCAGAGATGCACATATGCCTTACTTTAGCTATGTTTGATAAAACACAAATGTATTTCATACTCAGGCATTCTTGGAAAGAAGTTTGTTAGAGAATACTTCTCTGTTAGAGAACATTTTTTTTTCAGAGAATATGAAAGGAAGATGGGGTAGTTTTTCTTGTAATAAATAGCTATAAACTCAAATTAAATCTGTACAGATTTCCTTAAAGCTATTATTGAGAAGCCACAAATTATTGTGGATTGTGTAACAACTGTACTGCGATGAAGTTATATCTCTACAGTTGTATTGATGTTGGGTAGATAAATGAAAAAGGAATGCTACACTACAACAGTAATCAATCTGAAAAATGATCCAGAGACTAATCAATGTCTCTGAATAAGAGAACATGAATCCCTGATGGAGATATTACAAACTAAATAATATCTAACTTAGCAATCTAAATTCCACTCACCATCTTCTTCTATTATGTTTCTTGTGGAATTGAATTTCAGAGGACTCCAAAGAGTTGTTGCTCCAACTCTGGTTTTTTTTTTCATTATTCTATTTAATTGTGCGCACTGTAATTTAATTTACTGTAATGCTGCAATTATTGTGGCAATGCAAAATTCCTTGTAAGAGTAGCCCATTAAAGTATATTAAAAGTATTTATCATGATCCTCAAGAGTACAGATAACATTATGCATGGAAAACTGGGATTTAATGTAATTGTTACAAATAATTCAAAGCAGTTCTTTCTGTGTTTATCTATTTGTAAAACAGGAAGAACAATAATCATAAAACAAAACTCAGCAAGACCAAACCTGGTTTTTATGAAGCTGCATGTAGATAAATAAAATACTTTGGAATATAAGTCACTGTTCTGAAAAAGTATAGATGGGAAAAAACATCAGTTGGAAAAGATATTCAGTCCCCTGAATTGATGTAAGCAATTGAGTTAATTTACTTTAATTTCCTTGTCTCTCTTGTTTTATCTTCCCATCTCTATACATGAATGTGCTGCTTTATTTCTTCCCATGTTTATTTTTCTTTTAAGAAAACTTATTGCCTGTTCCACAGGCAGTGACGTTAGTGCCAGGACTCACCCTGACAATGCCCGCCAGGACTGCAAATGCCAGGTGCGGCAGAAGGGGATCCCCCAGCTGGGAGCATGGTCACACAGCCAAACCTCTCGGGAGACACGAGGCACAGGAGTGCCCCCCGGACGTGGCAGCAACGAGGCACTGCCAACATGCACCAACTGGCCCTCTGACCAATGAAATACGAGTGAGCTGAAATCAGGAAGAGCTTGGCACAGGTCTGCATGCGAAACTCAGACTTCTGGGTGTCAAACTGGCACCATTGCAGACAGAGGAGATTGCAGCTGAGTCACTTGGCAGCATGTTTCTAATGCATAATACATGTGTACACATTTAGAAAATCTTACAAAATTCCACAGACAAAAAATATAAACTGTTTTCAGGTAAAAAAATTACTAAACATTTACAAGTTGGCAAAACAGAAAGCATGTTAATTTTCACTACTTCAAACAATACATATTTTTCTTTGCTAAGGGCTGTCTTTACCCTTCCCACATTCCTCTCTTGCCACTTCTTTGCCTTGCCTTCTTTAAAGTTTCACCGTCTTCCATCACCTTCAACTCAGAAAGAATAAAGCTGAAGCACTACCTCAATCTTTTGCCCTTTGGAAGCAGCCTAATTTCGCAGAAAGAAAAGAATGTGTCCCGTCTTTTTAAACCCAGCAGTGTAAGCCTTACAAATGTCCTGTCAGAACAATGAAATATGTAAGTCTCTTCTAACACTACATTCAAGGGAGACGATGAAGACTTTTAATATCACCACTGTGTTACATCAGTAATAAAACAGCATCTGCTTGAGGTCTGATGTGATTCTTCTATGAGGACAATGCAATTTTCTTAACTATCAGCTTCAGAGTGTGAAATTTTTAACACAGAGCTAAATTGCCATCTTGGCTATTCTGTTTTGAAAATGTCATCACTAATTACATGGAAGCATCACATCACTCCATGAATTGTGCTAGTAGGAGATAATTGAATTGATATATCTTGTTGAATCCCTACAACCACTCTAACACCTCACTCTTCAGATTGGAGCTCTAGTCTAAAAGTTAATAGAGAACTATTTGGAGATTGCATTTGAATTTCATTTGCTCACTCAGGTAAATACTAAGAGTGATTTATTCCTTGCACTGGTCATTGGCAAAACTGCCACTGGCTTCAGCAGTATAAGAAATGCATTTGGGACTCTCAGAGTGTTAGAGGAGATCTTATGGACCTCCTTAAGCAACAAAGAAGAATATTCCAACAATTTTCAAGTTTTATTTAAATTACAAACATTTAAAGTACTTAAACGAGTGTCCCACTTTCCTGATTGTTTTAACCTCTCTTGGCATGTAACCAATCTATGAATTTTAATTTTTCATCAGTAATTAATACAGGTCTAGGGTAGGAAGATACGGTAATCTCAATTTTTCTGCCAATTTAAATTTCCAAATTTAAAATAATACCTTGTGTTCCAATATTCCATGTGTATGAAGAAATGTCTTTTTTATTCAATACCAAACAAATTCATTAAAACTAGAATATCAAAAATCAGAGACTTCAGTTCGGTTTCTTTTAATAAGCACACAAAGTTGCACAAATTGTCTGGTATTTATAGCTTTTTTCAAGAAATCACAGACAAATAAGTTACAGAATCAATGAGGCAGACTGTTTCCAATATTTACAGCCCAAAGTTTTTAGTCCAAAATTTGTCTCTGAGAGACAAAAAGGCCATGAAGTTTTTTTTCACTTGCTCAATTTAGGATTTTTCTCTCCTGGGGAATATTTACTGAGCAAAACACCACCAGAGCAATCTTCACCAAGGTATTTTCTGTTACCTTTGCCTCAGGGAGACACTGGATAGGAAATGGTAAGGAGATAAATATGATGCTCCTGTGACGCAGCAATTCCTGATGGCTAATTCTTGACTCTGATGATAGTCCAGATCTTGCACCACTGAAAACAAACTCCAGTTACTGGGGAACAACATCTACCTTGTGCAACAACCTGTGCCCCTTTACAGAAACTGACACTGTGTACATGTGAGTATCTAATTACACGAAAATTAGCTGCAGTAAATTGGGCTCTAGCTATAATATAGGAATGCCATAAAAGTGTGCTGACAAAAACTCACAAGTACTATTTTTCACAAAAGTGCAACTAAAAAATTTCTAGCTTCCATGAGAGCAGGAACAGGTTGCTTACTGAGACACATAAACGACTTCTCTAATGAGACAAAAAAAGTCCTGTTCACATACTGCTACAGTGCCCAGGCAGAAAATGCAGAGAACTGGAACCTGTCTGTAGAAGTCAACAGACTGCCCCAGTGCCCAATCTTCAGACCTAGATTCTGAAGTGCAGGCCAGAGCTTACAGGCAAGCTCAAACCATAAGTTACATCTCTAGAGGAAAGATTTTTCTAGAACCTGAGAGACTCAAACAAGGTGGAAGTCACTGTTCCAGAGACAAGGAGCTGCACTGCCTCATGCAGGGGCAGGAAGCAGTAATTTGTGGGTTCTGATACTGGTATCTTTTTCCAGTGTAGACATCCTTTTTCAAACCAAAGAACAGTTTGGTACTGATGCTTTGTCTTTACATGCTGCATGAAACTCAGCAGAAAAAAAAAAAAAAGGCAGTGCATCACCCCCACTTAGGACATGGAATGATCTGGAGGCTATTTTAAGTATGACTTGAGAAGGCAGCAGGTTTTATATCAAAGTGAAAGGAACACTGTTGACTAATTTGGTGATAATCACAAAGTAATTTTACTTCAGCTATACTCCTCTTAAAATGTAAGTGATGTCAACTCCTTTTAAAATGGAAATCTTACCAATCTGTAGAAACATTTAGGAAATGGGTTACAAATTGATCTTAAGACTTTGGAAGTGATTGTGCATCTTTTGGGGATAGAAGAGTTGAACGTTAAATAGCATGGGTATTTAAAATGGTTAAGAGACAGACATCCCTAGTCACTGTGTAGGAGAAAACAGAAGGAACTGGCTAACACAGAGAGACTTAATGCTCAACCATGAATTGGAGCAATACGTCACACACAAATCTTTCTTTCTCTCTCCACATAAACATACAGATAACAAAGCTTGCAAAAAGCTTACCTTAAGCCTAACTCCACTAAGCAAGGTCAGAGTGGTTACCCATCCAGTCAAAAAAAGCAGACCCATTCTTAACCCGAAAGGAATTGGATAAAAGGCTATTTTCTCTGCAGCAAGATGGACTATGTACTTAAATGCATTCTAAAATTCAGAGAGGAATGTCATTGTAAATATTTGACATAAATATAACAAACCGCCTTTTTAAGGAAAAAAATCCATACTGCAAAGAAACAAATAAACTTGAGAGAAATGGAAACAAATGGATTTCCAAAATTTTATAGCACAAACTGAAAGAGCCAGGCACTACTCTGTTGCAGATCATTTGAAACTGCATAAATTGAAGGAAAAGAGGCAGTTGCTCTTTCTAGCCAGGTTCCAAACCCAAAGTTACTGGGACATGCCTGTTAACACAGATAAGCTTTCTGATATATATGGAACAAACAAGGCATGTCCTGGATCAGGTATGCAGACAGGACCATTTGAATATCAGGGAAGGATGAATTTATCCCTGTGGAGCCAGTTAACTCTTTTGGCTCAAGGGCCTCATGTTTTTGAACTTGATTCCACTTCAGCCAGCAAGTCACACAGATAGCTAACTAACGGAACCTGCAAAAACTATTAAACAAAAAATGCTCCTGCCTGCCAGGAATGTGGTGCTACAAGTGTTCTTGGGAAAGGCAATAGTCCCATAGAGAGCAGAGAGGCAAGAGGCGTAAAAACCAAAATATGCAGGGATATGACAAGAAATTAAGAGGTTTATGACTCCATATCTAGAAAGAATCTCACTGAATAAACATACTCTTTTTGTGCCAGAGGGAGGATAAATGACTGAAAGCACTCAGTTTATTGTAATATCCAGAAATACAAATTTAGTTAAAAGGATGTGGCTGAGAAGCAGAGAAGACGACTTGTTTTTTCTAGGTGTTGCACTCTGGGAACATAGAGTTTTCTGAAGAAAAGAGAAGGAACAACCTTCTGGAAACAAGCTGATTTGCACAGATCTGAGGAGCTGGTGAAACATAAGAGGGGGGCAGAGAATGCATGGACATAAGACACCTAAGAGAAGCAATGGAAGAAGCATTTTTCATGAAAGTCTCACCAACATGACTTCTCACGAATTGATTCTATAGGCACCTCTAAGTTTAGACGGCAAAATAGTTTCAAGAAAAAGAAAGAAGAAAGTCAAAGGAATGAAAAGTATGTGCTGAGAAGGGGATGCATGAAAGCTTCCCAAGGACTGGCAAGCCCTGGAGACTACCGGTGCTGATGAAGTAGCACACACTTACATCCGCACGCATTCTGTAACTCGGCCTGTATCCAAGATGACTGCTCTATGCAGGTGATGACTGTGGGGTCACACACGCCTCTGATGAAATACAGGATTCTCTGACAGACTTTCTGAACACCTACAACTGACCTGCCACTAATGCCCTCTATTTTCTGAGTATGTAGAGTTGTCTTCCCAAATGTTGCTCTAACCAGGTAATCGTGAGACTGCAGTTCAGATGTGAGACTCAGTAAGGCGAATACCTTGTGAGAATAATTATCTGCCATTACTAAAAACCTAAACCATTGTAGTACTTACTAGAATCAGCAGAAGTTTCTAGAATAGAAGCTATTCTAGGAAATACTGGTTGTGATCTGTATCTACCTCAAACTGCCTCCCCTATCAGGGAGAAAAGGAGTTTACAACTCACTAGGGGTGATACACAGAGGTATTTTCCAAGAAACTGGGGTGGTTGAGCAGCTGGAAGTTGCTAGACTACAAGTAACACTGGAGGAAACAGTGATAAAGATGATCTCTTCTTTTAATCTGTGCCTGCCAACAGATTTACAATTTCCCTGTATAAGGAGAAAGTATTTTATTTAGAATGTTTTTTTCAGGTAAAAACCCAGATTTAGGATGTGGAAGCCCTTGGCACCTTTTGATGTGCTCACTTAAAGGAAAAACTGAGAGAATGCAGATTATAGTACAATTTAAAGAGTTAACACTTTTTTGCAAATGAACCTGGAAGATTTCAGTTTCGAAAGATGGGGTAGTCTGTTTTTCATTTGTTTCCTTCTCCTTGCATTTTTCTTTGTTGCTGGTTTGTTATGGTCCTTATAGCCCCACAGCAGTTCACATCTTGAAGCTGGAGATATTTAGGAAGGGGAAAAAACTGTGCTGCAGCAGAAGCAGTGTGCTGTTGTAATTTCTGCTCACATCTTGAAGTCCTAATCCTGCTCTTGGTCATAAAACTGTTTGTGGGGTGAAAAGGCTGTAATCTGTAAGGTACCATGGCTGTAGAGATAAAAATACAAAGTCCTTACGACTTTTAAACACAGGAAAGGAAAACCTAACAGAAAAAGACAAAATGGGTGAGCACCAATTAGTGATTTAAAACTAGCTATTGATGCTCCTGGCTGTGAGCTAGTTTTCTAAATGCAATGCCACACACTCCTCTATCTTTCCCTTAGAGATTTTCCATCTGAAGATAATAAAGGAGTACTTAAAGGGAACAGAAATGCCTTAGTTAAGAAATTAACATTTCAGAGATTTTGCATAAGGTCCAAATCAAAATTCCCAGCAAGTTGGAAGTAAATCTAAAGGTTATCTTTTAAAAAACTAAAATGGAGTTTTTATAAGAATTCCCAAATTTCTATCTCCAACTATAGGAGCTGAAACTCCTGGCAACACACTGAGCTAAACTACCATTGTCATAAGCCAGAGCAAGAAACCTTACAGGCACAAGTGGAGTGGCACCAGAGTAAAACCTGGTGCAACAGAACACTAGGTCATTTTTGGTGTGTTTCGTTTGTTTTGTTTTGTTTTTTTTAGTTTTTACTTCCTAAAGTCTTTTGTAACTTCTTATTCTTGTTGAGAATGCTGCCACTCTCACTTGGGAAAAAATACTGTGTATGTACCCATACTGCATGACCTTAAACATTTTAACAGGCAGTGATACTCAAAAGCTTTTAAAAGTCTGGATGCTAAAGACAACACCTTTGATCTCATGTTTCAGTAAAGCAATACCATTGGGAAAGAATATAATGCAATGCTTGGATCACAACATCCTATAGACAAAATCTGCAACTTTTTTTCTTCCCTTTTGGGCTATCTGAGTATTAATTTATAATTTTCTTGAAAAAACAATGAAGTCAAGAGAATCCTATCAGAGAATGAACTTCCCACTATTAGGACACTACACCCATGGTAGACATGACCTAATGAAAAAATGTATTGTGCTCCAAACCAAAAAGCTACTGGGCACTATTCACATTACATATGGACTTAATCCTGTACGGTATTTAAACATTTTTTTAAAGGTTGCAGGACTGACTTCACAGCACTTAGAATTTGCAGGGAAGTGTCCACTGCAACTATCCTATATTTTCAAAATCTTTTTTAAGGCACTCACATCACACAGCCGTAAAAACCACCCTGAAGCCAACACGCTCATAATTGCATCGCAGTAGCTTCTGTGATTTCAGATTTCAGATCTTTTTAGTTGCAAACAAGTTCTTAACACTCGGTGTTTCTTATAAAGAAAAGGTAATGCAACAAATTCTGTTTAACAGGAAAAGTTTTGTCCAGTGACAGTGGACCTTCTTTGGAAAGCACTTAACTCACAAATTAATGAAAGGCAGGTATTTTGACTGCAATTATCTCCTCTTTCCTTAAGAACTAGTTTTAACAAAAACTGAAACTTAAAGAAGAAGGCAGTTAAAAGTTCTCAGTAGCTGATAAAACACTGAGTCATAGACAAGTAGTTTATGGGATTTTTCAAAGCTGCAGTGCAAGTTTGTTCTCTAATTTTCCATGTTTTATAGGAAGGTAACATCAATCTTTAATAAGAGCATCCTTTCAATAGCCAGGACAAAAGACATAAGTAAATGGAAGTTTAAGCTATGAGAGAAATAGGTAATAAACAGAAAGTGTGCAAAACAGGACATGATGTTGATAGGATTTCTCTAAGTTAAAAAGTTTTAAATCGGGATGGCAATTCTACATTAGTATTCAGAAGATTTAATGCAAACACTGACATATTCCTTCATGTGTGTCTGACAGCACATATGCTGCTGTAAAAATCAATGTTTTAGCTTTTTTTAATCGAATATATAACCTTGTTATCAGGACAAACAGTAATTTCCAAATCCTGCGCTGTGTAAGTAAAATGTGTTCAAAAATATGTTTGGAGCAAAGACAATGTGAGCCCTTTCAGTTTAAATAACTGATCAGTCTTGTAAGTGTCTCACAGGTGATGAACAATTAGTTTTCAGGAAAACAAAAGCAGGTCAAAAATCCATTTTTCATTTTTTTAACAAAATGAAAAGTAAACAAAAATCTTTGTGTAACACTTAATATATTATTAAAGCAAAATCAAAACATTCTATTGTTCTTAGGTTATTCTGCTCTTCCAGACTCCCTTAGGTTACTTTTAAAATAAAAATGTTCTTTAAAAAAAAAAAGAAAGCACAAATATTTTACTCTAAATATTTTCAACTACACTTGTATGTTTTCAAGATTTCTCTCACAAACTTTGTTTCAGAATTTTGAAGCCTCCACATACCTCTTTTCTAAAGAATTTTGTGTTCAGTGGAAAATTTCCATCATCTTTTTCTTTGAATGTTCACTATATAAAGTTATACATGCAATGGGAAAGCCAAAAGATAAAATTCTGTACAAGGCAAGGCTTTTCTTTTGTAAAGGATTTATGCCTGCCATTTATTTTTTTTTAGCCAGTCCTTTTGCCTTTCTCTACACATTTTTGCTTTTTCTATGCCTCGTTCATCAATTCAGTTATTATTCTGGGATCATGGCCTTAATTTGCCCTCTTTTACCAGCATTATCCATACCAACTAATTAATGGTATAATGCTACATAGAATCATTCCAGGCAAGCCTCACCACATCTGGTTTCAGCTGCTCTGGATAGCTCACCTCTGAAAAACAAACTAAGAAAAAGAGATGGTGTCATTTTGCAGCAGTACCATGGCTGGACTGGGGTTAACGCTGTTGTTCTGTTCTCACCCCTGTCCTTAAGGGCGAGGCCCCAGTGTCCCTCAGAACAGTATTTTGTCTGCAGTCACTAGAGGGTTCTTTGGGAAACAGGGAAGGGAGAGGAGTTCCCAAATACTCTCTCCCCGAGCACCAGCAATCTTCACTCATGCAGCCCTTAAAAGCAGTTCTAATGACAGCAGTAAGAGTATTTTACCTCTGGCCCTAAATGTTCTTGATTTCCCTACAGAAATTTTCATTTTACTCCCATCTGCATGAAATCATTGTCATTGTGCTTTCTCACACATCATGTTCTGAAGTTCCACCAAACACAAACATCAAGTTATATGTACTATCTAGTGCATGTTTTTTGCAGTAATGACGCGTGGGCAAGGACTTTGCACACAAGATGGAGAAAAGCAAAGACCTTTATTGCGCAGTCAGAATTCCCTAAATACCAGCACCCAACAGGATATAACATCATATAAACAGGAAAGATGTTCCCCACAGTGTCTCCCAATCACCTGGGGTATTACACAGATTTTACCTATTATGGTAATAGGCAAACAATGCCCTATAAGGCCACAAACTACAATTTACACTTCTCATAGGCCCAGTCTGTCCATAAACACACACTCCTCTCTCAGTGCGTCTCCGGTGACCTGGATGCATTCCCAGGGTCAGCTCTGGGCCCAGGATAGAGGCCCTCTCTCTGATCCTCAGGGCCTATCTCTCCACCACCACCCAGTGCACTCCAACATATGTTTATTGCTCGTTGGTGTATTATTTACGTGAATTTAAAAAAATACCACTAACATAAATAATCTAAAAGTAGGGAGCATGGAGAAATGGTGCAAGTCCCAAGACTCTTCTATGAAACTGTCAGGGAACTAGCTAAAGTAGAAGTGGTTAAGAAACATTGCTATGTATTTTTCTGATTCTTTTAAAGAGAATCCATGATCTTACTGCTATAGTTCATGTAACAAAAAACTGCTCCAGCTCACTGCATGTATGTTTTTTTTAATGGCACAGTGAAAAGTATTCACTCCATGGCCGAAAAGGAGAAAATCTGCATCCATGTATGAAAGCAAAAAATTCATTTCACTTGTAATGAGATTTCTCCTGTCACTTTGGCTTGACTGTTTAACTTTACAATCACTTCTCATGCTTGCAAAAAGAAGAAAAAGAAATGGAAAAGAACCAAAAACTAAGCAAATCAGCATGACTATGTTTAATCTCATCACTGCCTGTTCTGAAAAGTGTATTTGCATATTTATATTACTATATTACCACCAGGATGGCAAGTTTTGGTGAAAGCATATAAGCCAACAAGACAGCGAGAGCTCAACCTGTTCTAAAAACTCACTGGAGAACGGCTGTGCTCTCACATTGGGCACAATTCTCAGTGGTAATGGCTATGCTCAATATGTGTAACAATACCTTCTCTATGACTGAAAAACACAGCTAAGAAAGATTTCAAATTTTAGCTATAGTTTCAGAAGCCAAATCAAGAGTATCTAAAAGCCAGCCAGATACTCATCATCTGCTATGCCAAGTGGATGGACTTCCATGTTTTATGACCGTGCTTCTTTTTCCTGTCAGAATACTGTAGCATCTTTCTCCTATTATGGAACAGTAAAATTCTCTTGAGCCAGTGGCATTAGCTTAAGCAGGGAGATTTAAGTACTCACATTAGCCACACTGCTCTGGAGGAACTGCAAGTTTCCCTTATAACCCAGATAACATTCTGCAATACTGATGCAGTTATATTTGGGCATCTCTTCTAACATCTCTCCTTCTAACACAACTTTCTGTGACATACATTAGCACTGTGCTATTTTGTGCACAATTGGAGCTGTTCATATAATAAATGTTAAGTAAGTTGCATTGCCTTCTCAAATTAATCTATCCTGTTCCCACGCTGTAGGGACAGCAGATACTCAGAAATCTCAAGTCATTCTTAGCAAGTCTTCCCTGTTGCTCTGGAAGGAAACAGCCTAAAATCTTTAGTCTCTAAAATTTACCCACAGGTTTCTTTAAAAAAGATAAGGAAATTCTGAAGAGCGGACATACCTCTGTTCATATAACCCAATTCCCAGACACAGAAATTGTCCCCCATTTGACCAAAATAACTGACTATAGCCAGAGTGGTTCACTGTTGAGCCAAGAACTTCCCTATTGTCATTTCAGCACTAAAAAACCTCAAATCAGTGGGTCAGTTCTTTTTGAACACTTAAGTATCTAGGGATCTAGGGCATAAATGTGTTTAGCACTTTTCAGCAGAAATTCTGTTTCTGCTTCTCTGATGCCAGTCAACATCCAGCTGCACTAGACTGAAGGTGAAAAGCACACGTGCCTGCAGTCTGTCTAGGGACTACTATGGCTCATGGCATAATATAGACAGCTTTCAGGAAATTCTAGTTTCTAGAGAAAAATTACATAGATTTTTCTTGAACACTCCTGCAAAACAAAGACCTATCAGCCAATATACATAAGCTGATTTCTTTTATGGTACAAAACCCCACAAAAAGCCTCCAGACTTTGGTAATTTGTATTTAAATCAGTAAAAAAGTACTGCATGAATGATACTAGTGCGCTTGTTTTATGACAACAAAGCCGCTTTAACCAGAGCAAGTTGTATTTTCCTAAGCAATGAAGCAATCCACACCATTATTTATGCACACAGTCAAACATATTTTCTTTACATTTTACCAGTATTTCAACCTAGAACAGCCTCTCTGAAATGCTAATTGTAACTATTACCCATCCCAAGATCATTCTCACACTCTTTCACTTGGAACTGGTAACAGCGATGCACATAGATCAGATAATTCCTACCTCTCACTGTAATTGCACAGGGATTTTGTTTTCTCTTGAGTCAGTAATGTCTAAATTGGATTAAGATAAATCGCTTATGAGCCTTTCTCTACAGAAGTTGCTTTCATGACTGCTATATTTAATGCCAGTTTACCTCAAAACTTCGTTTTTTACACCAGTCTTATATGAATGAGTTTCCATGAAGTTCATACTCAATTTCAGATTATTCTTAAGGACTAAATACCCTATGAAGAGGAAAAGAAAATACCCCAAATTGTACTGACATATTCATGAGTGAATGTAGAAACTGTCGTGCTGGCACTGTTCATTATGATCAGACGAAAATCAAATGAAAGGATCAGAAGAGTGATCAATCTCAAAATCAAAAGACTTAGTCTGTCTATTAATGTGCTTAAACATCTTTACACTCCCCTGTCTGGGCAACTGATCCTCTTGGCAATAATAATCTGAGTGGGTGGCTGAGAATGGAGTGAGTGGGCATCAGATGTAGTACCAATGCAAATTACTGCTACTTAGCAGCACATACATTCTCTCATCCAGGGAAATTTTTTTTTATGATTCCAGAAGTTAGACATAAGTAATTAAAATATTTTACCCGTCAATGCTTGGAAATAAAATCAATAGTGCATTCAAAATTTGTTATCTTATGATCACAACTGAAGTGTCACTAAACATCTGATTAAAATGGCATAAAGAAAACTCTGAAAAATTAAATACAATCTGTGTGCCTAATTTGTCTGGTTCGTGGGTTTATTTTTTCAATACTGCAATTGCAGACCTCATAACGTCTATGTGATTGCTGATACACATTACCAAGACCAAATAATGCCAACCAAAAAATCCTGATTGGTCTTTCCTTTATTTTGGCATATTACTGTTTGCATAATTTTAGCTACTGAGATTAATGACAGAGGTGACAGAAAGGAAACCAGAATAATGCACACCACTACTGAAGGTTATATACAGTTAAAATACAGTGAAATTAGCATAATTATTTTTGTGTAGACCATAATACTGACATTCCACAGACCCTAAAAGAAGGCATCACAATGCACTCAGTACTTGCTTGTCGCTGTTAAGTACCGAGAACGGTGAGTAACGACACAATCCAAGTTCAGGAAGAAAGTAATTATTTAATTAATTATAATTTGGTTTATATAACTTGGTTCCCAAAGATGACAGGAGGCTATTGGATCTTGGACCAGCCACCCCCTGTCCCATTGGCTAAAGCTTACAATACCTACTTCAAAATATTATTTCACTGTGTACCATAACAACTCTGAAAAAGAGATCTCAGGTGCACAGATAAAAACCTAGTTTACAAAGAACCCGTAGCAGTGTTTACCATAGCTTTCATAAGAACCACACTTGTTCTTTGGGTCAAATATAGATGAAGCTTCCTTAATGTCCTGGTTTTAGTTGGGATAGGATTAATTTTCTTCCTAGTAAATGGTACCCTGTTGTGTTTGGGATTTAGTATGAGAATAATTAATATTGGTAACACACTAATGTTTGGTTTATTGCTAAGTAGTGTTCAGCCCAAGCCAAGGATGTTTGAGTTCATGCTCTGCCAGTGAGGAGCTGCGCAAGAAGCCAGGAGGGAGCACAGCCAGGACAGCTGACCCGAACTGGCCAGAGGGATATTCCATTCCACAGAACATCATGCTCAGTATATAAACTGGAGGGGGGGAACTGGCTGAGAAGGAGTAACACTTACCTGCAAATAAATACTTAGGGGCATTGACCAGGCTGTGATTCCAAACACTTTTTTTTTCCTTTTATCTATACTGCATTTTTACACACATTTAAGCAAAATGTCCACTTTGTTATCTTTTCCTAGAACTACAGCCTGAATAAATATTCAAAATTTAAAAAAAAAAATCTCTAAAGAAACAGAAAACAAAAGAGAAAACCCATTTATGTACAGCAGTAATATATACAAGCTGTACTTTCTCAGGAGAAAGAGACTTCTCTCAGAACAAATGAACTTAAAACTGATTGCTTTTTTAGGTGAGTTATTTAAATAACAGCAGTAATATAGCAACTGTGGAGGTCTAAGCAAGGTTGGCATAGCAAGAAAAAAAATTATATTTCAGTAATTGATATAACTTCAAAAAAACAAATTAGACTTGGAGTTGGAGTCTATTACAGGCCTTTTAATTGAGTCATTAATAAACAGACAGGCAATCTAAGTGTAACACCTAAAACAACATATGTTTCAACACTAATTGCAACCAGAATCCCGGCACAGTACCTTAGCTTTATCCCTCATGGATCCTTTTCCCAGGATGGACATTTTTGCACCTGTTTCTTCTTGTAACCTCTTTAAAGAGTTTCCTCTTGGTCCAAGCAATTTCCCAACAAAATTGAACTAGAATGAAAATAAGAGAACTCTTTTAGACCCATAGGTACTTTTCCAAAAACTTAATAAATCAACATGATGATTAAACAAGAAAATTTTACTTCCCTTTAAAAGAAACACTCCGACTTAGCTTTGAGCCTAATTGACAGAGATACAAGACAGGAGAACAAAGATATTCACCCATCTAGTGTGAAAGACAGTAAAAGCATTCATGGTTTATTGGAGCCCCAGGAGGCTTCCCTCTAGCACTAACAGGCCGGCGGCTGCTAGGTTTAGCAAATTGCTAAACAAGATACTTGCTCGTGAGATGGTACTGGTGAAACCCAGGGAATGCCTAGGTTCTTTCCCAAGTAAGCCAGCTCTACTGGCAAGTAATACATCCTGTAAAGTTAGAGCTTTAGATAGATTTTTAGGAGTTGATGCTTCACACATCAACTTGCAAATAAGCTCTGTTTTGTGTATACGCTTCAAATACCTGTTTTGCCAGCACCAGAACAAATCACAATCAATAGATCGTGGTAGATATTCAAGGGCATTTTCTAAAAGGATTTTGTAGAACACTGGGCTTTGTCTGCCACGCTGCTAATATTCCTAAACACTGCACACTTCACGTTACTCATAAAACAGTTTTTTCTGTATGAAGAGGAGAGATGTCTACAGAAAAATCAAAAGACAGAACAATAAATAAATGAGGTATTAATACCATGTTGACAGAAAGTAGCAAAAAGGGGGGAGTCTATGAAGTAATTTGTTTATTCTGTAATCAACAGTCTCTTCGATTTATTATTTTTTATCATTTCCAACATACTTTAAAACGCTGTGGTATGTGGTCTTCAGAAGCTGACTGGAAATCACCAGCACTTGCTTAAGATGTTTCTGAATTATGTTCAAGTCTGAACAGACAGTATTCTGGTCTGGCTTTCAACAAAGAATAAGTTTAGCCAAAGAAAAAGGGGTGTCATTGTATCAGCACTTCATTGGTTTTATTTCGGAGAGAAAGAATATGACAATAAGAAATAGAAATCAAGAAAATGTTGCTGTCAAAAATACACACAAATGTCTATAAAGATGTTATAATATACTTTGTTTTGCACTACCTTCTATTTTAAAAATGGAAAAAATGGGGAAATACTCTTGTCTTCACTTTAACCAGCAAGAATATAACAACACAAATGCATCAGCCATGTTAGTAAGACCCAAACTCTGAATCATGCCAGGTGCTCCAAACCCCAAGCTGGCTTTTAGTCCAGTGCCTTAATTAAAAATCATTTGTAACTTCCTTCAAATACTGGTGAAACTATCTAAGAAAATAGCATATAATCACAGGAAAAATAAGTATGTAAGGCAAACCAAAATAATTGATTTCTGCAAGACAATGTGTCTGTGGGGGAGGCAATAAGTGGTAACATTTGCAGGAAAATTCAGCATGATTTGAAGCTCCAAAACCAGATTTTTCAAGCTTTTGTGTTTGTACTTTTTTTCCAACTCTACCTGTTGAATTAAAAGTTATCAACTCTTCAAAATAGGGTAGGATTTAGAGACAATGTTCCAATCAAGGTATCAACAATCCTACGTCTTCAAACTGTTGCTCTGCTTCTTCCAGGGAAAACTTGGCTTAGAAGAAGTTGTTGGCTTCAAATTGATTATTCAATTTTGTATGAAAATAAACCAAACAATGAGGAAGAAATGGCAAGAACTGAACTTTAATACTAGACTGTAGACTTAATGTATCGACAGATATAAGATTTCAATAATCACCCATCCCACGTATATAAAGGTTTACTAGAGATGGCTGAGCAAACAGCAGAGCTTTTGTTCCTCTGCAGGGAACCCCTTACCGACAGAAGGGGGGTGTCACAAGTTACACAATCTTTTGTGACACTTATACATCACCAATCAGACAAGAACCACGTCCTGCTGCACCCTTTCTATGTTTCCTACTATTAAGAAAAGCTACCCCTCGAAAGGTGGAAGAACTATAAAGTTATGTAACTTTGGAGGAAACTACGAGAAGGCCAACCAAAGCTTGATTACATTTGTTCTCTGAATGGAATAAAACTATTAAAATACACTCTGTGAAGATTTATGTTGACCATTTATATTTAAGCACTTCATAAACTGTCTAATCATTGCCTTGACATATTGCTGCAAACGAGCAGCATGGCCAGCATAGACCATGTTACGTACTAAGTGGATTTTAATCACTTCCCAGGAAATAACTGGCTGGGGATTTTAGTTCTATTGATTATGTAGCAGACAGACATTTCATCCACTATCTACAAAACACATAACAGGAAGGAAGCAGTTATTTACAACTGAAAAACTAAGGTGCTCTTAGTTTGGTTTTGTCTAAAGTTGCAGAAAAGCCACGGCACTGTATCAGGCATCCTACTGTTGTGCTCACTCCTCCCAGCATCAGTCTGGGGCCACTGGATATCCCTGGCACCATCTATAATCCCAAAATTCCCCAAAGCCTGGAAGTACTGGTAGAGTAACTTTGACTCAATTACTTACAAAAAATTATATGCTTTATGTTTACATATAAGTAAAAGCAGCACTTAAGGAGCACACTGCAGTAAACAGCACAAATTTTAAGAAATCTGAAACACAACTTCATTTCTCTTGGTTTTTTTAAATTAAGATATGCTGGGCAGAACTGATTTTAATACTGGAAAGTTTAGACTCCAGTTACAGCCACACACATGCACATGCAACCTGAGCATAGAGACAGGGAAGGAAAATGTGGAAACTCAGGCAGTTGGACTGCACATACTGGTGAACCTTGCCCACAAACACACATTCCTGGTACAGCAGCTGTAACTGCAGATCTTATTGTGCAATCTCAGATCCAATCCAATTCTGCCATGTGTACAAATTTTCTCCAAATAATAGCAGCTCTAAGTCTCTGGGATAATATCTGGTCGTATTAGGAGAGGATAGCTGAGAAATGCTGACACATAGAAGGGAGTATTAACAGGAAGCTTTCATTGCTGGGGAGCAAACAGACTTCCACTTGAAAAATACTGTTGTGTTACTAGATGTTTGTATAGGTGGCTTAACTTTTCAATCATTTTTATGAGCATGAACTAGGCTTTCTGTTTGCTTGCAGAAACCCTTCCTGGTTTATGGCAGAGATTTTGTATATTATCTTCTTAGATTTTCTTCTCATTTGTCTGGGGGAGATGATGCATGTCTTCAGAGGAAATGATCAGGTGAAAGCAGGGGATGCTTTACTTATAATCAAATGCACATGATGCTTCGTGTATCAACAGCTGTGCAATAAACCTTCTCCTCTGCAAAATAAAACCTGACAGAGAATACAGGTCGATAGATCTTTCCTTTATCTACAGCCAGTATCTCCAATATCTTCCCCAACCAATATATACACACAGTTTCAGCAGATTTATCTGCATCCTGATTACTTTCGCACTTCACCCCACCAAACCAATCAGACAGTGAGGTGCTCAAAGCCAAAACTCCGGCTACTCAGTTTTCATCAAAGCTGTTGTTCAAACTACCTCAGGACAGCATACCACAGGTATAAAAAGTCTTAGGTATAGTTTACAGTATTAGCATTCAAGCCTCAAACTAAATACAATGACTGGTAAAAAATGCATGTTTACATTTAGAGGAATATTTGTTTCCCTGTTTGATGCAGCCCAAATACATTTCTACTAGAACTGTAACATTTCTTACTTTATAAAATCAAATTTAATAGGGTTTTACAACCAGAAACAAGGAATATGCTTATCATTCAAAAAAAAAGTCTGTGTCAGTGACTGTTTCTGTTTTATACACAGATCAGTGTTCATAGCAGTAACAAACTAGATAAATAACGAATAAGATAAGACAAATGTTTCCAGCTGTAAGATAAAGCAGAACAAAGCCCTGAACTGGGAGAAGAAATTAATTTCTTCTAGAAGCAGCAAAACAGAAATGGCCCTGGCTTGACAACATGAAACAGGTTTGTTATTTCTCAGTGTGTTTTGTTCACCATTGCTATCAGTTCCTTTGTGGAGAGACAAAGTGTCATTCCATTTTCAGAGCTATTTATCCTCATTAAATCCTGTCATTCATGGAGAGCAGGATGGGGGGTGGGGGTGGGAAAGAATCTTTCTAAATTCACTCCTGTTCTAAAGAAAAGGGGAGAAGACAAAGACAGTCACTCCTGAATAAAACCTTACTGCTTGAGACCTGCCTATAATTAAGGTCCCATTCTAGGACTTCTGATAGTTCATTTAATTTAGAACAGCATTTATTTTAAAAGTATCTCATCTTTCGATATGTACAAGGGACTTCCTGTTAAGGCAGTACTGGACTATTATGAAGGCAAATTTTATTTTTCTCAGCATTTTGTAAGCATGACAATGCCTGTAATAACATGCTTTAACTTTTGGTCAGCCCTGAATTGGTCGGGCATTTGGACTGAGCATTGTAGGTCCCTTCCTACTGGAACTATTCTCTTCTATTTCTATTCTGTTCTATTGCTCAGCAGATTCTGAATGCAGAGTTCAGGTTTGTCTCCCTCTCTATGTAGCTGCTTACCCCATGCAATACCCAGCAGTTTTGGCTTTAGCAAAATGAATTTAGTGTTCCAAATAAACATGCAACATTATTTTTTACTCCAGCAATGTGATGTGATGCTTGCTGTCTCTTGGAGAAGAGCTTCCGAGACACCTGTTTGGTAGGACTGAGCTTTGCAGGGCTCTACTTTAGCAGGGCATGTCAGGAAACAGCAAACAGGAGAAGCAGAAAATGAATGTACTCCAGAGAGGCCCTGGAGATTTACTCCAAAGAATGTCTGCTACTGCTTTCTTACAGTGTTGTATCACAGAAATGCCTCTGCAGCAATCCCAGAACCAAAGGAGAAAAGGAGAAAGCTGCCCTTTCCTACAGAGCACGCTGGGTCTCATCTCCTTGTTAGGCTTTGAACAATAACCCAATGCCAGGCTGTGCACAGAAAAATTAAATGCTCAAAGGGAAAATACAGCTTCTTGAAAACTCTCGGCCAAATTAATTTCAGGTTTAAATCAGTGGAATCACATCAAGAATAAATTAAATCTGATTAACAAAGTCAGTATTATTAAAGCTACTGTGACTAGAAGATTTACCTAAGAAATAAATGGGGTTTTATTACACCTTTTTTTTATCTTGAGAAGTGCTGAAAACTTGTATTTACAGTGTGCTTGAAGAAAATGCTGCAATACTTGTCTGGCTATTTACTAGCTCATTGCAAGCATCTAAATCTACAGTGAAAATATATTTTTGGTATAACTCCATGAAACAGATGGTCAGCAACTCCAGACAAAAATCTTCTAGATATAAGTCTACACTGAGATAGGAAAAATATCCCCTCGCTTTTCACTTTTAGTAGTTTTCAGTCAGAATTTTAGTAACAAGTTGTGGCATTCAAATGAAGCAATTTAAATGAGCCTTAAAATGAAAATAAATTGTCTGATAAGAAGGAAAAATTGGTGTCTGATATACCCTCATTTAGTTAAATTTTCTTAAGTCAGGAAAATTTGAATGGCTCTTTCTCTAACACATGCATTAGCGGTGTTATTTATTAAAATCTGCTCATCTGTAAAACACCCAAGCATTTTATTTTATGTGGTTCTGTTTTTAAATCTAATGTGAGGTAATTGAGGAAAAGCCAAGGAACAAATTAAAGTTGTGGATCTATATTAAATCCTCAATTAACAAGTTGCTAATTGCAAAGGGTTTATTATTTAATAAGAGAGGTATCCAAAGAGACTCATTGTACCAGGCACTGCACAGCCATGCAGGAAGACATGATCTTGACCCTGAAGAGCTGTCAAGTATGTTAAAAAAACCCAAACCAGACCTTGCTGAATGTATGTAGCTCGTATTGCTTACTTGGATTGTGAGGAAGTGACTGCTAAAACTACTGCTACTGACTGCATCAGGCTCAGTTACCAAAGAGGGTATTGTTACTCAAAGTAGGTGCAGCAGCACCAGCTTCCACTGACAGAAAGACCAGACCAGAGCCTGCTTTTGCTACTCAGAAATGAGAGAGAGGATCCTAATGTTCAAGGCAAGGCTGGATGGGGCTCTGGGCAACCTGGTCTACCAAACTGGCCACCAGTCAGAGGTCATGACTGATCCCAATCCATGTCTCTAAAAGGTCGGGAGGTTCTTTGATGGCTCGCTACTCCTTACTGGGAAACTGTGCAAGAAGAGCAGTATTTTTAAAAACTGCAGAGTATGCTGACTTTCCCTTGTACTGAAGTTGTATTTTATTGAGTAAGGCAAGAGGATTCTTTAGGACACAAAGCCACCTGGCTTTTAGCATTTATTCTATCTAAGCTTGAAGTAGTCAACTTTTACTGTTTACAGGAAAATAAAATACAAAGTAAGTAAAAAGAAATTCTTGGAATTGTGTGTCTAGGACTGGCTCACTTGCAATGCATTATCTAAAATGGTATTTATACAAATGCCAACAATTCAGGCTGCAGAAGTGCATCAGTGAGCTTTTGCCAAAGTGCACAAAGAAGTTTATACTGAGTATACTCACAGGTATGGAAATAGGTACCAAGACTACAACACTTAAAAGCACAATCAACATTTGGCTAATTGGGCTTATTACTCCCACAGATACACAATTTACCGGTCACAGTAATAAACACCATCTGCTCTTTGCTAACTGGCAGCAACCTAACAACTTTTTTCTAACTTGAAGAGTTTGTAATGTAAAAAGGAAGATCTAAAGAAGTTTTAATACAGTGGGACTTTCATGCACATCATCTTACTCTTACTGAGCTGAATATGATTTCATATTATGTGAAAGATTTCTCTTTGCCAGATGTTATATTTGCCAAGATAAGCTCTAAGTCAACAAGAAACAGGATAAGTTAGGGTTGAATACCCAACCATAAAAATAATGCATCTTTCCCATATATGTTAGTGGACTACTCAAATGTAGCATAAACCACAAATTTCTTATCAGTCAAGGAAATTATAACAACAGTTAATTTGGACCCAGCATGTTAATGAACTGACTTAACATACATCCTTATAGTATCTAATTTTGTAGACACCATTGTATTAAATCACAAATGGCTTATGTTAATCTAATTAAAAACTGTTAGTCAACTTGATTTTGCCTTTTGCTATTAGAGTCATTATACTTACAGCAGCGTTTAAGTATCAATTTACATATAATGAGTACTATGCAAACAATTTTATTCTCAAGTCACGTTCATAATCAAAGCAAAGCATTACTTTCAAGTGATTGACATATGCAAATTCACATAGCTCTGTGGAAATTAAACAAGCCTGTGAAAGCCCTCCAAAATATTTTATGAAACTCTGGTTCTTTCACCTTCCCCTGCTGAATTTTCTACACTGCCTTTTTTTTTTTTTTTTCATTCTTTGTTACTAAGGACAAATTCAAGAAAATAAAATTTTTCTTCCTTCCATCTCATTATCTTCTACTTCTGCTATACTTAGAGAAGAAAACCAAGTATCCTTCAAGATTTTTTAACAGGGTTTTGGCTAATCTGAGATGGTGGTGCAAAAAAATACTCGAAGAGGAGCAAGGTATTCAAAAATAACATTGACAAGGTGGAAACAGTTGATACTCAGTTAATTCAAAGACTCAAACTGCTGCTGAATTCTGTTCCCAAAGAGCTCAGGTAAGACATCTGTCTGACTTCAACTATAATTCAGGTGAAAATGATACAAACTTAGGAGAACAGATATTGTGCTCTATTTGTCCATTCAGTCAGATGTGATAGGACAGAATACAAACTGGGACAATGCAGGATAAATACCATTAAGTAAATTGCCACTGTTCATGAGCTGATTCTCAAAAGCTACCTCCTGCAGCCATCTGTTGGAAGAGCAGACTGCACAGTAACTGAATAGACTCCTATTTTTAGTTTTTTTTCTCACAGTGATGAGGTTATGGAAAGAAAATAGCCAGCATTAACTCCATTATCTGGCAGAGAGCTTTCCATTTGTTTATATAGGTAACATACTGGGCTCAGAAAAAGCCTGTCCATTTTCCAAACTGGAACTGCCCCAACTTGCATTTTAACATGCAGACCAGAGGACCTGCAGAGTCTCCTCCTCCACAGTACACAGGGGTAACTGCAACAGTAGTAACCAACGCAGCAGATACCTGAATTTACTTTTCATTCAACACTGCTGATTGCAAACCCAAACTTAACATATATAGAGAGTAATCACTCTGTAATTTTATATCAATGCAACAGATCTGTTAACTGTAAAGAATCAATTACTGTGCTAAATAAGCATAAAACAAAAACAACTTTATCCCCCCACTATCAGTATTTGGTTATTGGAGTGAGTCCAGAGGAGGCCATGAAGATAATCAGAAGGCTGGAGCACCTCTCCTATGAAGATAAGCTGAGAGAGCTGTGGTTGCTCAGCCTGGAGAAAAAAGGGCCCTGGGGAGACCTCAAGCAGCCTTCCAGTACCCGAAGGGACCCTACAAGAGAGATGGAAAGGAACTACTTACCTGGGCATAGAGTGACAGAACAAGGCAGAATGGCTTTAAACTGAAAGAGGGCAGATTAAGATCAGATATAAGGAAAAAAGGCTTCACTGTGAGAGTGGTGAGGCAACGGGACAGGTTGCCCAGAGAAGCTGTGGATGCCTCATCTCCGCCAGTGCTCGAGGCCAGGTTGGATGGGGCTCTGAGCAACCTGGTCGAGTGAAAGGTGTCCCTCCTGGCAGGCAGGCTGGAACTTTAAGGTCCCTTCAAACCAAACCATTCCACGATTCCATGATTCTATGATTTGTAAATGTTCATAATTTGCCAAGTTGATAGCTCACAGCACTCACTAATTGCAATTCAGAATATCTACTCATTCTCATTAAAAAAATAGAAATTACAGAGTTTTACAGTATTTGAGCATCAAGAGAATCCAAAAACCTGAGACTCATTTGTAATACTCTGCTGATGGCATTCCCTTGCAAGCAACATAACTGTGGTTCAGACTTCGTTAACGTAACACAGAAAAAAGTACTTTCAGGACAACACCTTGAAAGATCAAGACATACAGTATGTGACAAATGAGATGGCAAGCATGAGCTGGAGGGCCTGCATTTAAATAATGCAGGCTGTAAGACCTAACAGTCTTGCCTTGAGATACAACTCCTGGATGAACAAAACTGCAGTTTGGATGCACCTACCTGATAAAATATTAAACGAGCTGCTAATTTTTTCACTTGCACCTTTTTTCTTATTCTCGCACCCCAGGCTAAGATCTGATTCACACTTAAAAGAATATTATAGAAGTAATATTGAATCCTCCTCTAACACAAAATTAAGAAATGCCTCAGGTATATTTAATAACCATCTGGTTTAAACTTAATATTTATTCCATCACAATTACCTTGCTTTAGCACATCTACAACCTTCAAGAAGGATGAATGTGTTTGCAAAATACATATTAAAGAGAGCCACCAATTTGAAGGCAGTGAATATTTTTGATTCACCTTGCCAAGAAAGTATGTCCCGAGCTCCAGCTGGTCAAGGGAGCTCTCCTGGAAGGGTTGATGTGACACAGTTTAGCCATACCCAAATAATAGACTTGGTATCTAGGAAGATGATTCAGGCTTTGAAACTCACTTGCACAGTGGCACCTGACCAACCTGTGTGACTCGAGTCTGTGTGCTGAATTTTCAAGCACATCAGTCCCATTTCCACACTCTCCTCTGCCTTGGGCTGCTGTTCATCTCCAGTTTAACTGCCTCATTCATTCAGTAACTGTGGGAACTTTGGTATCTCACACACATTTACATGTACAAAAGCCATAAATTCCAGGTCTGGAGCTCAATGTCTAGGTCCTGCAATGAACAGAAGAACAACTTCTAGTCCTCTTGGGAACCTGCATCTTCCAGTACTCTTTCATGTTCCTCCAGGAAATCACTGCATTCAAGTGTTACAAATGAGGAAATGTTTTGATTTGCAACCCTCAAGCATTTATACTCCCTGTCTGTCTGCAAATGCAGTAGGCACTGAAATGAACTAAAAGGATGACAACAAATATGTGACAAAACTATGTGAAACAATAAGGAAAATTAACTTCCAGCAGACACTGAGGGGAAATGTAAGTGCGAGTCTACATGGAACATTATATTCTCTGTAAATCTCAAAAGTGCTTTGAAGCTTTTCTATTTGATAAAGACCATTTATGTCTTAAACACTTAGATTATAGCAAAGCAGAGGAAACAAACTGATACATTCTTAAAGGTAAAAACTAAGGATTTGTTCCATTTACTGGCAATGCTTTCCCACTGCAAATTTATTTACAAAACAATTCTATTCCCCTTGAAACTGAATACACCTGTAAATAATATTGCACCAAAATAAGAACAAACTAGTGCACTTTAACCTGCAGCAACAATGAAATCAGTGGACAAGTATTCACTCATGTAATCTTCTCCACTTAAAACACTATACAATGATGCTGACAACTGAGCAAACACATTCTCACATTGACAGCACCATCCCAAAATCACAAAGTGGTATATATACTTACATCATTAGATTTATATGAGAAGCTGTTTCATGAAAAGATTATTTATTTTAAAATCAGTGTGTAACATCGAATTTTGTGTAAATCATTTAAATTCATAGAGATTTGCCTCGGATGACAACTTTCACCCTTGCCATGTCTTTTCTTATGGCATGAGGCATTTTGCATTTTGTTATAATTACAACAGAAAATGGATATTTCTGAGTATATTGTAAAAGTGCAATTTCCAGAGTAAGGCTTGTCAAATGCTTGTAGATGCAGAGCATGGGCATTGCATGTTTGGTTATTCTTAGGCCTGTACATCCCCCACATAGAATAATGAAAGCAGCTGTCTCATTAATCTTTAGCAAATACAAAAGAAATGAACTCCATGCTTGCTAACAAACATGGATGCCCAAATCCTAAAGGGGCTTTCAGCTGATGAATTCCAGTGTCACAGCAGTCAAGCCTGGTGAGCCTAGAACTTCACTATTCTCTCGGAAACATCACAGAATATTTATAACCACGACACAGACAGAGACCTGTACTGGTGGCTCTGAGGAGAATGTGCATCCTGTGGACCCCATATGTCTGTGCAGACTCCAGAGACACACTAGCAGCAGCAATTTGGAGTCCTTACATTAAAAAAAGAAACAGCCAAGGGATGCAGGACAGAACTTCCAGAGATGAAATGTAGGTCATTTGGGAGCTGAATGACTGCAGCAGCCTTTGCCATGTTCTCATTTTGGCATGTGCAGACTCAGAGAGACGGGGATGCTCTGAGGCAAAGCTACAATCATGGGCTGAAACAGTGGTGTCAGGAGGAAGAACTGAGAGACACCTGGAACTGAGGACACATCCAGGATAGGAAGAGTCTGTACAAAAAGAAAAGACCTGCTTTGAAGTACAAGGGATCCAGCTGTGGGTATGCCTAAAAATCAAAGAGATGGCATATGCAGGCTATGGAATAATATTTAACTCAATTCTTAAATTCAAGAAAAAGATGTTTTTAAAATCTGACATTGTATTCAAGTAAGGAAAACAAAAAAGACCATAAACTATCAGCCCAAAAAAACCAAAGTCAGATCCACACAAAGCAAGTAAGAGAAAACTTTGAGCAACAACTTGGAGAAAGTATAAAAAAAGAAAATAAAACATTATTCAGAGACTTGGAAGCCAGACAGAGAGCTGGTAGGGCTAACAGATGTTCAGGCTATAAAAGGAGGATTCAAGAAAGATGAGGTCAGAACATAAAAATAAAATACTTTTTCTCCATCTGGGTTCATAAGGGAGGAAACTGTGACAGGTGGTTGGGAGGAAGGCAGTGCAATAAAAATTTTCCAAGAATTTCCAATTAAATTATTACAAATCAGAAAAAACCAATACATTTAGTGAACAGTAAGATAAATACATTAGATAGGTAAGGAGCTAAGATGGCTATTTTAAAGGGAAATAATTTCTCAGGCATCTGTCAGTGTTGTCTAAAGAACAAACTAACCTGGACAAGAAAATAAACTGATAACCAGACACCTGATTTCCAAAAGACCAGGCTGACATGGTGTTAGAAAGAAGGGTTTCTCATGGAAACTGAAAATGTGTTTAAACACTGGAGAAAATGTGTAGTAAATTGTCACTATTCACACTGAGAGGAATTAATTAGTCGAGCCTTTCAGAGATTCAGTAGGAGATTGAAGCCAGACAAAGCAATGAACAGTGAGAAAACAGATTTTACTGATGGTGCTAAGGTAAGTCAAGGCTCTGAAGGCTGAACTGGCTATAAAAAACTACATCTTATGATACTTGGTGATAAAATTACAGCTGAAATTCCATGTAAATAAATGCAAAATACATCAAAAAACACTCCACCTTTGTAAACAAAATGATATGCTGATTCTAAGTCCTTGGAAATTGTATCAGGAAAAGTAACATCTCAGGGGGAAACAGGAAACCCTTACAAGCAGCAGTCTCAGAACCAGCACAAGAAAGCTTTCTGCACAGGAATCCTCCAAATCTGAGTTTTAAGAAGGACTGACCAGAAGATTGACCAGAAGAAACTACCCTGAGCTCAGGACAGCTTTGCTGGAAGTTGGGGTAATATTTTGGGGATGCATCTCTGCATAGTTTGACTCGACTCTATTTTGGTTTTACATATCCAGTGCTGGTTACTGCTGGAAGAGCTAAACCACAGCAGAAGTCATGCAGGAAACGGATTATAATGCCATTTGCAATAGTTTTCAAGAGTTTGAAATAGTCAGAGGTAGTGAAGCAAGTATTACCATCTTTTTATAAATCACATGCTATGTTCATCTGGTGAACGGTCACCAAAATGTTGCAAAAAGTATTAGAAAAAAACAAAACAAAACATCTTGTTCATACTGTATTATACTGCAAAAGTAATTATATTTTTATGCTAAATTTCATTTTGAGATATAATATTATAGTCTCCTTTCAAACTTTAGGCATACATACAGAATTCTTGTATTTTAGTTCAAACATAATTGAATGAAGTTTATTAGAAATAGATTTTTGAAGTACACTTTGATCCAAATATTAAGCTCTAAAGATGCAGTTTTGACAGTGCTCTGGAGTCATTTCTAGAGATTTTGTTCAGATGCAAAGAGAGCAATTTGTAACAGTGATGGCAATTAAATAAATTATATTCTTCATTTAAATAAGTTATCATCCCTGAAAAATTAACTACAATCCATCTATGGCGGCATGTTTTCTTCTGCTATTCAGGAAGAGATGTCAATGTGTGTTTTTTATTTCATCCAGATAGAATATGACAAATAAATGATTTCCTTGCATTTCTTCAGACTGCAACTTATAAAACTAGGTTGAAGGCCTAATCCTACTCCTCTATTTGTCCAGGAATTCTCATATTTTTAGGACTAAGAAATGGATGCAATGTAACTAATATGGATGTCAGACACACTGCTTCTCATACAACTCACACTCATATTGGTCTGCTTCAAATGGAAAAAAAAAAGGATAGTGCAGAATAGGGTTGTCTCTGCTTTTTCCTATTGATTTACTAAAAACACAGTGATTAATGATCTGACTATACTTTATAAGAAATAATCTAAAAAAAGGTTATTATTCATCTCTTGTAACCTTGATTTTCAAAGATAGCACTTTATAGCCTTTCAGTGTAGATTTAGACTTAGTAGCTAAATTGAAAGTTATATATTTGTGAAATAGCCTTTTCAAATAGTAACATTAATTAAAATTCCTTTTTAACTTTGTCACTGAAAAGCATCAAATTTATTTACAATATGACAGAATTCACCAGGACAGACTGAATAAGTGAAAATGTGCTTGTTATTAAATCAGATTAGATACAGATCTAATATATATAGATTAGAGAATATAGATTAGAGATCGAGGCTTATCTGTAAAATATATGTGTTTAAAATATTTATTCTAGCCTTACAGAGTTTTGTGGCACTTATAGGCCATAGGCATGAGGTAGTTGGCAAATTCCTTAATAACTATTTTTGAGAGGTGGTTATAAAGTAATGAAGAACTATCTACTATTAATGTTAAAGCAAACAAATTGTTTTATATAAAATTAGAAGACATGGAGAAGACAAGAAATGAGTCAAAAAGAAAGTGACTCAGAGATGTTTACTGCACAGGATTTATGGGAAGTCTTCAGAAAACATGGCAAAATATTCTTTTACAAACAATTACTGTTAATTTGCACAATCTGAGTCTACTGCATACTTTGGAAAAAAATGTATGCCATTACATAAAATTAATGAAACATTCAATGTACTCAGTTTCTCCTAATTTTCATATAAATGGTTTCAAAGGGCTCTTGTAAATTGCTAAATGACAGCTTTCACAGCTAATCAATATTTTTTGTTTTATACTAGAAGATTTTAAATGCCATTGTCAGTAGACCCATATGTATATAAATAAGTCCTTGTATCTTAAATTAACTCCATCAAAGATTTTTTACTGTAACCTCTCATTTTTTTATAAGCAGAGCACAGTCCCCATTGACCTGAAAACTAGAAGTAATCAATGTGCCAATGTCTCCAAGCAAAATTTAGTACAGCATCTCTGAAAACAAATCAAGCTCTAAGCAGAAACAGTAATTTGTTAGAAGCTATAAATACCTTCCCATTCTATACAAAATGGTTCCTTATAACTGAGATTTCCCTGTACTACTGGAAAATACAAGCCAGAAAAAAATATATTGATTAAAAAATGGTATTTGGCAAGTTTTCCCTTTTAAGTGTTTTCTTTCTTAGCTCTTTGTCTTAGCCTGTATCATTAGCAGTTCTAACACATTTAGCTAATTACTATGAATCCTTACTTGTTTAAAGTGGCTGTACACATCTAATCAAATCAGTTTCCTTTCAGGTGACATAGCATTTTCAATCCCATTATCCTGTTTAAAAAAAAGCCCACTACATATTTAAAATATTAAGACAGAATACTATTTAGGACAAACTTCAGAAATAAAGACTCTGTTCTAGCCTTGCCAAACAATCGATTTCTGTTTAAATCCATTTATTCTATTTTGGCACAATCAAAATTAGCTTATATAGATATATACAAGGAGGTTATAAATTGCCAAGGCTTAGTGAGATATATTACAATGGGGAGCAGTGTCCCAAAGGAAATAGTGTATGAACTATAAACCAGAGAACTGCAACTTTAGCTGACTAAAATATACATTATACATATGCAACACAGGACTGTTCTCTATGTTTAAAATTTTCATGTTGATGCATTACAGCTCATTTAATTCAAAATAATTGCAATGCAATGACCATGCTGTCATTTGGATTTTGTGTCTGCACAGATTTGAAGAACCCATTTCCATTTCTCCACACTGGCACAAGCGGGCAGAGGAATTGCTCTCAGTTCTGTGGTCAAGCAGCCTCTGCTTGGACTTTGGAAATTATTAAACCACCAAGCAGAGGGGGCTGCACAGGCTGTATATCTGCATGAACAAAGTGTCAGGAGACAAACCCAGCGCTATAGCTGGACATGGGCAATGCCAGCTTTGTTACAACTGTTCAGGCAAGGCCTTGGGCCAGTCAATGAGCCCTCTCCAACAGTATCCAAGCAGTCCTTGGGAATTAACTGGGCCAGGAGTGATTTCCAAGATGTATTTTTAATGAAGTCATGTTTTTACAGAGATAGGAGATGCAATGCTAAGAACGTGGCTGGACCATACCAGCAGGCCACAGAGCTGGCAGGCACTGGCACTGCTGGATTTGCCACCTTTGTTTTGGTTACAGCTCAAATCCAAGAGCAAAATATTTACCTTCTCTGCTGTACTAAAGTTTCATCTTGTTTAGATTAATGCTGTAAGGCTCTTAAAACCCTGTGACATGTTTGCATTAAAAAAGAGTTTCCTATAACAAAGCCATTCAGTGTTTCAGGTATTACACATAAATATTAATAAGTCAAATTTTGTTCTCCATAAGGCTGAGACAAGACTATCGATTACTATGATAAAGTTAAAAGGGAGAGGGAATGAATTTCTTAGCCTGAAGAACTTTTTAAAAACTCTAAGAAAAGATAACTTTTCAAACAAATGTAATTAAAGTGTTTTGAGGGAAGAAGAACAAAATACAACCTTCCCCCTTCTACCCAGATAAGCCAACCACCATGTTACTAGTAGCAGCAGATTGAAAAAGCAATTTGGAGT
This sequence comes from Struthidea cinerea, assembly GCA_013397865.1. Taxonomy (NCBI): domain Eukaryota; kingdom Metazoa; phylum Chordata; class Aves; order Passeriformes; family Corcoracidae; genus Struthidea; species Struthidea cinerea. The sequence goes on along the minus strand of VZTI01001107.1, from coordinate 1,570,329 downwards.
GCATCACAAAACCTGGGGAGTTTTGCACACCCCGTTTTACAAATACTTGGTAATAAAGTACACTATCGTATTAAAACCAAGGATTATGTGAAATGAAAAATATGCAATTCAATATAAAACACAAATAGAGGCAAGGACCAAGAATTCTATGGGTCAAATGAATGCTAGTTAATGTATTTTGGAAAAAAAAAATGAAGAAATATTTCACAGAGTCTGAATGATGCATATTTAACCTATTGTAAATATCAAAAAAAAACCTACTAGAAATATTTAGATGATTTGGGAAAGCTGTGGATGACTATATTTCATCTTTGTCTTTCTCTACGTGTTGGGTATAGTCCCTCTCAAGATACTAATAAAGAAACTTAGAAGCCACAGGATGGAAAATTAAGTTTCTTGTCATGGACTATGCCCAGGACAAGAGTTAAGGAAGAAGATAACGTTAAGAGATGGACTGCCCCATGCCAATATTGAGTCTCTCACTAGAGATTTTGTATTCTCCAAATCACTTAGGCAGGGAAAAGAGCTTTACATTGATCTGGACTCCCAAGGGAGCACAGAGAAATTGTGGCTGCGTCAGATTACCTGTGAGAAGTGCTATAAACCCACACTAGGCACCTGAGGAAAGCACAGACATAAATGGCACGGGGAAGCACCACAGCAACAGCAGCTGCAGAGCAAGCTGCCAACAGGCTGCAGGTGGAAGGCTGAGCCCAGCACCCATAAAGGTGTTATATCTCGTGCAGCCTGGCACTGATATCAGCCGCAAGACAACCGCCTTCACTGCACGCAGTCCTCCTCAAATATGCACCTGAGACAGCCATTGCGGGAACCCCTCACAGCGCAGGATCATGTGTTGCATCACATCTTCTCTGTATTTAAAATGGCAAAGAAAATCTAGCATAAACAACTGTTAGATGCGCCATGGAAGAAGGTGCTACTTAAAAGACTGAGGCTTTGTTTACAGTGGTATTAAAAATGTATTTCAACAAATTATAAAGTGGAGTAGTTAAATTGCATTTAGCTCTTGTTTGGACACATTTACTCAGAATTGATATGGTCCTAATTTGAATTAACTTCTGAACCAAATAAATACAGAACTAATTAGGACAACAAAATTCACTGCACGTAATTCTCCTAAGAATCCCTGAGCAAACATGCTCCTTTCATGCCAAGTGTAGAAATCTAAATCTTACGCCTTTTTTTTTTTGTTTTCTAAACACAGTGAAACTGAACACCTTATAAACCCTTTCTGACACTGAAATCAAGGCTGTCTGTTGAGTAAAGGTGATTATTCTGCAGTCCTGAGTGACAAATTAACTGTTATTTCAAAGACAAAATATCACCTTTCCACTAAAGCTAAAAGGGGAATTTTTCAGCCAGATGGTATAAATTTTGTGGAGTTGCACTGTGCAACAGAAAATATTTGGAAAAAAATTAATTACAGCAATCACTGCTGTATCATCTGTAGTATTAGTCAGATTCTTTAACATTTTTTCATATTCACCATATTAACCTCTCCCAAATTCAGAAGTATCAAATATTTTGTTTAAATAAATACTTCTTACTTCAGCGAAACACCATAATTATTGAGATGAAGGCACTTCAACATAAGGCAAGCATGCTGTGAGGATATAAAGCAACGTTAATGAAACTTTTAGAAAGAAAAATTTATTTGTGGTAAACGAGGAAGCAGAGAGGTACAGCTATGATACCTTAAGCTCAAAAAATGCACCATCTCTCTTTCAAACAGCACATATCCTATAAAAACCTGATTACCTGTACTGCACTCTCTAAAGAGCATGATTTTCACGACAAAGCAAATTATTATAAATGCTTGCTTTCTTTTCCAATGGGGATCTCATGACACTTAGAGAAAAAATGTTAAACTGGAAGTAGGATCTCCTCCATGAAACAGAAACAAAACCTGTCAGTACGCCATACCAAAGGCTAACATGAAAATGTTAAAAAAAAAAAAAATAAAAAAAATCTATGAAGTCTTGCTGCTAATTAACTGCATTCTATACCACTTCAGAAAAATTTCGTTTTTGTTTCAATTCTAGCACTTTCTAAAAATTTCTTCAAAAAAACTTGAAAATGGGACCATTCAAAATAGGTAACTTCTGCTGTAAAAGAAACTCCTTATTTTTTCTCTTCTGAGTAAAACAAAATTGCAACTCTATTATTAAATTATGAAGTAGTTTATAATCTATTACTTAGATGTTTTAAGAATGTTAATTATTTGAAAAATTATTTAAAATTTTATTTTCTTTTGTTTAGGTTTATGGGTTTTATTATTTCACATTATTTTATGAGTTAATGAATTTAAATTACATATCTGAGGTATTTCCTTAACATACCTTCTTCTCCAAGAAAGCCCATGAAACACAGGTGTTTCAACCTGTACTTGTTAGAAGCTGTCACAACTCAAATACTACAACAAACCTATTTCAACTACGGTTTTGTTTCACGTTTTCAGACAATAGTAATGTATTGATATGAATGAGCTAATATGTTTTGAATGAAATTATAAAATAAATTAGAAAGATTTTTCAATATTTCAAAAAAATAATCTAAGTAGTCTCCAGAACAAGACAAATTCTTTTTAGCAATTATCAAGTGCTCCATCAGCAATGATACCAAACTGAGAAGTACAGCTGACTCTCCCGAGGAACAAGAGGCTTGCAGAGGGATCTAGATAGATTGGAGAACTGGGATATGATTAATGGCATGAAATTTAACAAGTCAAAATGCTGGATTCTGCACTTGGAATGGAGTAATTCTGGACACAAGTATAAACTGGTAGAGGAGTGGCTGGAGAGAAGCTCTGGAGTAAGAGGTCTGCGGGTGCTGGTCAGCAGCAGGCTCAGCATCAGTCAGCAGTGTGAGCCTGGGCAGGCAGGAGGACAAACCCATCCTGGGGTGCATCAGACACAGCATCACCAGCCAGTCAGGAGAGGTGACCATCCTGCTGTACTCAGCATTGGTGCAGCGTCACCTGGAGAACTGTGTGCAGTTCTGGGCCTCACAATTTAAGAAAGATGTGAAGGTCCTTGAATGTCCCCAGAGGAGGGCAGCAAAGCCGGTGGCAGGGATGGACAGTATGTCTTAAAAGGAGCACCTGAGGACTCTGGGTTTGTCAGGTTTGGAGGAAAGGAGGCTGAAGAGTGACCTCATTGCTCTGTACAGCTTTCAGGTGAGATGAAGTGGAGAGGGAGGTGCTGAGCTTTTCTCCCTGGTATCCAGTAAGAGGACCCATGGGAATGACTCAAAGCTGTGCCACTGGTGGCTTAGACTAGACATCAGGCAGCATTTCTTTACCAAGAGGGGGGTCAGACACTGGAACAGTACAGAAGCTTGATGTCCCAAAGCATCAGATCCTTCTTCTGAAAACTGTCCAGAACAGCTGGACATGCTGTTCAGTAATGCTAATTCATTAAACCTTTCCTTCTTTGTATGAAGGAATATTTTCAATAACCTTTTGAGCATTCTTGACAAGCGTGTTTAACCAGATACCAGACAATATAAAAGTTATTTTATAGGCAAGTAATTTGTGAAGGAACTGCTTTATTGTAATGCCAATGATTATCACAGAATCATAGAATCAGTGAGATTGGAAATGACCTCTGCAATCATTGAGTCCAACCTTTGACCAAACACTTCCATGCCAAATTGACCACAGCACTAAGTGCCATGTCCAGTCATTTCTTGAAGACATCCAGGGATACTGACTTCATCACTTCCCTAGACAGACAGTTCCAATGCTTAAGAATCCTTTCCGTGAAAAAATTCTTCCTGACGTCCAACCTGAACCTCCCCTGGCACAGCCTGAGGACATTTCCTCTTATCCTGTCACTGGTTGCCTGGGGGAAGAGGCAGACCCTCACCTGTGAGTGGCCCAGAGCCAGACACAGTACCTGAGGTGCAGCCTCACCAGTGCCAAGTACAGAGGGAAAATTATTTTAATACAGCAATACAGGATAAAGTTCCACCATATAAATATACATAAAACAGACATTCAGTTGTTCATGGCCACTAAAATGAATTCATGTTCAAGATCTTTCAAAAGAGATCTTGAAATCAAGATGACTTCTGTAATAGGAGAGATCCTTTTAAAAGAACAGTAGCTGTATATGTGCTCTTTTTGCCAACATTTCATTTTCTCCTTCAGCCCCACGCTACACTAAAACCTGTGCTATCTCCAAACATCAGACAGTTGCTACTAATCTGGGGTGACACCACTAAATGGTCTTGCTGATTTACACAGCACAGTTTGTTTCCTTCTACACCTGCTCCCCACAGCCTCAGTGGCCTTTAGGGAAACTGTCACTGGTGAAATCCATCAAGCATTACAAATCCACCGTGGGGTAGGAGAAGACTGAGCAGTAACCTCTGCCTATCCTCAAAATAGCCCTCAGCAACGAGAGTCCTGGAAGAGTAAGTTATTCCAGTGTCCATTGGCATAAGCTTGTGCTCAAACGTGTGCACATCCTAAGATCCTTTGTCCAAAGAGAACCGGACAGTTGATAATAAAAATTAGGAGAAACAATCTCTTAGAAATCAAAGAATACCAGACTTCTCTTTGGTATGGGTTCAGTTATTTTTTCCTCATTATATCAAGAACCACCCAGGCAAACTTCATGCCTCTGTGTTCAAGCCACAGTTGTTTGACATGTTCACAAAGAGATTAATGTAAGGTCTGAAGTACTGCATAACCTGATACTAACTGCTGTTAATAAATATTAAAAATAAATATCAAAAATAGCAAATATTAAATGCTGGCATAGTATGCATGAAAAACACATTTTTCAGATTTTCATTAATGACTGTCAGTTATTGTGCCTACTAGGAACTTAGCGTTTCTTAATATCTAAAAAAATCTCACCACCCCTTCTTCTGACCAGCCTGTGTACTAATCTTAATATGTGGTTAACAGATCTCATGTTCCCAAGACACAAAGCTTGGTTAAAAATATTAAACAGAACTTCCAAAAAGCCCAACAATAAGTCATGGAAACTAATAACTACACACAGAACACTTTTTCAAAAACTAGACATTAGATATTTACTTCTTGATAGACATGCTTTTAATGTATAGCTAATTCAGCATGAAGAAAAGCTGTTAGCATCTCTTCAGCAAATATAGATGTCAAGATTTTGAGAGAAAAATATACATGTGTGCTGTTATTAATTTATAGCAATCAACAAAAGGAAAGAAGGTAGTTGGGCAGGTTTCAATGATTTTTTAATAAAAGTTAGGGTTTTCCAAACTGGTTTAGGGGTTTTTTTTCCTAAGAGAGTAAAAAAGAGTTGTCTCTGCCTATTAGGCAATATGAGTGGTACATAGTCCTAGAAACAATCACCACCTGTGCAAAACCCTTCACACTAGTAACTGGAACAATCTTGTTACAAAATAAATACTTCGAGAAAACCTTCTCAAATTGATCTGCTGATTGCCATGAAATAGTTCTGCTCTGATTCATTAATAATTGTATGGAATATCTCAGTATCTATAAAGAGTACTTGTAAAATATTCACCTGCCATTTGGGACTCTTCTATGACAACCAGATAGGTGTGTGCAGAGTGCCTCACAGTTCAGCTGAAAACACCAATCATCTAGATTTCATTAAATAAAACATACTGATAAGAGAACGACTGCTAAAAGCACATTCTGTGGCTATTTAGGAGTGTAATATATAGCCATTTTTTCCCTAGCTGGACACAATTGGGCTTTGTTTACTTTCACTTTTTAATAATTGTGAATTTCAAAGAAATTGTCTTTACAACAAACAATCTTAGAGGCTAGTGAGCAAATGGTAATCATCAGAATTACGTACTCTTTTTTCTGAAAATACCCAACATGTTTTCAAAATGCTCATAAAATTTTTATTTCTAGGAATCTGAAACAAGCAAAAAGGAAAAGAATCTGTAGTAATGAAAACAAAAAGAGCCATCCTCAACTGGCCTCTTGAACTTAAAAGGTGTAATTCTGACAGGAAGTACCCTTTGCTATGCCGTCATTATGGTGATGCTCAAACAAAGTGCTGATTGCATGGCTGTGCACTAGTAGTATCACTGTATACTCACTGCGTGTATGAGGATCATTATGGCTAAGAGGAAAACCTATTTCCCTCAGCTGGAAAACGAATTACTGTTTCAGCAGGTCACTACTAAGTATAGCAGGAGTACTTTCATATAGCTGAACTTCTACAGAGAACCCAACATAATCCAGTGGAAAAGTCTCAGCTATATTGTGAATTAATAACTGACAAGAAACTATATTAAATACTTCACGACATCTGAGAATTTACTCTGGAAATCTGAGACATAAAACAATACAAAAATACATAACGTGCACCTCAAACTTGCCAGTTCTATGCTATTTATTCTATTCTAAAACTGCATTAAGATTAGGTAGAATCATAGATTTCTCTGTGGTAAGGTAGAGACAGAAGAGCAGACACTGTGTTCCATTGTTATGCTATCCAAATAACATGAAAATCAGTTTTAATAGAAGGTCTTCCAAAGAAGCCTAATTATGAACATGTAGGGATCACCTCTACTATGTCTTTATGAGCAATCTGCTTTCTGTATTTTCCCTCAATCAGCTGCACAGGGTTACCTACAGAGCTAGCAGCAGGTAGCAAAAAATTGACAAGATGAAGAATGCACTTGTTAACAGGGAATTTACATACCCCTAGCTCATACATCATCACAGCTTACCCAGATTTTAATGACTCCTCTGAACTGACAAGATGAGGATGCTCACACTCTGTGGGACTAATCAGAAGCAGCAAAATGCTTCAGTGACCACAATTCGACTGAAAGTTGCATAAGTGGTTATCTTGCCTTAAAGACAAATGGGAGGGTTTGCTTATTTTCTCTCATTTATAACACCCACTGAAACGAACCCTGTTAAGAAGGCATTGAAGGCATGAGGAATTAAAATGAAAAAAAAAGAAAAATAATCTTTGTGGGAAAATACAGAGGGACTAAATATTACATAGGACTCAATATTATGTAGAAATGTCCTGCTGCTGCATTCATCCTCCTGTAATTAACGAGGGATCATTATACAAGATGGAAATTTCTGTCATATGACATAATGTGGCAGATGACTTGTCAACAAGTCTTTCTAGGTTCAAAATGGAATGAGAACAGTTTATTCTTGCTGTATCAGTTGAACGTATCAAGTACTGAAAATTGTATCTTTATTTCTTCAAAATGAAAGTATATTTCATTTGGTATAATCAATAAGAGAATAAAAAGTATGTCAAGTTATAAGAGGTTCCCAAAAATATGCTAAGATACTACTTTCAAGGTTAGTAACTACTTAGTGGATCAGTCTGCTTGGGACAAAATTATTTTAGCATGGCTTAAAAAGCAGGAATCACAGGCTGTGAGGCCAGAGTCATGAAACTGTCCAGAGGACAGGAAATTCCTGCTAATGGCTTCTATCCACTAAGTATAATATTTCTATAGCAACACTGTCATTTTCTCTTTGCTCTGCCCTACTTAGAAAGGCAGGAACTTTTAAGTCACCAAATCTTTATGGGGCACTGAAATGGACAGGCAATTTTTGGCTGACCTCCGTTTCAGAGGGCATATAGACTAAACCCATTCAGGTACTTCTCAAACAGACATCAGTGCAAATTGCAGGTGCAGTTCAGAAGTGGCATATGGTCCCTTATTATTTCCACAAATATGCTGCTACTGCAACAATACATCTTTAAAAGACATTGCTAACTCTGTATGAGGTCTCAGACGTATTGATGTTTATAAATCTGCAAGATTTGATTGAAAGAAATATACCACTGCTTTAATCTCCAACTCACAAATTACTTTCCATTGACGCAATATAGTGATTTCTTTTTCCAGTACTAAATAAACTTACGAATACTAAATCACATAAAAATCTTGTAGAGAAATATTAACACTTTTTTTTTGCCTTCTTTCTAATGCATAAAGAAACAACTTTTTTTTCATTTCCATAAAGATAAAAGTGTACCTGAAAAGAATGAAGGTGTCCATATGCAGGTCATGCATAGAAATGCTACAAATATTTAGTCAGGACAGAATACTACATATAGACAAGAAACCATATCTTCTGCTGGTAGGAAAACATAAAAGAAGGGTTAGCTATCATAAAGAGACAAACTGTTCTATCTGAAATAGACAGATGGGAAGACAAGAGTGTGCGAAGGATAACTAACTAAAGGATGGACAAAACAAACACATAATCAGGTGTCTGCTATATAATGAATACAAAAGTAAAAGGGCAACACCTGTTACGCAATCTGGCTCCCACAAAGTTTTACAACTAGCAAGAAGCCAAGAGAAAAGCTGTGCCCTTGATACTACTGGGACTGCATCTGCTGATGACTTGGCACTTCACATGCAAGGCACTGCTTGAAACTGTGCATTTCACACATGTAATTTGCTATGCACAGGTATAGGCAGATGTTTTGTAATATTTTTAAATATATCTGAAAAAGCAGGGAATGAACTTCCTTTGAACTGGGAGAAACCTGTGTGTAGATCACTTCATGCACCTAAAAACCCATCAGACACTTACCTATAGCCTCCTAACAGTTTGGAAAAGCAGTCATACTGGGTAACTACTTTCCAGTAAGAGCATCAGCAAACAGCTTTTAGAACTGCACTAAGGGATGCTAAGCAAGAGTACAGAAAAGTCTGCAAAGACAGAGAGACCTGCAGTGGTTAATTATCAGCTACTTTATTGCTGAGGGGAGAATTGCTGCTTTGGTTTGTGTGTCCCGTAGCACCCGACAGCTGATAAAAAGGTAATGCATTATGTATTACTCATCATATATTATTTATAATTTCAGCTCCCACTAAATTCTAGTTTATGGCCTCAAAAATTGCTCTCATAGTTTATGTCTTACTGGGCAAAAAACTGGCATTAGCAGTGGCCAATGGCAGGTGAAGATGTCCTGCTATCCCTACGCAGATGCAGAGCTGTGACTGCCTGCTCATGAGTGCTACAAGGCAGTCACCTGTTCCTCTTCCTCCTGCCAGAATTCACTTAGGTCTGATGCTTACAGCTGCCTGCACGCAGAGGCAATGAAGGGCTTGCGGGAGAAAAGGGGTGATTTCCAATTTCCAGTACTAGATTTCCCTAAACTGTGATAAGAAAAAACGTGGGAGTTTTCACAGTCACACAGAACTGAGAAGGACCACGTGGACCATTGAGTCTGAATGCACACCTGTACTATACAGTAGCTCACAAAGTATCTCTTTCTCCTACACACAAAAAGACACAAAACAGTCACCAACGACCTATGATAGACTTAAGTCCTAGGACAAAAGATCAAGAGCCAGAAACCACGGTATGTGCAAGAGGAAGAAGAAAACAGCAGCTCTCAGAAAAACACAACTTTAGAAAAATCTTCCAAAATATTTTAAAAGGATTATGGAAATGATGCTGCCAGCCCTGCTGTAGCTCATTTTAGCTCTCCACTTTGTACTAAATCTGTTTTCAGCTCTAATAACTGAAGTCTGTCACCCTGTCATACATATTGATAACTCCTATCTCACAGTGTATATTGATATCAACCTAGAGTTGGCAAGACTACTTCTATAGCTCATAGGGCTTGTATACCGTTATTCAAAAATAATGAAAAGGAAAAATAGCAAATATCCTTTGTTACTGGCACACCTTGTTATCCATAGTTTATAGCCATTTTTATGGAATGTGGTTTTCAACAATGTCCTGTTACACACCTAAGAAAGAAAGAGACACTGACATACTTCAGTACTTTTAAGACAGAAGAAGGGAAATATGGAGTAGCAGTAAAGCATTACTAGAGAAGATATCTCAACAAGAGGTGGGAAGCTTTAGAAAAGAATCTAAGATCTGTAAGACTTAAGGATGCACAGGTTTGTTAAACACTTAGATCTTCTCTGTTCCTTCAAACTTCATCAAAGGAGTCCAGTCTGTGATCCTCTAACTTTGAGTAGTGTCCAGCTTAGTAAGATGAGGTCCCACATTTTCAGTATTTGTTATTATATTATTTCTAATACTTACAGAAAAGCTTCAGCCCTCAATATAATGCATTAAATGTCAAAGGAAAATGATGGAAGAGGTGTGAAAAGGGGAGAAGGAAAAAAACTTTCTTACAGCAGAAAGACTATTAGGTAATTTATGCAATCAACTCATCGTTATGAGTAAGTGCTTGATCTTTCCTTTCCTTGAAGACACTAATGGTATAGGTAAAACATTCAAGAATCCCCAAGAGCTGTGCATAATATGTACAAAATGAGGTTGGATGGATTGTACAAACTGGAGGTACTAAACCATTATTACAAATCAACTGAAAGAATCAAATCACTACGCTTGCATATCAGAATAAATACCTGGTAGTCATGATTTCTGCTTGCTTCAAGGGGAATATGAGCCAGGTGGCATTTGAAAGTCTACCCAGAATTAAAGACTCTTTGTTTCCCACAAAATTATCTGGTATAGATCAAAAATGAGTATTTCAATAAATATCCACAGTTTTGTGCTCCCAGCTAAGTGACAATAGATCCCTGCCCATGTACTCTGCTTATACATGCCAACATGCTGTGTCGGCTCCAGAGAACAAATACTGTCATATTGAACTGTTGTTCATTTATACCATTAAAGATTATTTGAAAATACTGTTATTATATTCTTGCTGCAGAGTCCTTGCATATTTTCTGTAGATTGCATGAGCATATCTGATATTGGATATCAAGTATATGTAGTTAGCTTAAGCTGTTTTGAGGCCATGGAATTAACTATTATTCACATACACATTCCTATATGCATACTGCTCAATTACAGAGGAAGAAATGACATTCCCTACATGCACACACTATCATTTGTAAAGTAGTAACATAAAAGTTAGAGACCAACATTTAAGCTTCCACACAAGTTAACTGTATTTTTTTTACTTTCTTGACTTATTTGTTCTGTATAATTACTATGCACTTCCTCAAAACATTAACAAGAGGCAACTTTACTCTTCAACAAGAATGATAAATACAACGTATGTGGCTCTATCACCTCATGATTAATAGGGTCTTTTTTATTCATGAAGTCAGATGTCAGACTCAGTTGAAAAATGTGTATCATCTTATATGTATTTATTCCAAAACCTACTAAAATTGCTTTCCACAGCTACAGATGGATACAATAACAACCACTTTTCACTGTTTTTTGAATTAACACAAGATGTATGTCAAATGATGACCTTAAACTTCCTGAGTTGAAAATTTCATTTAAAACTTGACAAATACACTGGATGCCAGAATAACATAGTAATATCAATTCACATGCAATCTACTACATCTTCTAACCCCACTCCTTAAAAAAAACACTTAAAGCTTGAAAATAACCATTGGCCTTCTGTCGCCTGGAAAGAAAAACTGTATAATTCTTCTATGTTTTCTCATCATATTTTAATTTTTCTAATTTCCTTTTAATTTAAGACCAGTAGACCATCTTCCTTTATGACTTACTGCAAAGTTAGTTGATAAGAATTATTGGAAGTACTGTTACTTCTATTCTTCTATAAATTTCTGAGAATATTTCCCCTGACATCCAGGAAAAATTTAGGATGTGCCCATGATCAGCTCCCCACCAAAACAGAGTACCTCATTGCCCCTCTAAGTTATGTAACAGTAATAAATGACTTTTACAGAAACATTGTAATTGAAAATTGCCTAAAAATTAAGGTGGGCAGTTAATAGGTGTATCAAAGTATCTTCTGGGTCCTGTACTTGCTGGTGTTTATTGTAAGCCATGGTACTGGCTGATAAATGGCCAACTTAACTTTGCTCATTTTTCAAATAATTAACAGACTACAGAAGCCGCCAAATCAAGAAACTTCAAAGCAAAGTTATACATTAGTGAATCAGAGTCAGTATTTTTTCACCATTCAAGCCCTGAGTGAAGTATTTAATATTTCTGACACACTTCTTACGTACGATATAGCACGAGACTGAGATAGGCCGCGTTCTCCTCCAATTTTCCTCGCTAAAAACTATGAAGGAGGCAATTTTTCAGAAAATGAGAAACAATACACTTACTGAAGAAAAAAAATTACTTATAATTTACCCATTAATGTTAGAGACTCTATTTTTCAACAGATTTCAGGTTACTTTAGTTAGCAGAATAAGGCCTTGATGCTACAATTATTTCTTTCAGGCAGAAATTGAAGAGAATGTGTTCACAATAAGCTTGAACAGTACCTCACAGCAGACTCTACAGTATCTCTTTTTTTTGCACTTTCTTTGCTTTAAGTGAAGTCTTTACTCTAGAAAAAAGAATCTATTTTTATGCATCCGAAGAATGCTTGCAGTGTCTTCAGAAAAACTTAAACAGATCACATAAAAATCTAAAATATATGCAAATCTTTGCAATGCCATCATCAAATTCCTAATATGCCATTAATCTCAACCTGTTATACTTGAGAACTATTTCTTTTTGAATGTCACTTCAGACTAGTACCTGTTTCCACAGAGATCTCATTTGAACAAAAAAGCCACATCCCCAAAACCCAACAAACTTTGTTGTGGTAAGTGTCCTCCGTGACTTGTTTGTTCACTTTATGTCATAAATGCAGTCTTCATATACAAATAATACTATATAATAGGTAACACTAAAGTGTTAGTATTTCTTTTCCTTAAACATCATATGTCTTAAACATAAAAATGTGATGAGAAAAACGTTTCTGCAGGTTACTTATCCAAATATAAGTAATAATATGAATGGTTACAGATGTAATCATTCCCTGTAAAAACCAAAGAGCAGTGATGACTGCAGGACATCAGATTCTGGCAACAGAATCTCTGATTTAAGGGAAAAACTCCCTCAAAGTACTTCAAAACTGTCCAGTCTAGTTCTCCTGTAAAAGCTGGCGTCTGGTTTTGGGATGTTACAACCAAGATGTGGGTATCATGAATGTACTGTGTGCTGGATGTGTCTATCATAGCTGCAAAAACAGTTCAACAGCATCATGTAAAGAAAGGGAAGAGGGGGGGAGGTATAAAAAGACTACATTTTGCATTGCTATATCTATTTAATCACACTGATAAAAACCCAACCCACTACACAGTAAGCAAAGAAGAAGCAATTAAATCTCAAAGTAACTTCCAGAAATCTATTATATTTATTTTTTTTTCAGTTTTTACAAACACCACTTTTACAACAGCATACACTGAGAGCAGTCAAACTAGCACATTGGGGAAAAAAAAAACCCAAACTGTTTGAAACTGAAGCTTGACTCCTAGCAACACTGAAGCCCCTGCTGCCAAAGTACTAAAGAATTTTTCAAATAACAACTGAAGTTAACAGTGACTACCAGAAAACACCAAGCATTAAGTGTTGCCGGTGTAACAACACAGTAACTTGAATTAAAGATGACCTCTACAACTCTCTTTAGTCTGTTCCAAGCCTTGGTTGCAGCAGTTGTAACGTGGCTCACATGCCTTTCTTAAAAGCATGAAGTAGCTTGTTCTACACCCTGTCAGTACCTCCCCATCATCCCTTATCAGGAAATTAACCTGTAAGCAAAACTGACTTTTACTTTCTCACTGTCACAGGAAAAAGCCAGATATATGCCTTTTGGGAGGGGGCAGGGGTAAGACAGGGAAGCTGATAGTGATCCAGCTTTCTAGACACAAGGACACCGTTTACAATAAAAACTTACGAGCATATTTCCATTGGAAAAAAAATAATTTAGCTTGTTATAAAAGCCTAATGTTACACACAGTCCAGTGTGATATTTTTGTTTGTTTTTGTACAGGATAGCACGACACATTAACAAACTAGTTTTCTTACAGTTATCTCTTTGGCAATTTGTGCAATCTTTGCATACTGTCCCTATGCAACACAAATCTTTCCCATGCTGATGATGGTAAAATTAGCCAAATTTTGTCAGTTGGTATGTCATGTGAACCGCTCATCTTAAAAGGTCCTCCTACGTGTGCACACGTGTGCATTCTTTATGCAACAAACATTTGGTTTCAAGTCTCCAAATAGTTTTTTATTCCATAGTAACTTTAATTTCATACAGAAATTTGGCAAGAAAAGTGGACCTATGAGGCTCTGCTTTCAGAAAATGTGCAAATAGCAGGGAATAAGACCCCTGGTTCCAAGGTGTAAAAAGATATGTGGGTAAAGAGAGCCAGCATCTTCAAACAAACACCATTAAAGAAAGAGCTGAACTGGAGAGGCTTTTCCAATGGCTTTCAGTGTTTTTGATGAGGTTCTATATTTAGGTGGTACTTCCAAGAGTGCAATAACTACTTTTTCTTAGGTGTTTCCATTTCACTAAATTTACAGTAGAAGTTGTCTGCTTCCGAATTAAAAAAAAAAAAAAAAAAAGAGACAAAATTGTGCTTTCAGGGAACCTATTTTACATACAAACATTTAAGATTAAATTATTTACCTAGAAAAGCCTTTTTTTCTAATTCTTTAAGTAAGCTTCTGGTCTTAGAAGGATGAGGGAACATTTTAACACCGATCTACAAGCAACATAAATGCTCTCAGTTAAAAAAATGCTCTTTTACTGAGTGCCTCCCTCTAAAACTGTACACCATACAGTCTGCTCATGTGTGGGTTTTGGGGGAACACAGGGGACATAGTTGAGTTGGAATCCTTTCTAGGAAAACCCCTTCTCTCCTTTTCCATCCCTCTCTGACTGGGATGAAGGGACTTGTCCCACTGTTGTTCCAGCAGTACCTTTAGCCAAACATGACAAGCACAAAAGAGCAATGCATTCACAGAATTTTTTATAGTTTCCGAAGTACTTCAGTGATTGATCACATTCTTCAGTGATAAATAAAAGCCAAACTCTTTTCACAGAAGTTATTTTTAAGTCTCCTTCCCCAGAACATAGCTATCAATGTTTCTGGTACCAGTTAATTCACCCCTTATGATACCATTTGCAGTAGAAAGTTCAAATGAATAGATGCCTCCTGTTATTAACATTCATCTTCTTGTCTGACTAAAAAGGTGTTTTGAGATTACAGCATTCCTAATACCTCAGAAATGTAAATAAATAATACATTATTTTAAAATATTCTTGTTTCTTCATTGCACTGAATATCTGCTATTAAAAGTGATTTGTTTGGCAGCTTTTTCTTGCCAGCTGCTACATGAAAGCAACCAAGTCTCTGCTATATAAAATAGCTCTTTATACTGGTATCACTTTTATTAATTCCTCTCTCTGTTTTGAATGACACTTTTTGATAGTGGGAGAAAAAAATGGGTTTTTTTCCCCCTTTATTAAATTCTTAGGTTCAAATGCTGGGTTTCTGTATAATCTAAAACCCTAGTAACATTATCCTGGACAGAAATAAGAGTATTTCTACACCTGTGAGCACTTCTTGGTGTACCTAAATCACTTCTAAATTCACTAATTGCATTCTGCTAACAACAAAGGTATGTAGGAGCACTGAAGTTACTCAACCCACTCAGAAATCCGAGTCTTCAGTTGGCAATGCCTTAGTGAACTCAGAGCTATTGCAACTAGACTACTAGGGATTAAAGAAATGAAAACCTGATAAAAACCCCTGCAAGCCAGTTTAAAGATACTGTGTTTTAGTGGGCTGCAGCCAAGTACTATTTGAATGCCCTCCATCTGTACAGCCTCTCCAGGCAACCTACTCCTTGGCTTCGCTGTTCTCATGCTGATAACATCTCTCCTTTATCCAGTCTGAACATTTCTTGTTTCAAGATACACCTGCTCTCTCTTATTCCCCCAAGATGCACCATTGTGAAGTGTCTCCTCAACACCTTCCCTGCAGACATTAGGGAGGCAGCTTAGTCCTAAGGAGACAACTCTGCCTCCTGACTTATTCAGTCCAGCTCCCTCAGCCTCTCCACACAGAGCAAGTGCTCCAGCCACTGGTGATCCTGGCAGTCCTCCTCTGAACTCGTTTGTCTGTGTCACCTTATATTTGGAGAATTGAAATGAGACACAGGCACGCAGGCAATCATTTTCTACTGGCAGCAGGTGAACACATTGGTTGCCCCATCATCATTCCCTTCCCAGCTTATATATCCCTTATCTTGAATGTGAAGAAAATCTTGGCAGTTTCACTCTAGAACAGACTGAGTCAACTTTCTGACTAAGAAGACAAATTCAGCACTGTGGAGCACTAATGCACCCAGCTCTGCTCCTGCAGACACAACCGACTCCATGCACTTGGTCTGTGAGCTTGAGCCCGAGCCTAACGAAACACACCCTTGCAGAGACATGGCATGTTCTAGTAATCTGCTCCTCCCGAGGGAAAAAAAATAGAATTTTCTCTCTTCATTGAGGGAACAATCATGAGAGGATTTGTAGAGATTCCTTTCTCCCTGTATGTCATCCTTCAAGTATACCCATGAGAGGATTTGTAGAGATTCCTTTCTCCCTGTATGTCATCCTTCTAGTATACCCATGAGAGAACACTTTCTCTGTACTCATCATCCTATTCTTTTCTTCCGAAAAGGAATCCTTAAAAAAAAAGACATAAAATATCTGAAAATTTGAAAGCTTTGTTTTTGTTTTCCACTTTTTCACCCATCATCTCTTCCCTCTAATGATATTCCAAACAACATGATGTTAAGTGCTCTGAAAGTCATCTTGCCTTTTTATGCTTGTATCATTTTTGCAATATCAAAAAATGTGACAAATGCAATTATACCTGAAAGAAGTAAACCATCTCTTCTTGCAGAGGCTGAAAGAATAATAAAACATGATTTGTACTAGCACTAAGCTAATTACAGTGACACCACTCCTGCCTCTACAGTTCTGTTAGTGTCAGCGCTTACATTACGAGCCCCTCATTCCAGGGTTTATAATTCTGTTCTACGTGAGTTAGCTACTCTTACAGGAGTACACAACACGGCTTTTAATGGCTTCATTAGCGACACTTTCCTAAAAATGGCTTAAATTTTAAATTACTTTTAAATTTTGTAATTCCCTTGCCTGCTACAGGGTGTAAATCACAAGCAAATTGTGACTACACCAAGACAATTCAGTAGGAAAAAACCCATTCAAAATGTGACTGATATGCTTGGACTTAAAAGTGCTTATTTTTGCGAAGTTTGGAGACAATAGTTGCTGGCTATAATAACCACCTTCGCCATTTTCCCACCCAGACATTATACTAGGGATTTGTGGAAAACTGAGGCTTCCATTAAAGAAATATCTAAATACTACCACGAGTAAGAAGAGAGTTTCATAAACAGCAAATGTCAGGTGATGTTTTGGCAATAAAACCACCATACATCAGTGTTTTAATTTTCATATGTGAACACATTTATCTAGAAAAATATGGTGTGATTTCTAGTATCCGTTAAAGTACTTGGATACCTTGGAAATCTGCAGATAAGCTGCCCACTTAAGTATGCTGATTATTTTAGGCAACATGACAAATTAACTAGACATGCTTCACTGAGAATGCAGACTCTTGGGTCTGAAAACTAGCAAAACAAAAAAGCACTGTCTTGCATCATGCTGGGACATGACATAAAACGTGGTCTTAATTATATTCACTTTCTTATTTATATACAAAGTTACGCATTTACAGTATCTGGTACCTATGTGAGTAACTGAGATAAAATTTTACAGCTTACACAGAAAAAATTCTATTTCTTCCAAAGGCCACTTTCACTCAATCATAAAAATAAGTATTTAAAGCGGTATGATAAGGAGCAGCCTAAGGTGATACAATGTGAAATAGTATTCCCAGTATATCAGAGGAAAAAAAAAGAAAAAAAGAAAAAAAAAAAGGGCAGCAAGAATTTACTGCTGGTAAAAGCAGTAATAAATTGCTCTCTTTAAGAAAAAGAGGGCTTTTTCTGGCTTTCTGCTACCCACCAGTTTTTTTCTCAATAAATGACAGAGAAATAACTCATTCAAAACTAACATTAAATTTCTTTAATTTCTAAGAAACATGTTCATTATTATTATTATTATCATTACTGAACAATTCTCTATAGCCTGTATAATTTTTCTTCTAGTATTTCATCAAGCATTGCTTCAGTGAATTTTCCTTGGGTAAAAATAACCAGGTGAAGAAGATTTAATTCTCTCTTGCTGAGTTGACATAGACAATGAAGAGTTTCTCTCATCAGACAATATTTACCTTAGTGCTACCCACCCCTTACCTCAGCAGTAGGATTATGATCTCAGAAGGTAGATGGAAACATATTTTTGCTATAGTTGTCACCTGTTCTAAATTCATCCTGTTGGAACAAAACTGTGACTTCATATCAACAAAAGTGACAGAAGAATTGTCTCCTCCCTGTCTTCTTTTAAGAATATATGAGTGACAGAACTCTGAATTCCTACATTTCTTGAAATAAGAGGGACGGCATGGTTTCCTCCCAGTTTGTAGCATTTTTCTTCTGACTCTCAACCCTAAACTAGGGATATGTAACAGTTTTAAAAAACCCCACAGATAACCTGTGGTAACCACAGATAAACTGGCAGTTCTACTGTTGATTGAAAATCTAAATCTATCAAGTAAACATGCTTGCAACTGATTCTCTGCGTTCCTGAAAATGTTTGTATACAGTATACATACACAATGTTTGGTTGAAAATGGAAGGCATATTTTTAATAAGCTTTAATAAAACACACACATTTATAAACATTCTAATAAAACATGAAAGATGTATTTATGAAACAGATTTCTTCACTACTAGAGCATATCCTTTGCATTTGAATTATATGAAGGTGTTACCTGTTGATTTGGTTTACTCAATGTGAGTAAAAAAAACGGGAAAGAAGGTGGCTGAGGTCAAACACACTCTAGGCTAAACAGCTGCAACTCAGCAATTAAGAGCATTTTGAGTTTAAATTCCTTTCATTCCCATACTCCTCTATATAGCAACACATAATTAATGTTTCAAAGTTTTCTGATGATGTGTGGGAAGCTTGAGAAACAGGGAGAAAGCCACCAAAATCCATGACATTGCAAAGGAGTTACAAAACCATTCAAACGACAATCCTGAACAGGAGGAGAACCTTGTCACTGAACTAACTGGCCCAGAAAACTCACCTTCACTCTGCTTGTGGCACACAGGCTCTGGAGAAGGCTGCTTGTATGTCCCTGTTGCTGTAATTGGCCTTCTCCTGTGTGAGGAGACAAATTACCCATGGGGCCATGTAATTTCCAAGTCTTTCACAGGGAATCAAGGCAAGGTGATCATCTGTCTGGTGCAGTCTTTTGCCCTAGTAACCACTGACCTCAAAGCTTGACTTCAAGTCAGTTTGAAATAGGAGGCTATTTCAAAGGCAAGTAAGATCTTTGAAGTTTGGAGAGAGCATAGACCTGGAGAGAAGAACACGTTCAAACTAAGGCAAAGGCTGTGCCTTAAGCCCATGCTGTAAGAGATCTGAAAATCCATAGAAGACAAAATTTTTGTCGTTATACCCATCAGCAAAACATCGAATCAGAGCTCATAGCTAAGCAAAAGACACAGATGTGCACAAAAAGCTTCCTTAGTTCTGAAGTTCAAGGAACTGCTTGTGTACTTAGGTACCACTGAAACCTGAACTATGATGAGCTGTATTACCTCCTGTCTAGTCATTAGGTCTGCTGCAAAAGGATCAAAGCAGAGCATTATCTCTTGTGTTAACGTTTTATAAGCAATTTTCGAAAAGTTTAGCTAACTTTAGATGAGAGTTATTACAAATTACATTAATGACTACTTTGAAGTAACCTTGTAACACCACTTCAACAGAGAAAAAAGCCTGAAGAGCCACCAAACAGATTTCATCTTCAGCTTCAAGAGGTAAAAACATGCTTCAGGAGTGTTTGTGTAAGACAAAACAATATATCTGCTTTCAAGAACTGATGAGCCCACATAGATTCTGCAGTTACAGCACACTTGATCAGTTTAGACTAGAATAACGGAGGCATATGAAAAAATGACCAGCAACTACCTGTTGCAGTCATTTTGAAGCATCCAATGTGCATTTTTTCCTTTAAATATTGAACCTTTTTTCATCGTTTGAAAGGAAGTAAGTATTCATTTTAATACCAACTTCAACAAGGTTCCAAAACATTATTTAAACCCTGCTACTTGGCTTAAAGTTTTCAGTTTACTGTTCTTTCATTTTCTGCTAACATATAAGAAGAATGTAACATAAAAAAAAGCATCACATTTATACTGTACTATATTTCCTTATTAAAAACATTACTATTATTATTATTAAAAATATGTATATGAAATAGTGCCACAAGTAAAATAAGGAAAATCTCATATCCTATATGATAGCAGCATTTCAAATGGAAAAGCTGTATTGACTGTGGCTGACTGGAGTTAATTTTCTTCATAACAAGACAGTATGGTGCTGTGTTTGGGATTTGTGTTAGAAACAGTGTTGATAGCACAACAATGTTCTACCTATTGCTTGCACACCTTAAGAATTTTTTAAACTTGAATTTTTAAGGACATAGAAAAGCCCAGACATGTAATAGAAGCAATTTGCCATGAAGTCTTTTCTTCTACTGCCCTGCAACTTTAGGATGTTGATCTTATAAATGCTGACTTATATAACTGGCAACTAATCCTCTTAAAAACTGGAAAGAAAACAAGCAGTAACAAGTCATCCAAAACTGATCACAAATAGGTGAGCTTTTTGATCAGAACACATCACTGGCTTAGTTCTGCTCCTGCTGAAGTCAAGAGTACTGTGAAAAATCTCACTCTAACCAACAGTTTGCTTTGCAGTTCTGATGAAGCATAGGTCAAAATTGAAAGCTTTATTACATCTGATTCACTGTGGATTTAGACACAAAGTTTAATTTTTACTGTTCACTACCTTTTCTAGTCCTTAAGAAGCAACACAGACAAGGGGAAGTGAGCTAGATTCTATTTCTTATCATAAACCACCAACAGACTTGCTTGCTGAACTCGCCTCAGATTCCAAAAGCAGATTCCTTTGAAAATACTGAACTTGCACTGATGATACTGAAGATAAAATTTAGCCCCCAAATCATTCATTAATACAAAGAGCAGAGGAAGAACCAATGCTGCTGTAATTGCAAAGAAAACCCCAAATATCTTTGGATGTAGGTGGAGCACATGTCCACAATCAATCATACACAAACAGTGTACCATTAACATGAAATCATGCTCCTGATTAAAACTTGGTTTATGCAGGGTGAATTCCTGCCCACTCTCAAACTTACTTTATTAAAGCAGTGTTATAAATTGTATTTTTCTTCCCCCAACAAATAGGAATAACAAAGAAGAATAGAGAGGAATGTAAGAGTTTTGGTGGCTTAGAAAACAAGAGTCATAACATTCATTCCCACTGGGGAGTGGCTAGGACTTGTCTGTGTTTCACACAGTTGCTACCAGGTACCAACTTTCTTCTGATGATGTTTTTATTTGTCCTGTTTTCTGCCTATGTTGTGTTTTCCAGAGTGTCAGCTCCTTGGAGAAAGACCAGTGTACTTATTAGGTGTATTGGGTACAAAGGGTGTCTCCACCTTACTTTTGGCCTTTGAGTGCTCTGCAATACGAAATGGTAAATTATAACTACTCTAAAAGTCTGCCTTGAAATATGGGAGGCAATATCACAGTCCACTGTAACAGCACTGAGTAAGTCCCAGTAAATCACTAAGCAGCAATTTAGTGTCCCTGCTTGCAATTTTAAGAATGAGTTAAAGGAAGAAAACAGTAAAGGATGAAGGCTGAACTATGTGTTTTCACGCATAAATAAAGGAAAGATACTCTGTGAGAACTCTTTCAAAATCATGCAATCAAAGGAGGGGAAAGAAGTACTAATGTTGGGAATATTTTTTTGTACTACTTGTTTTTAACTATGTTAATGCTGTTTTAATTACATTGCTAAGATTTATACAGCCATGGATAGTTAAATGAAACAGAAAGGCAAATCTCTAAATTCTGTCTGGAATACACTTTATTCTCTGCAATCAGAAAAAATTTTATGAAACAATTTTTAAAGAGGTCCATACAGAGCATAATTTCTCAGCATGGTAAGGAAGGTAGTTAATGCTGTGGGAGCGGACTTCAACAGCACTCTTACGAAAACAAATAAAGCATTAACAAAAATGGGGACAGAAATTATTTTTATATAATAAAAGGTATTTCCTTTAACCATTCAAGAGCTCTGCAAGATTGGCATTGGCCCTAGAAGCATTAAACTCAGGGTTCCTTTCCTGAACTTACCTGGAAAAGGGAAGTAGAGAGATGGATGAATGATCAGGTCCTAAGTGAGTCAGGAAAAAAAAATTTGTGTGTGATATTTTTTCACGTATTTTACTGAAAGTACAGCTAAAGTATTTGTCTGAATTTTCCAAATGCCTGTTGTCATGAAATGCAGAAGAGAAGATTTGTATCTATTTTGGGTCTTGAGTACAATTAGAAATACTGAAAAACTGCACTGAATAGCAGAATTGCACCACTCACAAGAAAATTTTGGAGAAGCAGAATGAGGTTTTGAGGTTTGAGAGGTTTTGCCTTTTCTCTCAGCTAAAGTACATGAAGATATTGAGACGAACAAAAATGAAGATAAATCCTTTTCCAACTTTCCTCTCTTCAAGTGTTCACATACTTGATTTCACTTTTCAGAATTAGTTGGATAGTTCATACAGAAGTGATTTAACGAAAATATCTTGGTTACAGCTATGTTTTTGAAGCAAAAAAGTCAACAATACTGAAATCTATAATTTGAATTTTGAAATATTTCTTCTAGATATTTGAAATATAATTGATGATCAAAATGGAAACTATACATTAATAGGGAATTTGGTAAGAAGCAGAAATGAAATATTAGAAAACTCAAAGATCCTTCTTCTAATATCTGAGTGCTTAATAGGGCCTGGTCGTTCATCACTGAACAATATTTATTCAAGTATCATTTCATTCGATTTTTATAAACTTTAAGTACTAAAACACTTTATATAAATTTTCTGGAACAATTTTCTGTATATCAGTGACTCCAGAAATAGAAATTTAATGAAAAAATCAAATACTAATAAATTCCAGATTAAACACAGTACCTAAAGAAATTTTTGCCCCTATTATTCCTGCTGTCGTGTACATCAGAGATTCTGAGAGATAATTACACTTGAATATGAAAATTAAATTGTCTTCAACTAAAAAGGAATTTTGAAAATTCCCCATATATTTATAAAGTAAAAAGCAGCATTTTGTTACAAAGATGCATGTTCAGTTATTTCATTAAGACCAGGTAGGGGTAGAAATCTTTCAAGATATATGAGAAAGCAGTCTTCCTTTATACAACTATTTGCAGGATCAATTTCAGTACAATACACTTCATGTAAATTAATAATTATCTGCTTTCCAATGTTCAGGCTTCTCTTTAAAGAACTCAGCTGAAATACAGAACCACCAAAATCTTTAGATTTAGTTTGGCATCAGTCTAAATTCTAATATCTTGCCAAGTATAAAGGCTTTTCTTGTCTTACACAGGACACAAAAAATACTGGCAGGGCAAGTAAAAATCTCCATTCTGTAGTTAGATACTTAGCTCTTTTTTCTCTTACTAAAAATGCTGGAGGTTGTTTTAGTCTCCTGAAATATCTACAGGATTAGTGACATATCAAATGTTCCTTCTGCCTTATGCAACAACAAGGTATTTATTTCATTAAAACAATATAAATCACAGAGAGAAGTCCTGGCTACTCATTCAGCTGACTAACACCCCGGGTCCCACTCCCCTTAGAAATTTTCTATTTTCTTGTCAATCCATTTAATGGACATGTTAGTGTATCTTATTCTTCCTATCTTACTTAAAAGTGAACTACACACACAGATCACCTGCAGACAATTAATATAACAACAGTTTCTACGAAAGCACAATAGCAACCATCAGATTTGAGAGAAACAAAACAAGAAAGAATGCGAATGCTAAATAGAAATCATATTACTTGTCTCAGTTAGATGTTAAAGACAATAATAACAGAAAAGTTCACCTTTCACAATGAATTATTTAGCACTGTTGAGTTTGTCTAAGTTAATTGCCTAAAGTCATGTGTCTATGAAGCATAAAACAATAGAAACTAATAATATATAGCACTGAATCTTTAAAATAGTAAAAGATGCTGTGCTGGTTTTGGCTGGGGTAGAGGTCATTTTCCTCGATGTCTGAGGCTGTGTTTTGGATTTGTGCTGAAAACAACGTTGATAACATAAAGATGTTTTTGATATTGCTGAGCAGCATTTACTGTGTCAAAGCTTTTCTGCTCCTCACCCTACCTGAGGAGGCTGGGAGTGCTCAAGGAGTTGGGAGGGGACACAGCTGAGACAGCTGACCCCAAATACCACCAGGGTATCCCAAACCATATGGTGTCATGCCCAGCATATAGAGGTGGGAGAAGGAGGAGACGTTTGGAGTGATGGTGTTTGTCTTCCCAAGTCACCATGACAGGTGATGGGGCCCCGCTCTCTGGAGACGGCTGAACACCTGCCTATCCATGGCAAGCAGTGAAGACATTCCTGGTTTTGCTTCGCTTCCATGCACAACTTTTGCTTTAGCTACTAAACTGTCTTGTCTCAACCCACTGTTGTGTCTCTCTCCCATCCCACTGGTGTAGGAGTGAGTATCTGCATGGGGCTCGGTTGCTGGCTGAGGTCAAACCAAGACAGACGCACTGCAAGTTTTAAGACTTTTATACACACACTGTTTATTTTTGACTCATCAGCTATTTCATATATCTGCATCTACAGAAAGCAAAAGAAATTAACAAACTGAGCCATTCCTTAATGGCTGAAATCCAGCTAAGCTGAAGCCAGGGATAAAGGGGGCAGAATTTCAACGAAGTCAGCAACATTTTAACTTACAATGTGTACTAGACAAGTTTGCAAAAAAAACCTTCCTATTTTATGTTCTACATAAAGCTAAGGCTTTAAACAAGCTCTCATATTCTTAAACTGTGCAAAGGAACAAATTTGCAAAGCCCAGTTTAGATGCCCCTTAAAAAAGTTATCACAGAAAAAGGTAGGAACTATAGAAAACAACAGAAGCCAAACTACAGGTAAATAAATGGCAAAAATCTGCATTGCCATGCAAATGACAAAGTTTCCCACCAAGCAGCTAAACTGTCACTTTTGTTTTTTAGCAACAAGATAATTTCAGATTTCTGTTTCTTTTTTTTTTTTAAATAACACACTCTTTTCCCATATCTGATGTATTTGAAATACATCATTCAACTGATCTGTGCCAAAGTCTTTTTAAACAAACCCTCAGGTATTTTCACGCAAGTCTTAGTTGGAATTCACATATCACAAAAGTAAAAAAAAAGGCATTATGGGACAGAAAGAAGGATCAACAAACACAAGACACTGCATCACTGTATCAAGAGAAATTTTAACTGCATTAAAAACATCCGCTGCATAATGGAGTGTGTGTGAATGAGATGCTATTTTTACCTGAGCTGTTAGTATTTCAGATAATTAATCTCAGAAAAGAACATTGCTGAAGTATCAACTAACACCCCATCCCTATTTTAGATCCCTGTTTTACAGCAGAGGAAAGAGGCCTGTGTCTTACCCAAGCAGGTAACATAAGGCAGCTGCTGCTAATCACAGCCTTTCATGTTCTTTTCCTATTGTCTGCACCAGACTGTGGACACTTGAGTAAAGACTATTTCATTATACTTTTTCTACAACTTCAAGAGCTGTTTAGCCACTAGAAGCCTTTTGTGTTAACTTTTGCTCAAACCTTAAAATGCTGCTGCTGGCTCTACAGCTGCCATTGAAGCCTAGCCTACAGACCATAACTAATTTTTAGGCCAAGGGTTCCCTTGGAGCAATTTATATTTCTACATGAAGTTAAAGTAAAAGCAAACACCTTCCAAGAGCTGCCCTCATTCCTAAATAGACAGCCTGTAAACTGTTGTTCTAGATGGTTTTTGACTGGGTAGAATTTTTTTTCCAAAATTTTATACGCTTGGACACTTTCTTCAGATTTACAGAACCCTGCTTACCCAGCACTGCCCGAAAAAGCTTATGAGCAAACAATGAATGAATGAATGATTTTAAATAATATTCTTTCAAATATAAATGCCTCTCAAGTGAAATCATATGGTAATTATCTTAACTGTTTATAAATACAAGTCTGATCAACTGCTCTTATTACCATATTCTACCAAATATATAAAACTAATCCTCTTTTATTTATTTTCTACTTTTTTTCATTATTTATAAAGCAATCTGAAGCAACCACTGTGTACTGATTTGACTAATGTATACAATTGTGAAGAAAAGACAAGACACTAGATGAAGCAATCAGCAGCTTGATACAAAGGGCAGATGCAATCCTTGAAAGATGGTTACTAGAGCTGGTACCAGGAGACCTGCAGTTCTGGGACTAGCTCCTTGCCAAGCACAGAATATTGCTAGCAAATCAACTACAGAAACCTTGCAAGACATTATTCTGCAATACTGAATAAGTATTTCATTTCTATCATACTGATTTTTTTTTTGCTCCACTGCTCAAAAGCTGTAAAAAATGCCTTATATCTTGTACAACTCATTAATATGACAAGTTCATTAAAGTAAATGAAGCTAATTTAATCATATTCAGGTGCTATATAGGATAGATGATAGCATTTCGTCTTTTAAATAGTTTGTCTTTCATTCTACTATCTTCATCAAACAGTATTCCAAATAATTGTCACACTGCTGCTATGAAGTTACAGCAATATTACATCCTGACTAAGAACTTCAGGTCACCTACAGCATTTACACAAAATATCACAAATCAAGGCAAAGCACCTCAGGCTACGCAGCAAGAAAGTAATTCCTTATAGCACTGTATGTGTTTCTCAGGTCTTTACCATTTGCATTATTACATTATCTCAGTTTTATATTCACTAGTGAGGAGGTAAATGTCAGCTGGAATCACGGAATCTCATTTTTTTTACACCTTTCATTTTGTTTGATGAGCTTTTTATCAATTGTAATTTATTGCTCTGATGAAAGTATAAAGCAAAAAGCTCAGAGTGTAATCAAGGCTAATGGTGAACCAAATACCATGTGATAATAAATCAGCAAGGAAAAAATACTCTGGAGACAAATGAAGATGTTTATTATTTCAGTATGAATACTATTAGAACAACTGTTTATGTAAAATAAAAAACTGTACAAAAAAACCAAACACTCAAGTTCCAAAAAATCAATATTCTCTTATAAAAAATAAAAACCAAACCTTCCAACAAGCAGCTGAATTTTGCAAGAAATAAAATCCTTTTTCTACATCAGAGTAGGTAGCAATGAGAACTAATATGAAAGTCTGAGGTGCTAAGACATTTAATTTTTATAAACAGTAATGAACATTGTCAGTCACAGCCTGCAGTAATCCTGACACTTGATCTTTTAAAACTTACTACACCAGAGAAAATCCCCCAACTCTTCTACAAGGAAGCTTTTCAGAGTTACTGAAACATTTTTTTCTTTGGTAACTGCTATTTTATTTTATGAAAGGATGATACATGTGACAAAAAAAGCAACTGAGAAAAAACCTCAACAGTTTGCTTAAGGACCATCTACAAAGCCTACCTGAGTTGAAAAAAATCTCATTCACTTTAATTGCTTTTCTGAAAGGCCCTGAGACAAAAGCTAAAGCATGTAGTAGCTAACAGGTAAATTTAAACAGGAGCTTAATTTCTTTTTATTTTTTTAATATCACGAAGCCTGCATATTATGAGTCAATAAAAATGGTTAAGTGTATAATTTTTTCATCATTATTTTAATAAATATTAAACACGCATTAGACTAGATTCACAGTACCTTTGGATATTGTTTGACAGGGATCAGAACTCTCTCTGACAGCTTTATGTTTTTGTTGCTGATAACATCAAGGTACTTCTTTTCTTCATCTTCCTTCTTGCCTTCCGAACCCTGAAATTTTTCCATTTCTGAAAAATATCACGAAACAGAACAATCAGTGACATGATATTTGTCATGCTTAGGAAGTTTAAACTTACACATTGCTTTACAGACTGTGCATTGAATGCCTGTGCTGTCTGCACTCACGTGACAGGGACTGTTGTCTTTAAGAGAACCTGGACTGTCAGCAGTGTTGAGAGGCAGAGGTGACAGTCCACATGTCACACTCCACAGCTAATTCTTCCCCAGCTGAAAGGGAAGCCAAATGATCTCAGCAGGAGCAGGAATAGATGAGGCTTACAATTCCAGCTATCAGTCTTTTAAAGGGGATAACATCATCACAGCTTGATGCTGTTTGTAAATGTCACCTGCTGGATTCTAACTGCAATGGATAACTTCCAGTACAAATACCAGAAAACTGAAGAAACTTCTTGTTGTTACTGAATTTTCTTTCAAATACTTCTGAATTAGTTAAAGGTTATACAAAATAAGAAATAAAGCTAACTCTTGCTCAAAAAGATTCTTCAATTAAGAAATGCAGTAAAAAATTGTGAGATATATATATATAATTGCTAATTTGTAGAACACTAAAATTTACAAAAAAAAAAAAATATATTCAGGTAGAATAGTTTTAAGTTCTTTATTCCCTAAAACTCTATAAGCAATGGATAACAACAAATAATTGAAAGCATCATCCTGCAAAGAACATCTCATACGGTGCCTGAGAGTACCCTGACAGCACAGATACTATTGAAAAAGCTGCTTGTGCAGCAGTGACATCGTTGAAACCACAGAAAATGGCAATGCTTATAATGAGCTAATTATATCTGAATTATAGCTGAAAAGGGACAGCTGTGGGTCTCAGAAACATGCTGCTTCAAGGACTGGAAAGAGAGAGTGCACGGGAGTAACACAGCAACAGCACGCTCTAATGTTCATATACAAGTTTCTTTGACTTCGAGCAAGCATAAGGAAAAATGTATTGAAAAGAACAGCTGATGTCATGATTTGTTAATAAATGTTTATGCTGCCTTTATGAGATCAAATAATTTATTTAAAGCCTGCACCAGCAGACAGTTCTCTAATATTACAGTCATAAGCTCTTTTAAAATATTTCAGAGAACACACCTAAAAGACCTCAGATGGGATACACATTCAATAATTTACGATTAAAAAGTTATTTACAATCACTATAAGCATCAGAAGAACATTTCATTATCGTGAAATACTTGAATATATGGAAAAAAATATAGTATGTTTATTCAGTGGAAGACCAATCTGAAAAGCAGCAAGCATCAATTAAGTAAAATACTTCTTTTGGGCAAGTTTAATAGATAGAAAGTTCTTTGAAAATAGATCCAATGCAATTATACAAAGGGTTGTGCTGTGGCGGTACAGAGGGGAGAGACAAAGGTGCATAAAGAGGAAAAAGTGTTCCAAGCACAGTAAGTACTAAAATGAAATTAAGTAATCTCCTAAATGTCTTGTGAACACAGTACTAAATGGGATAATTCTAAAAGGCAAGTGGGGAAAGTCAATCTACATGTACACATATATTTCACTAGAACCACAGAAGTTTAAGTTGGAAAAGACCTTTGAGGTGATCAAGTCCAGCTGTTAATCGAGCTCTGCCAAGTTCACCACTAAACCACATCCCTAAGTGCCACATCTATACATCTTTTAAATACTTCCAGGGACAGTCGTCCCCCCAGAGCTAGTCACCACCTCCCTGGTAATCCATTCCAATGCTTGATAACTGTTTTTGTGAAGACATGGTTCCTGCTGTCCAACCTCCCCTGGCACAGCCTGAGGCTATGTCTTCTTGTCCTGTCACTACTTGCCTGGGAGAAGACACCAACCCCCACTTTACTACAACCCCCTTTTAGGTAATTGAAGAGGGCAATAAAGTCCCCCCGAGCCTCCTATTCTTCAGGCTAAACAACCCCAGCTTCCTCAGCTGCTCCTCATCAGATTTGTGCACCAGACCCTTTCCCAGCTCTGTTGCCATTCTCTGGACACGCTCCAGCCCGTCAATGTCTTTGTGAGGGGCCCAAAACCGGACACAGCACTCGAGGTGCAGCCTCACCAGTCCTGAGTACAGGGGAACAATCACTTCTCTGGTCCTGCTGGCCACACTATTGCTGATACAAGCCCTATATATATATATATACACTGGCCCTATAAATAATTAAACTCTTTCTCCTGGAAAGCCGAAGATACTTAAAAGTCTGTATGGTCAGTAGGGAGGGGTACTAAAGGTTAGGACAAAATGCTCCCCTTTGAATCATCCACCAGGCCTTGCAACCAGTCCCAGTCTTGTGCTTTGTTTTTTACTGAGAGTACATGGAAATTTTGGAATGAAAGTGGCGCCTTTGCTGAAGTTAATGAAAGACTACTTCAGCTGAGCTTATCAGACTTACGTGAACAAGAGTTTGTTGATCTACCAAGACTGAGACAAGGTGTGGCACTTTAATTGGTTTCACTCCATGACGAGGGCTGAGCTCTAAACCCAGAAGAGCTAGTCCCAGCTTATTATGGAAGGCACAAGAAACAGCAGTGGGGAGTCGAGTTTTGTCCAGGGAATGAAAGGCAATAGAGCCCATTTCAGGGGAGGTCCCACAGCACTTAAGTTCAAACACAGAGAGAGAAGCAAATGCGAAGGAATTGTGATGAAGGCCAGGCTGTAAGCCCAGAACTACAGGGCACAGATTACTGCAGCAGAAGGCAGCAGGAACAGTGGGGACGTCAGGTTTCCACCAGGGACCAGTGGCAACTAGGCCATGACCACAGCCACACATCTTTTGAGTATCATCTCCAAGGAGGGAGAGTCCACAAGCACCCTGACAGTGCTTGGTCACCTTCACAGTAAAAAGAAAAAAGTTCCCCAATACTCAGAGGGAAATTCTGGGTACTGGGCATCCCTGAAAGAAGCCTGGCTCTGTCTTTGTACCTTCCCTTCAAGTATTGATACACACTGAAAAATATCCCCTATGGAGTCTTCTCCAGACAGCGTGGAGGCAGCACTCTTAGCCGTTTCCTCACAGGAGAGATGCTCTAGCCCTTCATCATCCCTATGAACCCTTACTTGACACCCTCCAGTATCTCTCCATCTCTACTTACACTGGGGAGCCCCACACTGGACAGACTGCTCCAGTGGAGTATCACCTCTCTTGACCTGCAAAGTTGACTGAGGAGTAAGAAATGCCTTGAGATGGTTTATTTCTAAAACAGAACATAGGGCTGGGTATGATCAGTGAAACCTGTGAATTTATATGAAGAATACGGCATCAGGATTTTGCTTGACAGTGGGGCAGTCATGTGAGATAAGCCATCTTGGAAGGTTTTATTCCTTGGGGCTGAAGCTTGTGTCTTCTGAGTGTGGTCCCTGAAAGCCCCATGATGTCACCAGGAGTCATTGTGACACGCGTGACAACAAGCCTTTTGGATGCTTGGGGAAGCCCCAAAAGGCCACAGTGTCTGGCCTCCTCCACTGGGGACAGACATCTGCAGGTGGGGGCAAAAAGGGCCCCCATCCCATTGTGTGCTTTCTGAGGGCACAGAGAGGATTTCCTGGACAAAGACACCAGCAGGGCCTGGGGTCCTGGTCCCAACCTGCCATGCACCCAGGCTCTGGCTGCAGCTGCTGAGAGGCCAGGAATCCCTTTCCCAGCTTCCCAGCTCCTGCCTGCACATACGAGAGAGGTCAGTTACCATCCTGCCTCGAGAGCTAGAACATGCCAGCACACCCCAGCATCACTCATCTGCCAGAGGATGGTTCCTGGCACTGGTGGCAGCCCAAGTGCTGTCCTGAGGCAGAGTGGGCAGCTCTTTAATGCTCGACTTCAGTAGCTTTGCTGCTGGCTGCAGACTGTGTCCCCAGCACCAGGGGACACATCAGCTTATCTCTTTGGTTTGCAGAACAAAATGGCCTTGGAGGAAGACTTGGCAGAAAGTGGCACCTCTTCCCCTGCTGCCAGCACCAGCCAGGTGTCCCGGGCTGCACGTCCACGTGCTTCGGAGAACCTAAGGTGCCCAATCTGCCTGGACGCCATTAATGACCAAGCCCCCGTGAGCTGGCGTCGGCACCCTTTCTGTTTTTACTGCATGGTGGAGTGGCTCCATAGAAGAACGGAGGCCCTGATATGCCAGTCGCCTCTCCCACACATATTCCACATGGTGGGAGACAGTAACTCTGACGTGTACTCCATCAGGGAGTCCATCAGCTCTGCCAGCCATACTCAAGGAGGGCAAGCTGTGCCCCGGTCTGCAAAAAGGTGGTGGTATCATTCCTCAGGACGCCAGCACCACAACTCTTACAGCGGAAGCCGTGGTGACAGCCATGGAGGTAGCCGTGGTGGCAGCCGTGGTGGCAGGCGTGGCAGGGCCCAAGAGAAGAGGCAAAGCAGGCATCCAGGGCGGCATGACGAGGGCCGTGGCAGGGTCCAGCAGGCCCAGGGCTACAACCACTCAAGCAGTGGGAGACGGCAGCAGAGCAGGGCTCAGAACACTGCTCGTGACAAGGGCCGAGCTCCAAGGACCAAACGGCCTGTCCGTGCCTTCTCAAGGAGGCGTAAGCGCCGTCAGCAGGAATACCAGGTTTCTTTCATAGAACCGAAGGCAGCAAGGAGCCGATCCCAGCAGAGGTCACGCAGCACTGACAGCCAAACATTGAGGGAGTATCTAAGGAAGATGGAACGTGATGAGGGACGAGCTCTAAGGCATGACTGGTACATCCGTGCCTCTTCAGGGAGGAGCAGGTGCCAACAGCAGGGACGCCAGGTTTCTTACAGAGAACCGCAGGTGACAAGGAGCCAAACCCCGGGGAGGTTCCGCAGCACGCTGCCCCTGAAGGAGAATCCAAGGAGGATGAAGCGCTATGAGAGACAGCCTTCAAGGACTGAACAGGGCATCCGTGCCTCCCCAAGGAGGAGTGAGAGCCTTCAGCAAGGACAGAGAGTTTCTTTCATCGAACCACAGGTGACAAGGAGCCAGTCCCGGGGGAGGTCCCGCAGCACACGGCACCAAACTCTGCAGCAGAATCTAAGGAGGATGGAACGTGATGAGGGACGAGCTCTAAGACCCGAACGGGACATCCCAAGGTCCTCAGGGTGGAGTGAGCGCCACCAGCGAGGACACCAGGTTGCTTTCACTGAACCACAGGTGGCAAGGAACTGATTCCCGTGGAGGTCCCGCAGCCATGCCGGGCACAAGCCTGGTAGCACACCCTACCAACAAGGGAACTACTGTATGCCCTGTTACCAGTGTCAGGAATGATACTACTTTAGACAAAAACAATTGCAAAAATAAAGTCAAATCCAATGCTCAAGGCTGGGGCCAAGGAGCGATTCTCCATCGCAAAATGCATTTGAAAATCTAAAGACACCCTTGCAATGCCTTTTCAGGTTAGAAGGGTATCGGGCATGAAACTTCAGTGCTGCTTTTGTCATTCTGTTCTATGTTACACACTTGTCTGTAAAATGTGGTACTGAACATTTTGTATGGGGTTGCCTTTGCTCCCTATATTGGGTTTCCACAGTGTGATCAAATTTTTCTCCTTTCTGCCCTGGTACCAAAGACACCAATGGCTTATTAGGAAATCTCCTGTCCTTCCACACCTGTTTTCTCATGCTTTATCCTAAACATCCCCCAAAGTAACTTCTCCTGTTACCACTCTTCTCACAACGTAGCAGTGAAAAGTGGAGTAGATTTACAATTACTCTGTCTCAAAGGCACTGCCTATAATGCCAATCCAAATCTAATGCCAGTAGCAAGCCTCTGAAAAGCCTTTCCTTCTCCTTCACAGACTTTAAAAATAATCCTCAAAGCCTTCACAGAGAAATTTGGCCCCATGGTATGCCCTGTACAAAGCCTCAGGTTTAACGCCCAGAGTGGCAGTACAGGCTCCAGGCTCTTCAGACCATGGCCAAAGACTACCAAAGTCATCAAAAAACAGTGGTGTGCCAAGAACTGTTACTTTCAAGTAAGACTGGAGCAAAAAGAGGAGTCTTCTCAAAAGAGGCAATACATTAATTACTGGAGCAAGACAAACTGTATTCAATTTTTGTATTGAACTACAGTTGGCCTCTGCTGTGTACAATCCTCATGTCACTCCATGACTAGTACCACCACAGAAAAGAAGCATTAAGACAAGTCTCATGAAAGAATCCAGACCAGGATCAAGCTGCCAGCTTGCTGGCTCACAGCACTGACATGCAGCTAGTTGCTTTAGCTATAAATTGTGACTTGCCAACCTGGAAAATTACGGACATCTGCAACACATGCTACAAAACCAGAACCAATGCCTTTAGTGAGATGTTGCCCTCATTGCACCCCTCATGCTTGTGTTTAGCTTGTTAGTTTTCTGTGCAGACACTGATAAATCCCCCAAAGGAAACAAAAGAGGTGGCTGCCACATGGATAATTGACTTCTGGGAGACAAACCTGGCTCTTCATGAGCATATGGAATCATTCAAACCTCCCTATGTCATGAAATCTGAAAGTGCTTTCTTAGCTTGAGTGTGAGTCACAGAACCACAGAACAGTGGAGGCAGGAAAGGACCTCCAGAGGTCATCTAGTCCAACCTCACCTGCTCAAGCAGAGTCACTGAGAGATGGTGGCCCAGGGCCACAGACACACAGCTTCTGAGTACCTTCCTGCATGTGTCAGAAAGGACAGTTGCTATCCTGCCTCGAGAGCTGAAACATGCCAACACACTCCAGTGTCAGTCATCTGCCCCAGGATGGTCCCTGGCACTGGTGGCAGCCCAAGTGCTGTCCCAAGAGAGAGCGAGCAGTTCTTTAATGCTCGACTTCATTAGCTTGCTGCTGGCTGCAGACTGTGTTCCTACTGCAGGGGAACATGTGCTGCTGCTTACAGAAAGCTATACGCAGTACAGGATTTTGTGACCAGCTGTATTAGGTTTGCATGGCTTGGTTTTGGACGTGGAGGGGGCTACCGGGGTGGCTCCTGTGAGAACCTGCCAGAAGCTTCCTCAGTGTCCAGCAGAGTCAATCCCCAGTGGCTCCAAAGATGGATGTGCTGCTGGCCAAGGCTGGGCCAATGAGAAATGGTGGTAATGCCTCTGTGACGACATATTTAAGGACAAAGAAAACAAAAATGGTGGGGCAGTTGTGATTGCAGCCAGAGAAGAGCAGAGTGAGAACATGTGAGAAGAACAACTATGCAGACACCAAGGTCAGTGAAGAAGGAGGGGGAGGAGGATGCTCCAGGCACCAGAGCCAAGATTCCTCTGCAGCCTGTGGTAAAGACCATGGTGAAGCAGGCTGTCCCCCTGCAGCCTATGATGATCCATGGGGATGCAGAGATCCACCCACAGCGCATGGAGGAGCCCCAGACCAGAGCAGATGGATGCTTGAGAGGAGGCTGTGACCCCATGAGAGACCTGAGGTGAGTGAGAGGGACCCATGCTGAAGCAGCCTGTCCTTGAAGGACTGCACCTAGTGGAAGAGTGACCCATGCAGCAGCAGTTTGAGGAGGACTTTTGCCCATGGGATGAGCTCGCACTGCAGTACCTCACAGGGAGCTGCTTCTTGTGAGATGGACTCAAGCTGGAGAAGTTTGGGGAGAACTGTCTCCCATGGGAGGGACCCCATGGTGCAGCAGGGGAAGGACTCCTGTCCCTGAGCAGTGGGAGAAGCTATGGGTGATGAACTGACCATAACCTCCATTCCCTGTCTCCTTGCACTGCTGGGACAGAGGCAGGGCAGGGTGGGGGGAAGGAGTTTCTACCGTTTTATTTTACTTCTCATTATCCTGCTCTGATTTTGTTAGCAAAAAATTCACTTTATATCTCTAAGTTGAGCCTGTTTTGCCTTTGATGGTAATTGATGAGTGTTTTCTCCCAGTCCTCATCTCAACCCACGAACCCTTTGTTAAATTTTCTCTCCTCTGTCCAGCTGCAGATGGGAGTGAGAGAGCAGCTTTTGTGGGTGCCTGGCATCCAGCCAATGTCAACCCACTACACCAGTGGAAATAGAATGTCCATAATCAACAGCAATCCTCCACAGAGCACAGACACAAGGGTCTCAAAGGTACTTTTTCTACATCACTGATCTTAGCTAAAAAGAGAAAATAAAGCATTTCAAGAAGAAACTTCATATATTTTCCACTCACTTTTGCTCTGAGCTAACTGAATTAAAGCAGGGAGACACAGAGCTATTCAACTAGTTACCTCCTCAGCATCAATCCTCAAACATGCCTCATTTTTGCCATTTACCATTAACACAGAACTCCTGCACTTGCTTCTGTACAATACACATGTATCTCATCCCTCTTAACTGGAAGAAAGCATGCGTATTTCAGTCATGCAAAAAGAGGTCCCCACTAGAGAAGTACCAGAGACTAAAAGACATTTCTACCTATATCTTTTTAGAGATATTATTCCCTATGAAAACTTAGCTTCAGCTGTCTCCAGACTTTGAGCTGTCAAATTCTGGAAATATTCTCAGCCCGCTTATGTGGATTTTTCTTTGAGGGGAGTAACTTCTTCTTCCTTCATGGATTTTTAAAATGGGAATATAAGTTAGTAGCTCTTTTTCAGTATTCTCTGCTTTACTCTTACAGTGCCAATAAAATGATGTTAATTATATTTCTCTTCAAAGTCCTTGACACCTATTACAAAACTTCTCTCATGAATGTATTTTTTCTATTAAAATTAGGCATCCCACAGTAAAAACATCCTTTTGCTACACTTAAGAGTCATGTCAAAACTCTTCAAAAAATAATGTTCTTCTTGTCAGTCTGTCCAACCCACCAAAAAAAATTAAATCTACATAATCCTTTCTGCTGTCAACATTTGCCTCCCACTTAAAGGAATTCTGCAGCCTATCTTGCACCTCACCTATGTAGCTTTCCCTGCCTTTGCATTTGCAGTACTGGCACTGCTTCAATCAAGAATCATGGACTGCTGTTAACAAGGCCAGGCCCTCTGAAACAATCATATGTTTCTATTAATGGGAATGATTTCCAGAGTAGGAGCATCGCCAACTTCTTGCATGCATGTACTATTATGTATATCGAGCTTATCTAGTTCTCTGAGAAGCACACTTTTTCTGCAGGCTAATGAAAGAATGTTTGAACTGCAAGAGGAAGAATGAGACAATGCCAGTTAAAAATAACAATCATTAAATCACTGACAGTTCTAATCTAGAGAGAGCTTTTTAAATTTAAAGTTCATTACAAAATTACACAGCTGGAACAGCGAATACCTACAGGGGTGTTAACAAAAAATCCCAGCATATTTTTAGAAACAGAAAATACTGAAAACATACATGAAGACTCGTTTTCTGTCTAAGGCATTACATTTTAATTGAAAGCAGGGCTATTGGATTTTGAGTCAGGGAAAAAAAAAAAGCAGATGGCTCAATAAAACCAGTTGGACAAATTAAAATAAAGTTAATTCATGAGAAGGGAACATCCTAAGAAGTTTCCAGTAACCAAAACTACATCCAAACCCCTAAGAACTGGTAATTTAAAAGTAAAAACTTTGAGTGTCTAACAGGAGTTGGGAGGGGTTGTAAGGACAGTACAGTCAGTCATGAGCACTGAAAAATTAGCCACTGGCTCACTATATTCACCCAGAAACACACTCATGTATGGTATTAACATTCCTTGACTTTATGTACACATACTCATTAACTCACACAGCTAGTTGGGGTGATTCAGGGAAGATAAGGGAGTAATTCTTATTACATCAGACAAATAAGGCAATACCTCTGCCAGGGATTAATTTAATACATGTTATATAATTGTGGGTCAAATCTACATGTTCGCATCATCTGTTGTAGACAGATACAAACTGAATTTGTCTACACTTAAA
Source organism: Struthidea cinerea (assembly GCA_013397865.1). Classification (NCBI taxonomy): domain Eukaryota; kingdom Metazoa; phylum Chordata; class Aves; order Passeriformes; family Corcoracidae; genus Struthidea; species Struthidea cinerea. Next base: position 1,532,613 of record VZTI01001107.1, on the reverse strand, counting down.
ATCACCAAAAACGTTGTTACAGTACTAACTCAAGCTGAATCACCTCAGCTCTCAAGCAAGAAAAGTGGCTAGTAAAATAATGTTCAGAAAGAATTCTGATAGACAAGTCAAAAAAGGAATGACAGAGACATGCAAAATCAGTATGAGAAGGAACAAAAAGGGGTATTTAGTGTTTCTAAGGAGGGGAAAGCAACTATTTGTCATGTTACAGATTGGAAACAAAAAAAAATACTTTTACGTATTATTAAATTTTCTGTTTTGTTCTTTTCTTTCTCTGCCTCTGTCTTGGTTCTTTTACTCAGAGTTCAGATTGAAACGCAGGAGACGCATAGTTGTTCTTCAGACTCAGATTTTTATTACTTCTTATCTATTATTATATCTTATCTATTATTTCTTATCTATTCTGATACAGCTGCACAGAATGAGCCTCTAAGTTAAGATGGTGAAAACGGCCCCCAAGTTCTACCTTCCAAGGTCTTTTAAAGCCCACACTACCCAATTATGGAATGCCAACTAATTCATTTTTACTTATAATCCAATAACTAATCATTCATGTTCTGCACTGCGGGTTTTTTGAACCAACACCAGATCACCCAGGCTCGTGAAAAAGAAGGAAGAAGAAAGAAGAAGAACTAACCTACACCCAAAATCCTCCATCTTGTTACATGCATATTACTATATCCCAGAAACCTAAATTTTCTACATCTCTACATATTCCACCCAGTGATATAACAAACTTTTTAATTGCACAGCAACAATCTCAGTGCTATCACATAATTTGGGAAGCCTTTCCCAACACCTCAGGTCAAATGCAGTGTGCTTTTGAGGATCATTGCCTGTCAGCACTGAAAGACTGAAATTCTCCAAACCCAAAGACTGAAATTCTCCAAACCCAGGGTTCCAACAATGTAGAACATGTAATTATACTGGGGAACTGCTGAAAGCATCCATATTGATAAAATCAAGTCTTTTACAGATTCTTCCCTTATGATTAGATTCCGTGATGTCCCATAAGGCACTGAAGGTCTTTTCAATTTGGGCACATCTGAAAATACAGTGTCCCTTAAAAGTTTAATTCATAATGCAAGTATTTTTTATTGTTGGACTTTATGACCATTATCATCTATCAGGCTGCCTATTTTATGGAACATAGAGAAAATGTAGAAAAGTGACCATATCCTTTAGTAGGTACTCATTAGACGGTGTGTATGTGTAACACTGGGGCCAGATTTGCCCCCTCTCTTCCCCAGAACAGGAAAGACATTGAAAAAGTGGAGCAAAAAAAAGTGGAGTTGGTAGAGGCCTCTCATGGTGGTCAGAGCTGGAGCACCTGCCCTGTGAGAAGAGGCTGAGAGAACTGGGCCTGTTTATTGTGGTTAAGAGACAGCTCTGAGGGATCTAACAGCAGCTCAGCAACGCTGATGTTCCCACAGTCAGGCTCTTCACAACAGTGTGAAACAGGGATGACAGAAAACAGGGAAAAGGTGAAAATAGAAAGGTTTGGACTGTGTATAAGGAAAAGTTTTCTCAACACAGCCCAGCAGTGATGCAGATGGTCCAGATATACTACACCATCTCTTCAATTGGAGGATTTCAGGTTCCATCTGGACAAATCGCTGAATAACCTGGTCTGAACCCTTGGCTGGCCCTGCTTTGAGCAGGAGGTTGCACTAGAGATCTCCCGAGGCCCCTTGACATGTGAACTATCCTAGGATCCTATAAATGCAATAAATTTCAGACTTATCCTTGTCTGTCAAATTTCTGGAACTTATCCAAAAGACTTAAATATTACTGCAGAAAAAGTCAGAAGACAGAAACAGCATGATTGCATAAGCACTGTATCCTCAGCAAACTTTTTTAACAAAATGTACTAATATAGCTAGAAAAGTAATTAAAAATCTAAAGAACTTCATATTTCTAATTAAATGAAAACCAAAGAGAATTAACAAGGAAACAAAGGAGAAAATGAAAGTGTGCAAAATCTTAGATTTCCATCCCCCTCTCTATACTGGCAACTGATTTTTACTGCGTGCTTACTACTTTGGCTCTACCCATCATGTAATCAGCAGCTTGCAAAGACATGCCACAGGGTAGTTTCATGTCCAAATTATACTTTTGGTAGAAAAATAATTACCTAATGTATCCACCTACTGACCTTTTTTAATCTGTACTAGATCAGTATAGATTAAAAAAGCTATAAAGACAATACTAGTAGTGTTAAATAACTAGAAAAGTCCCAAAATGGAAATATTAGTTCTTACTAAATTTATAAACATCTGCTAAGATGCATAGCTTTCCATGAAGAGTTTTAAGTCTGATTGCCAAGTAGTTCCTCAAGACAGTAGTCCATATAATCCTAGTTCAGTTGCTGAATAACTCCTTGATACACTATCCCATGCAATTCTAGATATATACCAACTGTAATCACAAAAAAAAACCTATTTATGATGAAATTTGCTGCAGGAAATTGATGGAGTCTTTCTCGCCTCAGTAAAAATAACCAACAGCAATCTTAAGGTCAGCATCAGCAAGTGCAGTATAAAGAAAAGATCTGAGATGCATTTTGAAAGTGATGACTTACTAAATACAGTTGCGGGCAACATTTAAAGAGTGACAACAATGTTAGCTTCAAGATACAGGTTTTTTCTTCCTTTGGGGAAATAAAAGGACTATTATTAGGATTATAAAAGGATTATTAAAAGGAGCGAACAATTACAACATTGATTAAATATATTTTTTATGAAATTGTTAAAAAGACAGCAAGCCACTGGGTAAGATTTTAAAGACTAAAGTTCTTTCAAAAGTGTCTTTGAAGTCAAACATACATTTGGGGAGTTAACCTGCATAGGCCATGTTGAAAGTTTGGTGTTGGCAGCTGTTGTATTGCTTTAACTATGGTGTGCAGTTCACTAAATAGCTGTTCCCAGTACACTTCTCCCTTCTTACCTCTTACCTTCAGAGCAGCTTAGATAGTATTATGAACATGCCACCAGCTGGATGAAAGGCAAACCTGAAAGTTGTTGGAATATTTTTTATTTAATCCTGGTTTTCTTGCATCTGAGAATGAGACTACTCATAAGAAGAAATAAAGAGCATGAAGATTTACTCAGAAAAGTAAAAAATAAAGCAAAAACCAACAAAAACATCACAAGTGTATTTATTTGTGAACATATCTCTAGGTGTCCTTGATTTTAACAGCCTATAAAACTGTGTTGCTATGACATGTAAGAAAAGGAAAGTTGCTTTTTGCCAAAGATTTTTGTAGTTTCTACTGTGTAAAAGTCCATTCAAACAAGGCACGTCAGGACGCACTGACGTGTTCTCACAGATTAATCTGAAGAGAAAACATCAGTGCTGTGCTACATATTGTGTGGTGCGGAACAGGTGAGTAGGGGTGAAAAATGAATCGATCACTGAAATCGCAGGTAAGTCCACCAGTCACATATTCATTACCTATCCCTGACTATCTGAAAGCTGTTGGTATTCTTGAGTGGGTTGCTAGTCTACCCAGCTGGAACAACGAGACAAAAGGAAGCTTTTCTGCCTCTTCACAGTTTATGGAAAGTTTCTTTTACTCTCTTCAGTCCTAGAACTTATTAGTGATAATAATGTCTGCTATTCTGTCCTCAGAGCAAGAGAGAGATATGAACCAGCAGGCATTTTTTTTTCCTTTCTGCTCTTACTTAGCCTTTTTCAGATTTTTCTGTACTGTGAGGTGGAACAGCTACAGAGTAAGACTGATGTCAGGAAGTTCACAATATTGAAAACTATGAAAATATGCTATATACTGGAGTTAAGAACCAGTGTAAAATTTTGCTTGAAGTTCAGACTTCTCACTGACCTCTCCTGGTTTTCCAGTTAGCAATAGTACTAATGAGCTAATAATCTCTGCTCAGACAGTTACCAAAGTATTTGAAAGGAGTCTACAAACCTTCAAAACAGTAGTTTCCATTTAGGATGTGACTTCAAATCTTGGGTTCAGAAAGTTATCTGTATCTGAAAGTGACAGGAAAACTGAAGTTCAGAAGCGATGATGAAACCCCAGGTAAATGCAAGGAATTGCTGAGAGATGGGAGAGATTTAGCGCCTCAAAGTATGACCTTTGCTTCCTAGTGTGCTCTGTCAGCAAAGAATGGCTCTGACTGCTATACAGAAAGGAAAATACTGTGTGTGTATATATACTCATATATAAAACAAATAGTTACATATAAAAAACCCCAAACTTTTTATCCTATAAACTTTTTATCCTACCATAACTGGTAAAAAAGCACAAAAGAAGGAAACAAAAGATTCAGTGCTGATTTGAACAATTATTTCTACCTCTCTACAATGACATTATCTCTTAAACATTCATTGTTTCATCACCAAAGACTTCATTTACAATAAAGTTATATCCAGGTGCTCATTAAGACTATGTAGCCAACATACATATTAAGCCAAATGTCAAGTTTAATGATGTTCAAGGATTCACAGCATGTTATCAGGATTTCCTAGCTCATCGAAGAGATCACACCATTTCCTATCACAATGGAAGACAACTCATCTGCTTCAGCTGCAATACATTTTACTTTATCTTACTTCAGACTGAGAGAAACAGTTACAAAACAGAACTTTTTGATAAACTGATATTTGAACTGAAGGACTAAACTAGTGGTATCTAAACAGCAGAATGGTATGTAAGCCTTCACTCACAAACCCGCTTTGCTTTAAGCCTCCACTTGGAAGTCTGTACAAAGAGATCCTTGCTCCACAGGATCAGTAGCACACACTAAAAAGATGATCAACCTTCCTGTACTCCCTCTTCAGAAGAAATAGTCCGCAATATCTAAAAATATATGGATCATGCACCAACATGAATCAACACACTTGTAAACATGCGGTGAAAAGAAAAGAAGCTGAAATGAAGAAAATGTGCAAAATTAAAGCTATTTTAATAATCTGAGGAGAACTTACTGCAGAGCCTCCTGTGGATTTTTCTGCATTTGATTTTTCAATGGATTTGACAGAACACACTTGTGCTCACACCACACTCGGTAGGTTTTCCTCACTCATACTGCGCTTCAGGCCATGTCTAAGTACTGGCTGCTCACCTACTAATCTGAACACGTGACAGGGACATGTGAACAAGGTGCCAATGTTTCGGCCTATTCCATTTAATGAAATATCCATAACATAAGGATACAGAAACCAGTCCAGTAACCACATCAGAGGTAAGAGCAAATTACATATTAGTTTTTGTTAAGTGCCCCTGAGTGTTCTTGGCTATGATTTATTTATGCAAGAAAGAGCATTTGGCAACTGAGGCAAGACTAGGGACATTCTTACAACTCGATATAAACCAAGAATCTGCAAACTATTAAACAAAAAGCAGGAAACCTCCATCCTGCCTGGAAATAGGATAGTCTATGGCAACAAAGAAAATTTCAAGCAAGTGAACTTGTATTCACAGCGAAGAAACCACATTAATATCAGGTAATGTGATTTCATTACTCTGGGTTATTTGACACAAGGAATTAAAACTCATCCTAGAGAGGTATCACAACTGATAGTGTGGCAAACAAGATGCGTGTTTTTCATAGATTTGTCACCTTGCCTTAAGAATACTTGTTTTCATTGTACAGGCCACAGCACTGAATTAAAACATACTGATGTCAAGGAGACTTGTTTCTTTTCCTGCACATATCCTTTGATTCCTCCAACAACATTTCTAGAAATCAATTTTAAAAGGTGAAGAAGACATGTTTGAACCTGTCTCCAACCCACTTCATCAAAGCCTGTTATCTTGTCAAGGGGGGAAAAGGGGCCCAGGATAATGTTTTCAAATAGTATGAGTACAGTGAATGCTTCTGGCATATATCTAAAAATCAGTGATGGGAAGCATCCTTTTTTTCACAACCAGATCCTTTGCTTCTTACTCAATTGAAGGAAAAAAAAAAAAGAAGTATCACAGAGAGGATCTCTAACAAATACCAGTTATATGAAACTGAATCCAGAGTAAGCAGGAGTGCTGCCAGGAAACAAGCAACTTGAGAAGCTCCCAATAACAGTGAAACCTGCTTGTGATGAATCTACACAGCTGCTTAATTTTTTACAGTCCAGGAGTAAGTCTGAATCCTTGCTGAGCCCTTACACAAGTGGATATCCATAAATGATATCTCGGCATAATATTCCTAATTCCAGCTGGCTGGAAGACCCCACACTGGCCTAAATGGCCAAATATCATTTTTTCACCCTGCCAAAAAGATGCATTTCTTAATGCCAAAGTCCTGCAGTTATAACAGCAACACATCATAAAACCAAGTATATTCTCAGTTCCCACGGATGGCTTTTCATCATTTGAAGTCAAAGCAATGGCACCCACTTTCAAGGCAGTTCCTAGCCCAGGGGATAGAAAAGCTGGCACAAAAGTCTGTGCCAGACTCAGGAGTTCACTCCTCAAGCTCAGTGCACCTTGCTGTATTATCAGTGTGGAAAAGACTGGGACCAGTTCTGTGGGAGACAACAGTTTTTCTGGGAACAGCATTTCCAGAAGACTAAGGAGTATTATGGCTCTTTTCCAAACACCTGACATCAGGCATCACTTTTACCTTGACACTACCACAAAATGATAAGAGAGTAACTAATGAATTTCTATTTCCTATAAATTTGAAATTAGCCGGCATGTTTAGAAAATATTGGGGAGAAAGAGCCTGGCAGACAAAAAGACCATTTAATTGTACCAACTAACTGTATTTCCTTGGAAAATTTTTCTTAAAATTACCCATAAAAGTCATCCCAGTAGTCGTTTTGCCCTATAATTTGTGAACACCTAATACCTGAAAAATGCAGAAGCACAGATTACATGACTGAGAGGGAATGTAATAAAATTATTTTTGACATAGGAGCCCATAGGCTGCCACTATGCAGGCTCTTCATTACCCTCCTCCTTACTAGTATATCTATCATTAAACTGTTCAGGGAATAATGTACTGCAGCCCAGTAAAGCACTCTGAACCCAATGAATACTTGTGCAGAACAGCATAAAGATCTACAATATAATTCCGGATATTAATTTGGAGCATCAGTCTTATGAGGAGCAGAAGAGGGACCAGGGGTTGTTTAGCCTGGAAAAAAGCAGAATCAGGGAAGACCTTATTGCTCTCTACTACCACCTCAAAGGAGGGTGTACACAGGTGTGTGTCCATCTTTTTTCCCATGTAACAACAGATAGGACAGGATGTTGTGCCAGGGGAGGTTTAGATTCAGTATTAGGAAAAATGTCTGCACTGAGAGGGTGGTGAAGCATTGAAAAGGTTGCCCACGGAAGTAGTGAAGTCACTATCCCTGAAGTGTTCAAAAAACATGTAGTTGTGGTACTTAGGGACATAGTTTAGAGGTAGACTTGGCAGTGCTGGTTAATGGACTCAATCTTAGAATCATAGAATAACTAAGGTAGGGAAAGACCTCTATGATTCTAAGTAAACAGAGACATTAAATTTCATCTAAAAACTGTAAGCACCTTTCAGCTTGTTTTGTTCACCAATTTGAATGTTGGTTAGTCTTTTTACCCAGAAAGCCATGAAAACTTGGTGTACACCCTGCTTTTCTTTAGGAGCAATTCATTCCTTCCATTAAGGTAACTGGCAGTCAGGCCTTGATTCTGAGTGTGGAAAAGAGCAACTGCCTTACTTAGAATCATCAAGCAAATGAAAACGCCCATTATACTCTTGTGTATCCGGGAACATCTTTTTCTTCTTTCCTGTCTCCTACTTTATATGTCACCTTCCCAATTTACCTCACTATTACTGTTCATTAACAGGCATACAAAAAACTCCTTCTCCTAGCTCTGGTGAAACAGCAGTGAGACCTCTAAGACCGGCCACATTTGAGAACTGTCCTGCTTCACAACAAGCACCCTAATTAACCATGTCCAGATGAAACTGCTTATGCTGCTGCAGATTAGGTATCACGAAATATTTAAAAAACAGGAGAAAATACAATTCACAATGAAAACGTTAAAAGGAAATTGCTCAGTTTGCCTGAATTTTATGTCTCAGACTATCAAGCCTTTTCATCTGGTTACATGTCTCTTGCCAACCATCTCAGCAGCTGGTAAAAAAAAATAAAAATCTGTCAATTTGTGCCTAAGGGTGTACAGGGCAAAGAAAGAACTTGGACAAACCCACACTGATTCAAGCACACTGAAGGGCTTGTCAGCTGCCTTGATTAGTACAGGAAACAGCCTCTCAAGTTCAGAAAATGCCACAGGCTCATTCTCAAGGAAGAAGAAAATTTCCAGGAGTACACTGTGCTGCAAGACAATCTGTTCCATTGCAAAACAGCTCTGCTCAGGCTCAACCCAACACAAGAACTGCAACTTGATGCTGAGCTAATAAGGAATTTAATATTTTTAGGGAAGTGCTTCTTTTCTCAACAGATTTTAACCATTTCATACCAAAAAGTACTCCATCAGGTCTTGGTATGTATAATGCTGGTGTGTTTTTAATGCTGGCATTTTTTTAATGCTGATAAAAATCCTATAGCTTTCCCTCTGTTTTAGGATGGATGCCATCAATAGCAACATCTGATGGCACTTGCATATTCATCATTTCAATTTTATGGAGTAATGAAAATATAGGACAGATTTTTATTTCAGTCAGAAAACACACAGCACTCTTAGTATTGGAGAGAATCACAAAACGTTAAGGGTTGGAAGGAACCTCAAAGATCATGTTGTTCCAACCCCCCTGCCATGGGCAGGGACACCTTCCACAAGATCAGGTTGCTCAGACCCCCATCCAGCCTGGCCTTGAGCATTTCCAGGGATGGGGTATCCACAACTTCTCTGAGTAATCTGGGACAGTGCCTCACCACCCTCACCCTCAGTAAAGAATTTCTTCCTAATATGTAATCTAAGCCTACTCTCTTTCAGTTTGAAGCCACTGCCCCTTGTCCTGTCACTACATGCTCTTGTAAGAGAGGTAAAATTGTGGATAATCACTGGGGCATGTCAGTTCTTGCCCACACACAGCTTCATGGCTACCCAGCTGAGAGTTTTAATGTCCATTTAAAAAGTATTTGTTTAAAATGATGCTTCAAGAAAGGATATGAGTCTTTTCATGCATCTACAAAAACAGCAACTGTGAGCAATTTCAAAAGTAAAGCAACTAAATAATTAAAACATTAAACAAACAAAAAAGAGGGGCAGAATAGACAAGAAACAGAAACTTGTATCTGCACTTTTATTTTCTTCTGTTTCTTTCTGAAACTGCCAATGGATTGTACTCTTTTCTTGGCTGAAAAACATTTTCTTTGACTGCTTCTAAAATACTGTACAAGACATGACATTAAACACTACAAATATAGCTCATTTTCCATTATAAAGTATTTCTAGAAAAGGAGTAAGCCAGAATGAAGCTAGAAGGCAAGGAAACTGGAAATCCGGAGAGAAAGGTGTCAAGAGATGGCCAGGAGGCACTCAAGGAAATACAAAGCAGAAAAACAAGAAAAGAGATGACAGGATCAACCAAAGTAACAAACAAACAAAAAATATAAAGGAGAAGAAGGGCAAAAGTTCATGCCATGCTTCATCAGTCTTCAACAACAAGTTATCAGGAAGGACATGAGAAATCAAGGGAACAAATCTGAAGACTACACTAAGGTGGAGAATAAAAAGGGATATCAGAGAGGAGGAACAGAATTGTTTCTGAATGGGAGCTAAAAGAGAAATGGGCAAAGACAGACCATCTCACTGATTAGGCACACATTGAAATCTTAATTTTAAATATTAATTTTGCCATCTACCTAAATACATAACAGCCTCTTCTTAGGGACTTTATATATCAAGGTTTCAAAATAAAAAGTAAATGGATAAATAAACTCCATATAAATGGAGAGTTTAAGCACAGGCTACAAGTTAAATGCCACTGTAGTATTTCCTAGGGTATTCTAGAAAGTCCAAAAAGTCCAAGTAAAGCAAGGTCAAACAATACACACAGTCAGTGTCCTACTTTAAAAATACTTCTACAATTGAAATTACACAGACAGACATGAAAGGAATTTTCAATAAAATTTATTTCAACTTTTGTAGAGAAAACAAAGTCATGTTACATTTGAATCCATGCATCTACCTACTGGCATTTTAGGGAAGTGCAGGAAAAAAACATCATTCTTTAATAAAACCAAAAAAAAATCAACGACTTGCTAATAGAAAATACTATTTGAATAGCATATTGGTAAGCAAAAATCCAGATTTTGAAACATTAACATACAAATAAAGTGACATGCGATAATAACAGGCTTGCTATTCTTTCTGCATTCTTTTCTAGCTTTTCTGCCCAGAAATTGATGCTGCCACCATGAACACTCCAGTGACTTAGCCTGCATTAATCAAAAGCTGTGTGCTGCTTTATTTCAGAAGATGTATGCTGCTATAGATAACATTTCTGCCAATTAAAACTCCTGCACACAAATTAAAGGCTAGGCTATCATTATGATATGAAGACAGATTCCAATATCTGCAAACAAAAAATGGAGCAATTATTCATGTAGTTAACTGAAAATCTTGGAATAATGTAACTTCTCATAAGTGGCTGTCTGGCTATCTGCCAAAAGAAAATGGAAAATATGCATATTTACCTTTGTGATCTATACTATATTTTGGGTATCGGCTATTGTCCTCTATTAAACTTCTCTCTCTCATGCCATATGATAACCATTTCATAGAGCCAAATTCTATAAATTTGAAAATAAATGCTTCAGGAGAAATTATGATGGTTTTATTAAAGGTGAAGCATCTGAGAAAGTTTTTTGTAACAAGACCATAGAAACATTTCGCTAACAATCAAATCAGTAGCAGTGCAGAACGGGTTAAACAAAAGACATCATGAAACTGGAGCAGACTTTTCACTTGTGTGTCAGCAGCTCTAACAATTGTATGCCACGGGATCAGCATAAAATGTGCTGTGAAAACCCTAAATTAAAGAGAAATATAAAAACAATAGAGATATATTCTAAAACTGACATATTTAAGAAAAAATTAACCCTGGATTTAAAGATGTTTAAGTTCTTAATTCATCCTGAAATTAAGGTTCAGATGAGCAGGTATCTTTTGAAGCCACATCCTTAACGCTTACAAATAAGGCCAGGACTGGATCATAAAGTTCTCTACAGACAAGCACAGCAGCAGATCCAACAGTATGAAACCTGCTCATGATTCATAGCATTGTGCCAACACATTCTCATTTGCAGGCTGAAAGGGCTCTTCTGAGGTTCAGATTCCACTAAATTTGCTTAGATCTAGAAATACACCATTAAGAAATCAGTGGGAATAAGACAAGAAAAATGCATGACTTTTCAGTGAACATGGAATAATCCATCCTCTGATTTTCCTTGCCGTTTTTCCTATTATGCAAAATCCCAACCAAAAAGTGGTATCTGAGCAATGAACATACCCCTACTAGACTCTTCAGTACTGCAGTTTAAAGAAAGGAGAGGCCCAGTCTTATTATGTTTATATTTTTATTACAGTATTTATTGGCTTTGCATGGCCAGGTTTGGGTAGCGAGGGGGCTACAGGGATGACTTCTGTGAGAAGCTGCTAGAAGCTTCCTCCCTATCCAGCAGAGCCAATCCCACCTGACTCTAGCAAACATTACCAGCTTTCATTTCAGTGCCAGTTTATATATTGTTTCTCCTATTAAACCTTCAATATTAAGCATCAGGGAAGAGACAAATTTTAAAGAAACACTCTCATTTGTAAAAGTTGTTTTCTAATATGACACTGATCAACCAATGCATTTTACAGGTGCTATCATGGACGACCACCATATGAGAAGAGCAAAGATATTTCTCCTTGAGGATCTTCAAGAAGAGTGATGAGGGCTGGCTCAGCAGGCAGATCTTAGCTGGGAGATGACAACTCAGTAACAAATGATGAATGACTGGGTGGGCGGCAGAACGTAGAAAATGCTATGAAGAGATCTGAAGAGAGAAATATAACCTGCTTGTTGTAGGAAAAAAAGATAAAAATCACAGGTCAAACTCTAAGAAAGGACAATCAGAAGTGTTTTGAAGGGATACAAACCAGGCATATTTAAGCCGACATCCTGAGACAAGGTTGTAGAAGCAACAAGAGAGGCAAACGTGAAAAATTAGCTGGATAGACAGACTAGATAAATAGACAGACCAATCTTTCACTGCTCTCTTGTACGCTTGTTGCAAGCAAAAGGGAAGAGAACCTGATACCCCAGCTGTGGGTATCACCCTGAATTGTCTTGTATTTGGCACTGCAGGCAATGTGATATTCCCTAGAGAGAACCTGAGATCAAACTCACCCTTAAATATTCATCTTGCACTGCCTTTTGCACTACAAGCAAGAGCTATTCCTAATTTTAGAAAGCTTTTCACTTATATGAATTGTCATAAATACAGATGGTTAAAAACTAAACTTTTTCATAGCAGAATGTTAATATATTTATTAATAAAGTCACTGGTTTTATTTGTAGTTCAGGAACATTTTATAAATGCTTTACTCCTTCACCTGCTAGCAGATGTATATCTTCAATACACCTACGAAAGACAAATAGACATGACGAAGAAATCATCCTTTTTCTTTCTTTTCTTCAAAGCTCCATTGTTCTGCGTGAAAAGCTAGTAGCGTAGGTATAACTCTACAATCTTAATGATGAATCAGCTCTAAAAGTATTTTATAGAACATAAAGTATTGTGGGCACAGTACCAGTGAAATTCTGAAGTGCATCACATCATTCCTTATTCTGCTGGGACACACTTTCTTCTGTATGTTCAGGATTTTTTCTATATGCAAAAGGTTGTCAAACACAATGGAATTTTTGTTTCATAAATAGAAGTATTCTTCACCAAAGCATCCAGTCTTCTGATGTACTTCTACTAGGCAGTCAAATCTTTGACCTAGGGTGACCTTAAATAATGCCAGTAATTTTGTGTAAGGATTGCTGAGCAATATAAGTAAACTCAGCTGCTCATTTTCCATGAATTCATACTGAACTGAAGGAGGATATATGAGTACTATCTCTTCCAGCTAAATTAATTTTGAATTCAAGATTCAACTGGAAAATAAACTAACAGGGTAATGATTACCGTGGGGTTTTTTGTTGTTTTGGTTTTTTGTTGTGTGGGGTTTTTTTTTGTTTTTTTTTTTTTTTGTTTAGAGACATATTTATTTGTAATAATTGTGTTAGAATTGTAATTGCAAATAAATAAACTGAAGGAAGCATTGGCAAACATCTTAATAGACCACTCTTGCTATTAGCTAGGTGAGATGTGTAAATAAATCACAAAAACAATAATATAAACCTTACAGCTGTCAAATATAGCAAATGTTATGAATTATTCTGCACTGTGTTGTGTTTGGCATAGTCCAAAATTGATTAAGTCATGGGTAATGCAGAAGAAAGAAAAGGACCTCACAGTAGATATTAGTCCCTTAATCAGAGGAAGAGTCTGCAGTGGCAGGAGGCATAAAATAAACTCGGCATAATAGCAGTTACTTCTCAAGAGAGCCAAAACAATCATGGCACAAAAACTGGCTGTCAACCTACACAGAAATATCTTCTGTATTTTGGTTATTTTTCCTTCTAAGTCGAATATGCTGCTTTTTTTCTTTTTTTGCTATATGCAACGATAGTGAAGGAATAAATGACACAAAAATTCAAAGATCTAGGGTTGCCTTAAGAGTGGTCTTGAAAAAAGTACTTCTTCTAAATCTTCAAAAGATCAGTACAATTCTTATGGAGATTATTACATTCTTGGTCTGCTCCTATTATTCCTACCATAAAAGCAGCACTGCTGAGCAGTGCACCGGATTCTCACTCTGCAAAGCTTTCTGCTTGCTCTCTGTGGATCTCAAGTTTCACCATCAGTCTCTAGTTCACACACATTAGATTCTGATTACTCTCTGTTACTACCCTCAAAACATGCTCACTTCACCCAAATGTCTCCACATATATCACTTAAATCCTGCTAAGGATCATGATGCCTGATTTTCTACTCCACTGAATACCAGATGCTCTAAAAAAAAGATAGGAGGTACTTGCACTCTCAGTGCTACCTTATTTTCAGCAAAAACCAGGACAACCCCACTGAAGGCTGACATTTGGCAGCCACCTGTATTACATACTTCCAGAAGACTCTAAGCAAAAGCTAAATTATTCCAAATATTCCAATCTATCTTTTATGTACAGTCTGCATTTTATTGATACCATATAGACAGATTGCACTATCTTAACACCAGTGCCACTGAAAATAGCCAAGGCAGCTGGCTATACAAAATGTGACAATATGGCATAGAAGTGAAGAATGGCAAAATAACGTTATTTAACAGGATGCTCCTACTAATAAATCTGTTGTCTCATCACTGACTTTTTAACCTTCTGTTACAAAGTACACGCCTCTAATCTATACTTCTACTTCAAAAGAAACCCTCACAATATTTAGAGAAGTATTTGTCACATGAGACATTCATTGTCCATGTTACCTACAACTTGGCTTCATGGAAAAGCTGATACAGAGATATTTTGATTAAGAGAGCTAGATTTTAAGATACCATTTCATCTCCAGAGAGGCAGGGACTATTTGACAGATTCTAAAAACTGCAATTTCAGGCAGTATAATTATCATGCTCTCACTAGAAGCACAAGAACCGTCTTCACATCACAACATAGGTATAAATAAAACTAAGAATAGTCCAATCCTCAAAGAAGAGTCAAATGACTAAGGATTGTACCAGTCTTTGTGTACCAACATGAGGGTAAGCTGAAAGAGTGCATTTTAGCAGCAGATTCAGGCACAGACTATGCTTAGAAGATGGTTTCTCAGAGTGTCTAGGATCTTAGCAGATGCATAAGGATAACTAAATTTATTTTGAAAGAAGTATGTATACAATCAATATTTCATACAATGATGTTATTCTCCAAACAAAAAACGAAAAACCAAAACAACTGTAACACCAGCACAAAGCACTGACTATCACAGTCTCAGCACAAAGTGATGAGCAAGCAGGTTAAAGCCCACTACATCTGTGTACACAGCTCTAACAAGCATCTCATGGTATCACAAGCATCATAATAACAGCCATAAATAAAGTATCTGTCTGGGCAACCTACAGCTCTG
This sequence comes from Struthidea cinerea, assembly GCA_013397865.1. Classification (NCBI taxonomy): domain Eukaryota; kingdom Metazoa; phylum Chordata; class Aves; order Passeriformes; family Corcoracidae; genus Struthidea; species Struthidea cinerea. The sequence continues at coordinate 1,517,484 of VZTI01001107.1, read as the reverse complement.
GTCACACAAATCGCTTTCCGATTCTCATGATCATACAAAGAAATATAATATAACTACTGTATGTTTTCTCTTTCCCAGTGGCAGTAGGTCTACGCTTCACTGAAAAAGCATTTACTTATGTTTATTGTGATACGGTTAAAATAAATTTCACTGCTGTTTTTATGTACTCCTCAGCAACTAATTTGTCTTGATTAACTGATGATGAAATCTTTATACTGTAATTTTAGAAATATTTCTTATAAACATCAATATGGAATTTTTCATAATTAATATAGGCATTGTTAAATATATTAATGTATTTTAACATCTTTTCACTGTCCAATGCAATCCAATGCTGAAGTACGTTAGGTTACTAAAACTTCAACATGTTTATTATCCTTGAAAAGTTATTAATCTGATCATCTCAGGCATATGTAACATTATGTAAGTCACAGAACTGTTATCTCACTGATTTTAAATCAATTCTTCAGGTTTTATCAGTAAATCTTTACACCTACTGCTGAAGTATACAACCAAAATGGCCTTCATTTATTTGAGCATATTCTTCATTGATAGCAGGAGTTCTGAAGAAACACCCCCACAAAAAAAAAAAATACAGGACCTTAAAGTGAATGCCAAAGTAAAATGAGCAAAGTAACTGGTGTGTCATTTATTAACACGGAGAAAATACCTTGGAAGAATTAAATGCAGGTACATGCCACATTGAAGATAAAAAGACATCAAAACACAATGACAGGAGATAGGAAAATCCTAGGACTTTTCAGTGAATTAAAGATAATAGAGATGACAGCCATAAGGTCATTATTAACAAACACCAGCACTCAAACATGCTCAGAGGAATATTTTTAAAGCCAGCCTTAAATGTAATCTCTTCAACCCGAATTACAGAAGTTCACTATTGAGGTTCTTCATTTTTTAACAACTACATGAAACACTGACACAATGAATAAAGCATCTACCACCTCAAATAGAAACCATTTTTGAAGACGTATGTTTTCACATTACTCATTACATGCCTATCAGGGCACAGCTGCAAGGCAGCTTGCTGCAAAAACCAGGAGGCAGAAGAGGCAGCAGAAAGGCATGGGAGGGAGGACAGCAATAGAATATAGCATAGATGGGGAGGAGAAAGCCCTGAAAGGGGAATACAGCCAATGGGTTGGCAACCTGCAGCATGTGCCCCCGCCACTTCTCTACCGCATTCATCTTCCAGCTTCAACTGACACATGCTTTTGGCTCCCTTCCCATTCCCACAAAATGGACTGTAGAAAACAACAGACTGTTCCAGTTGGAAGGGACCTACACTGCTCACCTTGTCCAGCTGTCTGACCACTCTAGGTTCGACCAAAAGCTAAAACATATTATTAAGGACAATTTCCTAACGCCTCTCACTGACAGACTTAAGGCACCAACCTCCTCTCTCTGGAGGAAGCCTGTTCCAGTGTCTGACCAACCTTCTGAGTGAAGAAATGCTTCCAGATGTCTGGTCTGAGCCTCCCCTGGTACAGCTTTGAACCCCTCCCACAGATCCTGTCATTGGATATCCAAAGAGATCCTGATCAAGTTGCCCCACTCTCTTCTGACTTGTACAAGCTACCCCCTTGTGTTTCACCCTTCCAACCTGTTTGACACTAAAAAGACTGGTGAGGAGCAGAAGGGAGCGGCAGCCTGTGAAAAAGTCACAAGCACATATGGACATGATGAAAGATTTTGAAGTGATGTTTTAGTGGTTGTAATGAAGGAGGTATTCTCATTTCCCAAGCTGATTTACACTCAGTGCAGTCATGGCAATGGTATGAAACACTGTATGATGGCTGCTAACAACTCCTGAAAGAGTATGTATTTAATTATTAAAATAAATTCTAATAGATAATTTGTACATTTATATACCTAGAAAATAAGTACCTAATTTAACAACTGCTCTATTAATATTCACTACTTAAAAGGAGCAAAGTATCTCTGAAATACCACTATTAAGGTAACCAGAGGACATAGGGGAGACAGGCATAAAGTCACTTGCAAGGCAACACACATTTTTTGACCTCTAATTTATAACACTAAATAGTCTCATTTTGTTACGATCATCTGCACAAGGGAAAGCCCAGGCTGCTCTTATTCTGCAGATTCTTTCCCCTTTCTGCTGCGTTACACTCACACAGATGCACACAACCACATCTCTGGTGAACCAGCTCCTCTTGAGATTCTCAGCAGCTAAAAAGCATCTGAGCTATCACAGATCATGAACAGTCTTGGACTAAATTTTCTAGGATGCTGTCAAGTTCGTTTTTATATATGCCACAATGGAATTTCATCATGTTGCAATTAATTGAGAATTCATTTAAAACTACTTCAAACTTACAGAAGATCCTATTTCACCAAGTACCAACTTATTTCATAGACATGAAATTCTCCTAAGACTGCCCCCAATCCACATAATTTTTGACTGATGTTCGCAATAGAACATTTTCCTCTACAGATATCCAAATGAAAATACAGATGCCCAACCATCTTTTTAATGTGTTCACAGTCACAGAGTATGATACAAACAGAGTGCACATACACATTAACCCACATAAAGCTGGAAAAAACCCCCACTAAGCTGACCAGCACACACACAAGGTTTGCAGAACTCGTTTACTGAACTGCTCTTCAGGCTGCCCTGAGGGGGCTGAACACAAGGAATCAAACGTGCAGAGCTAAGAAAGAACAACGGAATGAAATGACAGAAGCTTGAACTACGGGAAGATATTTGCAAAAATGCTACTACTGGAGAATGAGTATTTCCCCAAAACAGCAGTGGCACAGAGTAACCAAGGAAATATGTTGTGCAGTTTCCATCACCTGGAATTTTCAACACCCATCTGGACAGAGAGCTCTTATAACAACATACCTGATTCAGTTAAAAGCATAGCAATATAGAGCATGTGACTTTTCAAAGAGCCTTTTTTTTCTGTAATTCAACATATTATTAATATTTTATGCTGCTGAGGCATTTTTATTTAGCCGAAGTTTGCACTGGGCTTGCTTTAATATAATACACTGCATGCACCTTCACTGGACTGGAAATAAGTTAATATTGGTTTAGGCATCTTTGATAAATCAACACATTCATAAAATATGCACTCGAGAAATATCAACCTGAAACATTAATGTATGTGAAGATAGAAGTCAGATAGCTTTTTCACAGGGAAAGAACGCAGAACTCGGTAGAAATTTGGAACAGCTAAGAATTCAGTAAAAACCCAAACAATAAAATAGTATCTTCAGGTGCCCATTAGGAAGCGCAAAGTAACTTTTAACAGCTTAATAGGCTAAAGTAACAGTGGCACCCCAACTTTCTGTAGCAACATAATGCTCGAGGGATCTGACCCTCTCACATCCCCAGCTCCTGAGCCACTCCACAGGAGTTCACCCACAGGCAGTCCTCTGCTGAATTACCTCCACTGCTTACCTTGTAATGCCGTAAGTATCCTGGAAGCTAATTAGCATTTCCTTAAAAATCACAAACGCATATTTAGAAAAACACTTTCCTGGGAAAAATTATTAAAATATAGTGAAACAAGTACCATTTCTTCCTGAGTGGCAGAGGATGTAACACAGGGAAAAAAAAGCAATCAAGAACCAGAAGTATTTCTCACAGTGCACAGTAATAAATGCACTTTAAAGTGGTCATGGAAACCTAATAAAGGCAAATGGATTTGAGTATAAACAACTAACAGCAATACAGTTATGAAAGGTTTACAAGTTAGTTTTTTCTCACAAAAATCTAAAAGTAGTATTTATTTTTCATATATTTTCTGAGGCTATTATTATTTTGCACTTAATCAGTGAAGAAGTGTGGCAAGAACTATTCAGCACTCTTTGGCTGTGTTAGATAAAATTGTCAAGTAGCCTGTTTAAGGGTTTCAGGCTCCAATAATGCTATTGCCAAACCTAGAACAGGGTCTTGCTGCTGGCTCTGCAGGAATTAGCAGCTTTACTAATTACTCTACCACTACGAATGCAAAACAATCACAAGGCAATGCCCAGAAGTCTACATGGCTTAAGCTATCCACCCTAGCAGTCTTTATCTTCTGAAAACATTACAGCATTCATTTACTTATTTTTCTGTTGTGGTCAAAGGTCTATACATTTCAAAGGTAAGACTGAAACAGTGTGGATTAACCCTTCATAGTTGCTGAAGTCTAGAGAAGCAAAAGTAAGCGTAAAAGCAATTGCTGTTCTTCTAATTAATCATCACAATTACAGCATGAGATACAGAAATCATGGAATAGAGTCCACTTCCTTAAATGCAGGCTGCCTTATTTTGTCTAAGCTTTGGTTAAGTAGGTCTGCAAGTGACTGTGCTAGAATAGGTATCTTAAGTCTCCTCTCTAGTCGGTGGAAGAAGCAGCACATGCAATGGAGGATGTCCAAGGATGGGCAGGCCACACAAGTGAGACAACCCTCATTTTCTATTCATTCTATTCTTGCTGTGTAGAACGAGACAGAATCTGATCCACTGAATTTCCATGCCCACTGTTCCCAGCTGAGCACCCAAGAAACTAATGCTAAACACATCACAGGATAGAACTCCAGGGTATGGCAGCAGTGGTAATTATCTTTAATGTAATTTTTCTGAGCATTTATGTATGAGTGCATTAACATTGACAGAAAGCTTTCAGACTGAGGAGGGAAGGGCCCCAGGTTGGAGTCAGGCAGTGCTAGGAGAAGAGGTGAACTTGGTTGCCATTTGGGACTTAGGAGGTTTTTAGGCAGACAGCTTCATTCATTGAGTAGCTCCTTCATCAGTGTGCAGGGATGTACATATATACATCTACAAATTCGGAGTAGGTGCTACTTTGGAACAGCAAAAGGTGTTAATGTCTTCTGATGAAGTCATTGCACAACCTTATACAGTTTCCCTCTACAGGAAGGAAGAATACACAAAGAATATGGTATGAAATGCATTTTGGGGAAGAGCCAAAATGCTGAATCCTTTCCAAAATGCTGAAAATTGGTATTTTTTAATTCCTCAAAAGCTTTTTCACTACAAAAATGCAACACTGCAATGAATGTATAAAGAAAAACAAAGAGATCAGTAAAGAGAGAAAAATACTAGAGATCTTTCTTGGGTAGAACTATGAAATCATGCCATCATATAGAGCTATATTTAAAATTATTAAGTTAGATTCCCTATAGATTAGACATCCAGCTACCTCAAACTTATACCACTGAATGTCAGAATAATAAAAAACAATCATCTATTTCTTGTTCTAACAAGGACCTCTATTGTATTACGAGAACTATACTTTCACTAGAACTATTTTATTACTGGAACTACAGACTATATAGAGGTAATTTAAGTTTTATTAAAGGTAGCTCTAATTTAAACATGTCCTCTGGCAATAGTCAATCTGAAATAAATCCCCAAAACAACACAGACCTTGTAGGCACGTCTTTTAAATATCTCTGAGATTGTGCAACTCAGATAGAGCTACAAGGAAATTTCTATTAAAACTACAACATATTTAAGTAAGTAATAAAAAAATTCTTTTGAAATTGTACTGACTCACATTTGACCACAAAAAATTCTCCAAACAAATCACTTCCAAAACTACTCTTAGTTTTCTGTATGTTTATTTTACATTAAGTGTTCAAGGAATGCTAAATGATAGCTCAACCATATACTCTTCACGCTTAGCTCATATATAAACATTCTGCTGTCTCAAACAAAACAGGATTTCCTTGTGATTCCGTCAACACAAAAAGCCGTCAGTACAAGTGGTCAGTGTTACCTGCACTAAACAAAGCACCAGAGACCAAACAACGTGACCAACATATGCAGGAACGACGTGTTGTACCAGTGCATCACTGCTCCCCACGTGGTAACAGCAGGGTTTCATGATGGATCCCACGGCTGTAACTGAAACTGAAGTCCAGATAAACAGTACCCTCACCCCAATGGGAAAATTTATCATGGAATACTTTTATCTTTTTGCAATGTGATAACTTGCAACACTATGCATTGGCATTAAGACAGAAATTACAAAGCAGTCACAAAAAAAAAAAAAAAAAAAAAAAAAAAAACACGACAAAGTTTAAAAAANAAAAAAAAAAAAAAAAGAAAAAGACCATGCTACAGTTCTAACACAGGTTGATTTCTCAACTCCCAACTTTAAATGATTGTCAAAAGATTACAATACTTATCACTAATTGCTATCTCCACTAATTACCTAAAATATGTTAAAACAGATTGTTTTGCCTGGGTTACAGATTAATGTCATCCCTGAGGGATTCATATCCTCTTAGTCAGAAGGAAAGCAAGTATTTGTGGCTCTTTTGGCACTGTGTAATTACCCAAAACCGCAGCTGGCTAAACAACAGGTTGATTGAAAGAAACAAGATTACTACATCAACAAAATCTGTTTTCTGTATTAAAAATATTAAATCTCTGGGAAGAAAAAATGGAGAGCTCATCTCTTCACACTGCTTAACTGGGACAACTAGCTTCTACATTAAGTACTCAAAAAAGGAATGAATAGACTGTCTAATCTGAAATGCACATTTGGTATCCTTCCACCACAGAAATGAGTAATTGCCCAAGATTCCCTGTGATCACTGGTCACCTTCAGCCTTTCAAGCATCTTTATCTTACCAGATTAAGTTTCACAACTGAGCTGTCACAACTTAGAGACAAATAGCACCTTTTAGATTCTTTTTCATGACTCGCTGCAAATATTCAAATTCATAAACTTAAGCTCATACAGAGCCTCAGCAGACTAACCCTATACATCAAACTCTTCGACTAATCAGACCAACAGAAATATTCAAGTAAATTAATGTAATTTTTCCAAAATGCATTGCATAATGAAGAAATACCTGTTAAAGAGTTTGGAAAGTAAGTAAACCTCACAACAGTTTAATAGCACCACTGGCCTGAGAATGCAGCCGATTTCAATGTTTAAGTTCAGGTGAATTAGGAAGATGATGTCTCAGAGGGACAGACTCAACGTTTGTGTACATTATGTGGTGCCATTCACGTTATACTACTTCTAGATTCTGTACCTGATTTGAGGCCCAATATTCATGTTATAAAGACAAATGTGTTGGAAATACCAGTACTGTTTCTTTATGTAGATCACAAAACAGCAGCAATGTGATTAATATCAAGATGCTTCCAGTTGACTACTCAGGGAACAATCTTCTTCCCTAGAGAAATCTAGTTACTGTAATTTCTTTAATTCAACTATTAATTCTTAGGGGTCCACCAACAAGCCACCAGTATTTCTTGCAAAACTGTAACTCTTATGAAGACCAATATGCAATTTCTCTCATCTTGTGACAAGCTCAGGTCCTTCCCATTCTATCCCATAAAACTCTGAAAAATGAAAACTTTCTTTTAATTGATCTTTACTATGATAAACATTCACAGGGTAATTTGTTCTGAGTAGGATGACTGCATTTTGTTTGAAAATCAGATTGGCTCTGAGGCATTTCCTTTTCACACTAGCAGGATGTACGAGATTTAAATAACATAAAGCAGTCTTGTGCAACATATTGAAGTCAAATCTGAGCACTGTCTCAGGGTATCAGTGACATTAAGAAGTCTAAAGAAAAAATGTGGTATATTTAGAGTTAGTTGGAGAGACTGAATTACATATATTCATACACTTGCTGAATGTGTCAACAACAAGCAATAGGTCTCAGCAGTATGTACAATCTACCTTTAGAAAACCTCAGTTAACAGAAGCAGACACTGAGAACCTTTACTTGAAGAGTCAGTGACTGGCTTGATATTTTAGAAAAACTCATGGATGCTTTTCCTTACAGATTATATTTGAATAAACTTATTCATCCCCAACATGTTAGTTAACATGTCATTATAAAGCAATTTTCACTTCTATCATGACCACTGTTATATTTTCCAATTAAACTGCATTTTATGTTCTGGAATATATGCCATTTGCATTATCTTTCACGCTAACAAAATTGTATAATGACAAACTTCTCTAAAGTCTGTCCCACACTCATTACTAAGTTCACCAAAATAAGCAGCAATGAATGGTTAAGGCTTGAGAATTATTCCCTGTATATTGAGACAAAAGCCTGCCCTAAGGTTTCCTGGTCTTAGAATGCTGCTGGAGATTGGGCCAACTGGGCAAACAGGCCTCCTGAGGTTGCAGGCAGCTCTGGTGGAGGGGCCATCCTACCCTGGGAGAGACGCCTGCAGGGTACATCCAGCCCAAAGACAGGGAACACTCATTTTTGGAAAGCTGAGTAAAAAACACTAATACCTGTTCAAATAAGGAGATGAAATCCTAAAGAAGCTACAAAGTTTCCTTGTAATTTTGAATTCTCCAAGGTCAAAGATTGTAAACCTACACTTTTCTAGCTGAACCTGCTTTATACAAATCTGTTGGCCAATTCTGAGACTAAGTAGACCTAGCTGCACCTAGACTTCCCAGAGAAATTTAGAAAATACAAGGGTCTCATTGAACCCTCATGACTCAAAATGAGGGACCACAACCTGACTATACAAACCACTGTAACAGATTATAAAGTTCTTATTTAGACATTGCATTGACAATGTTTAGATATTGTATTAGCAATAAATCTAAACACAACCATACACATGATCATTGTGTCCTATTTGTCATACACAGCTGAGAACCTGCTCTCAACTACTCTGCCATATTAAAACTGGTGCAGAGAGCCCTTCAGGCATATCAAGCACAGCAGTTTGGCCAAGTCCACTAGAAGAAAGTACATGTATTCAAACGAACTAGAAATGGACGTCTCACAGAACTTTTACAAGCCGACAACTCCAAACCCATGCAGGAGGGGAGGGATTGGGCTCAAAAAGATGGTATTGGAAAGGTGAAGATAAAATAGCACTGAGAGAAAGGGAATGCAAGGGATCAGTAAAAGATGGAAAAGGAAAGGATGTAACATGTAAAGTGCTTGCAGCATGCGTGACTGCTGCCCAAAGTGCGTGCCAGAGACTTCACAAAGAAAAAGGCCAAGATAGAAATCAAGCAAAATAGGACTGCAAAAGTCAATAGTCAATTCAAGGACAGAATGAGGAAGTCAGAAGAAAAAACAGAAGCTACAATAACACAATCAGAACCTTCAAAATTCATAGTCTCACCTGAAAACTAGGACAGAGGCATTTGGAATGACCCTGAGGACACAGAAAGAATCAGAACAAGAGGAACAGAAGCTAGTCAGACCTATATGCAAAACAAAAGACCACCAAAATTATGGGTGATGGAGTAAATCAAACACATTGGAAATCCATCTCATATACACCTGGGAAGCTTGCAAAACTACAAGAAAAATAGAGCAAAAATCAGGGGAACACTAAGGCAGAATACACCTGCTGAGTAAGCCTGAGAGGGGGATAGAATCCTACTGTCCCTAGAGGAACATGAGGACTACTGTGGTCCAAGAGTATTTCTAACTGGACTAGAGGGTAATAAATCAATAACATATTTAGCACTGCATACCAGGAAGGAGGAAGAGACCCATAAGATTAAGGGAAGCCTAAAACTTTAGTGGCAAAAGGCCCAAATGAAATGATAGAAACTGTTACTAAAGAAGCTTCCCTGCAACTAATAAACAGATGTGGCCCAGAGAACTTTGCACAGCCCTGAAAGGAAACCTGGGATATCTCAGGCCAGTAACAAGACGGCCCCATCTGTCTTCAAAATAAAGGAGGAGCAAATGGAGCAAACTCTTGCTTATAATCTTGCTCAGGCTGCCTCTAGCTGTCACCTGGGGAGAATCAGGGGACAGTCTGTACACACAGGTTAGGGAAGGGGAAAAGCAAGTGTTTTAATCTAGACATGCTAAAGCTGCCCAGGCCATAACACTGGCAAGACCAGCCCTGCCCCCAGCTGGATCCAGGACACCTACTAGAACACCTGTGTTCAATGAAGAAAGAAATCATTTGTGGTGAGAAGGATAAGCTCTAGAAATTCCTGAGACTCAATGCATGACAAAGTAAGAACTTTCGGTGCCTGGTAGATTCAGCACAAAAGGCCCCACCTGAGATGCAACTGCCCAACCCTCAGGGTCACCATTCACCACTGCAAAAGGAACTGTCAAAGGTAAAAAACCCAAGACAGTGACTGGAATAGGTTCCCCGGGTGACATTAAGTTACAAACAGGACAGAACCCAGCATAGAGAAAAAATAGCCGTGTTATCTACTTACCTCTGAGGCCCCAAAGACAGAGCCCTCCCCTCCCAACTGACCCAGGAGCTGCCAGAGACTGAAATATTACAGTTTATGACTCAAACATTTTCATGAAAGACTTTCAAAACTGTATTACAAAAGCTGCACAGAAGACTACCACACCCTGAATGAGGCTCTGAGAGGCCAAACACTGCTCACTGATGAAGATAAGATACTCAGGTCTGGGCTGGGGGAGAAGAATACATTCAGAGACATCAAGCTTGGCACCTTAGGGGATGGAGATCACGGCTCCAGGGCTATCAGCTGCCAGGCTCAAATAGATCCTGTCACCAACGGGCGGGGGAAGAGAGGTTTTGGGTGTGTGTTGGAAAAGCCTCTGGTGAGAGGAGCAGTGACTGCCCATCCTCCACTGTGCAGAGGAGCTCAGCTGAGGAGCCCCTTCACCCGGGGAGAAGCTGCATCCACATGAAGGACCCTGCACCGGAGCACCAGAGGTGATGCAACAGACCCTCAGTGTTGCAAGGGACAGTGTCAAACTGGCCCCTGCAAGGGAGGCATGTGGGCGTTCCCACCTGGCCAAAGCATGTTTTGATCCACAGGATTCTACACTCTTCGGTGTGTGGCAGCGTGACGGCAGCGACGGGGGACCCTTACCACCCAGCAGACCAGATGAAGGGGAGCAATGAGACATCGCTGGACCCTCGGATGGGTGATGTGCTTCCAGCTAACCCCATCACTCTCTCCCTGTCCCCCCACCCCCAACACACACTTCTATTTCTTTCTTTCTTTTCTCTTTCTTTCTCTTTGCCTCTTTTACTATTAAATAAAACGTATCAATTTTTTGGCACCAACATCTAACCTCGTTTGGTTTGAATCTCATTTTTGGGTATATTTTGAACCTTCCAAGTTCCTTCCGGTTTATACACAGAGACTTAATTTTCTTTGCTCTTCTGGGTTTAAACCCAATTGTAACAGGAGCTAAGACAGCTCTCATGTCAGACAAATGCCTTAGGCCTGACCCATAACTGGAGAAACATAACAACAGTGGACATAGGGAATAATCCCATTTAAATGTCACACTGTTAAAATTTTGAGCCAGTTACCAGGGAAAAGCAGCCCAGCCCATAACAGTGGACCTTCTAAATATAGGCCAGGCACCTATGATATTAACATGCCAATGAGGACACAGGGCCTGGGAGGCCCTGGATTCTTCAGGACCAGTGCATGACGTTAGCTCTAGGTGGGTTTATCCCACCCACTGCCCTGACAGCCTCACTTAAACTTCCCACAGCATAGGCAGCTGATTCTTGCTGTACGGATGGTCACCCTGCCCTGCCAACACACTGAGTTTATACCAGACTGTTACTTTGACTGTTTTAAAACAACAACTCTTCTGTTTACCTAAGGTATCACTTAAAGCTTTAGGATCCCCTTAGTTCCTAGGCTGCCAGCCCTGGGAATTGTAAGACATGCCAGCCTGGATAGAGCCAAATGAGTATTTCTTAAAGGGAATTGCAGACATGGATATTTTAATTCATTTGAAGCTATTTATCCTGGTAATTTTATCTTTTCTGTTTTCTTTCCTGCTAGTTTCTCACTTAACACTTACTGGTTATCAGGCATGTCAATATCGAACAGCAACTCAAGTCACATATGCTACTTGTTATAAAGAGCAATCTGCACTCCCTTATATTCACATACAGTATTAACAGGATCATTTTTGAAACAAAGCTTCATATACTATTCATTATTCAAATTACACATTATTTTCAATGAGTTTAATACAGATTTCACCATAGAGATTTTAAAGTATATTTTACATGAAATAAAGCCTAAAAATCTTGGTAACTCCTAACAATTAGGAATACAGTCTCAGACGTAAGATAAAATTTAAAAGTAAATTGCACTAGATAAATATTTTATTTAAGGGCAGATTGGTGCAATTTTGGAATACAAAATATCATCAACATTCCATTCTTGCTCAGAGTTCAGACAATTTGGTTGCAAAGACTTCACTGGACTGGAATAACCACAAGATATTTAACAGATTTCACTGATTCTCTTTATATTCCTATTATTTTTTTATTTTTATTATAACTCTGAGAAAATTACACTATAGTACCCACTCTGCCCTTCCTTCAATTGCTTAATCTTAAGCCTCTAACACAATCTGAGACACCAAAGGACATCTCATCTGTCCTGAAGTTGCCAGGGCAGCAGCATGCAAATCCACAGATTTCCATGTCTTACTTGCAACCCTTTCATGGATGTCTTAGATCTGAGTGAAATTCAGCTTCAGATTATGATACCTAAATTTTGATGTCTACTGAAAATGCAAGGATTTGATTAAGTTACAAAAATATAGTGATTTACTACTACCCAAGATGTTGGATAGCCCATCTAGCCTCCAGCTACCACTCTGGAAGGGGACCAGTCTCCCACAGGCCCTGTGCCTTAGTAAAGAACTAACTGCACCCAAATGCTACACAGAACAAGAAGCGTGTCATCCCAAACAAGTCACTCTGCAAAGCAGAATGTGAATGTGTGAATGTGTCATCCTCACTTTGCAGATTATCCCAGCATCTGAAAGTATAATATCAGGAGGGTATAAACACACCTTGTGACATACAAAATTTAATGGTTTGCCAGTTCATATCTGAGAGAACAGTGATAAAGGAGTACAGCTACCCCAGCTAGAGACAGGCAGAGTCTGGACAGCCCATACAGTATACGCAGACACTGCCTGGCAACTAATTCAGCAGGAAATGGTCATTTTAAATGTTTAAATGTATAATGGAGGAGTTTATGGCACATGCATCTAGTGGCACAGTTCACAGCTTTATGAAAACAATTATCTGTTAGTTACCTCTGAGATGTCAATTATTAAAAGTGTTTTAACAATTGGAGTTTCTTCCCAATTTGTTTTAATCCTTTACTGATTCATAAAATATCACTTTTTTTGGTGGTATATATCTATTTGAGAAGGAAGATGTCTTTCTGGTGTTACTATTTAAGCCTGATTTAAGCTACTCAGGGTTTCAAAATTATCTCATCTAGAAAGTCCTCATAATCAAGCTGAAGCTTTTGATTAGTAACATTTACTTTGGGATATTAATATCCATAGACAAATTCCCACTCAGTTTCCTAACATTTCATTAATCTTCAAATATATTCCAGGGCAGTTCTTCTAAGCACTATTCTGTGAAACAGCAGCGTGTCCCTGAGAGCATGATGATTTCAGTTCATTTTTCATTCTCAAAAAACATTAGAGAACTACATCCTCTTTGCATGTGAGATAACTTTGGACGGCACCTCAGCTCCAATCCTTAGATGGGAACTATTAAATTCAGAAATTCCTTATCTCCTGGGACTAGAAACTCTAGCTATATTCAGCATTAAGATGAACTCTTCCCTGTTAACTCTATTTCTTTCCAGTGCTTTGAATTATGTTTGATATGCCGAGAGAAAGCAGTTTTCATAAAGTCTTCACAGTCTTTGTAATAGAAGAGGAAAAAACATACATTTCCCTGTTCAGCTTGCTGAGAAAAGAACCTTACTTTACCTTTACATTACAAAGAAACACCACAACATTTTCTTCTCACAAAAAGCATTCCTCTAGCAGCAGAGTGTTCTCCAGGCCAACTCAACGCCTCCAAATAGCGGCATTACCATTCCTTGGTCTCCTAGATACTCAAAATTCATGAAATTTTAATAGAATTGTGGTAGCACAGAACGTGAGTTATCTGCCTGCACCACTCCTACTGTTCTTGAAAGAGAGAAGCCAACCACTCCAGACACAAGGAACAGCTACAGGGGACAGTCAGACCTCAAGTGGATTGGGAAATATCCCAGCCAGCCAACTGTCACACAGAACATTTAGACAGGTGGGAAACACCTCTTCATGTATTTTTAAATCATCAATCATGATGCAATGTACTGTATTTTTTTTCTAGTCCATTACCTCAACTTAAAATTTATTATCACAGGTCTGTTTTAACACACTCAAAGATAGATTGGCCAGTCTATGCAAGACTTATAAACTATGCTTGTCCTTAATTTTAAGCAATTCTTAATTTTAGCAACACACTGCAAGTGAAATGTAATTTTCTCCCCATCCCTTCCCCAGTAAACTGGCAACTTCATAGTAACTACAGGAAAGAAAACCAAATATATTTACAGCTCAAAATTAAACTTTTTAAAAATCTCTTTTCTCACCATAATAAAAAGTCACTTGTTAACGAAAGAATCAACACTCCTTGGTAAAATCTATTTCAATTCAACTTTTTTTTGTCTTTTCAGAGAAAAAGAGATTGTCCAGAGCTTTTAGAGCAGCCTGTTCAAATTATTTGACCATTTTTAGGACTTCATGTTCTATGTTTCAGGTACTGGTAGAAAGAAGATTTTATTCAAAGCTTCAGTTCTTAGTCTACTCAGGCTACTCCAGCAATTCACTTCAAATAAGAAAATCTCCTTGGAGTATGACTTCGTAGCCGAAGTGACTACAGCAATTGATAACTACACAGAGAAGGATGTATGGACACCACATCCAGCCAGGAAAAAGCCACCCGAGCAGCTGCTGAGCTCTCACAGCACAGTTCTGGATACTGCCCGAGATACAGCGCAGTTATCTGAGAAGCGCATACCTCCCACTAAACATCCTGGGACTGCTTTGAAAACACAGTTGTCAGTATTCCAGTCAGTTCAGACAAACATAAATTAAGTACTCACGCCATGCTTAGTCTTCCAGACGCTATACAAATCTTGACATAAATAATATTACCAGGCCATAGCAGTATACAGCATTATACAATTACATCTGTAGAAACACAACCACAGTAAGGGTGTATTTTTCCAATTGTGTTGTTTAAAACTATTTTAAAACAAACTTTATCATGTAAACAAAAGTGGATACCTTTTTTCAGAAATCTGTGGTATTGGGATGACTTTTAAGTGTCATTTTAGGTGCTATAAGATACCGAACACTGCATTCCATTTGACTCCTTATGAATCATCTGATCAAACCAAAAATGGATAAAAGTTATGTCCAGAACTGAACAGTAACCTACTTTCAACACATAAGTGACCTTAGCTCATTGTAGTCATAAATAATATGTATGGACAACTGTGGCCATCAGCACCGTTATGTCTTAGAAAGATTAGCAGAAGTTTCTGAAAAGCAAAGCTTTCCTATCACCATTTCCCATTACTCATTAAAAACATCCAGAACAAGGCAGAGATGCATCCTGCCTAAGGAAATTATAACCTAAAATATAGCAAAAATAAAACCACATTTAAGTGTGTGCATGTAAAGGAAGAAGGGAGAAAATCAGGAAACTAGGAGAGAAATCGTGCTTTGCTTTTTAAACCACTCATTTGAATTGCAGAAGTTCTGAATCATTTATTGAATAACACAGAATAACAGAGGTTTTAAGGGGGGAGCAGCAAATATGACAGCCTAGGGAAATAGGCTGGAAAGAATCACCTGAAATGCACTTAAGAGCAAAGCAGAAAAATGTCATGACTGTAGTATGAAAGTTGTTTTGTTGGGAATGGAGAGGGAAACCATGTGACGAGTATGAGGAATATAGTATCATGATGTGGAACTGTACAAACCTGACAGCAGAAGAAATGAAATGAAAAGGGATTTGACATTATCAACATCTTAATGTACACCAACTGACTAAATATACTAGGGTCAACAAACTTCCTCTGGCCCCAAGACCAGCTGTCACATACAACTCACATCTGTTTGCCTAAACTAACTGTGGCAAATGTCAAGTTTGTGCTCAACTCTGAACCATGCCCAGGCCCTCTCTGGGAGAATTCCAGTTGGACTGCCCCAAAACCGTATCAGAAAATATCCCACAAAGTTAACAATGTGAGCAAAAGTGCTAGTCCTTGTGCTTTAGTACTATCCCATTTCATTTAACACTATGGATACAGATTTTGGGTATTAAAGGAAGAAAGGGCAGAGGATTACAGAACATACACTCTTTGATTCCCTTACCACTTTTCCACATCCTGCACAGGCTCTCTAGCAGAGGGCCATTCCAGTTCTCTTTAAAGTGATGAGGTTTCAGATCCTTCCATCCAAGCCTCATGCCTCTGCTAGTACAATAGGCAAACAAGATCCAGTGCACAATGGTGGCCATTAAGTGTTATGTCTTCAGTCTGTTCCACAAAATCACAAGAGTACACTCCAACTATGTGAATTCAGTCAGGCATCAGACCTTGTGTTAATAGTTACGTACAAGTACAGGGAAATAACCCCATCTTGTATGTTCCTCTGCAATACCAATGTGGGCCTTCTGAATTACAAAATGATTGGGATTATTTCACAACCTACAATGACAACATGGATAAACATGGTAAACATGGATATACAGAGTAAGCTTTCAGGTGTGTTTCAGCACCTGACTGTTCCCAGTGAAATGACCAGCTAAGCCCCATGCTTCTCAGAAATTATGATACACTGAAAGAACAGCAGTTTGGAAGACACTACTCAACCTTCTAAACAGATGCAGTCTGAACTTCCATTGATCATCAACTTGCTTAGTCATTTCCAGCTGAGAGAAGGAACAGTATCATTTTTCCAATCTGGCAGCATTTTTCCCACCAATCTTATATAAAAACATATAAAGCACTCTGCAATGGAAAGAGTCAGCTTGATTCATTTGTTGCTAGGTATGCAGTACTTACAGAAAAAGAAAGTCAAACCTTGTTTTTTATTAAACGCCCTGTAGAGTTAATTACTTCCACAGGGTGACTGTAGTACATAATTATTTTATTTTATAGGCTTTTAATGCACTCCTTAATTTTACAACTGTCTGTTTGTTTTACTATTTTTAGGAAAGGGTAAAAAGATACAACCAATTAATTTTCTAGAATACCTCACTAAAGCCTGTCTTCAACCACTGGAATAACCTCCCAGGGACATGGTAAATCCCCATCATCGGATGTTTTCAGTATGTGATTGGACACAGCGCTCGGTAATCTCAGACAGGCTCCCTTTCCCACTAGAAGTTAAACCAGATAATCTTTCAAAGTCTCTTCCAACTTGGGCTTCTTTATGACTTTCTAACCCTCCTTTAAAATAAATTAAAGTTGCTTTTTCATAAACCATTGCAAGTCAGTCATGATGTCGTTAACTGCATTTTGTCCTTTCCTGGTTCTTTAAAGTAAAAGGACTAAACGCAGCAATTGCTTCCGATAAAATTCATCCTTGCCACGTAAAATATTCTGACAACACTGTAATTATTTTCTGTGAGCAGTTAGTTACATAAACACAGTTGGTTCTGTAATACTTCATCCTGCACTAAATACCACATTAAAGGATAGGCTCCTTTCCAAAAAGCCTTACCCAATTAAGCTAGTTGCCCAAATCTAGGTGCATCTGAATGCATCACATTTATAATCTGGAGCTTCATACAGATCTGGACAGCTGTACCTAATCAGAAATTACACATAAAAGGAAATTCTGCCCTCGTGCAGCTTCCTCTTCATCCCAATCAATACTGTTAACTCTGGTCCTACTGCTATTTAATAAGCAAACTACTTCTCCCATTGTTTTCAGCATAATCAGTTTTTAAACCATACCTAAGTTATGCTACTTCTTCTGTCACTATTCATTTTCTTCGCAGGCTACTATGAAGAATCTTATCAAAGTCTTTGTGAAAATCCTAGAACATTATGTCTGACAGGTAACCTTTATGTACTTTACCTACTTTTTTTCAAAGAACTCCGACAGAGTGAAAAAGAACACTCATCCTTAGAGAAAGTCTGATGCTTTTCCCCATCACACTACACAAACGTGCTACTCAGTCTTTAATTATAATCTTCATCCTACCCGAAATTCTCAAAAAAACTCCTAGACTGTAACTCACTGTCTCCTGCCTTCTCCCATAAGGACAGGTATCACACTACTGACACTGCAGTCTTCTCTAACAATTACTGGCTGGAAATACAGTGTGCTCTACCAGCTTTCCATTTTCATAAGTGGTTTGATTCGGAGTATTCAAAATGTGCATAATACTCTAAATATTTATGGTACTTCATAGATACATAGTAACAGGTCAAGTCTGTCCTGTGAAATTTATAACCTACTAAGTAAGACTATTTAGAGAAACATTATCCAGATCTAATTCATTGCTGCTTTATTTCATATGGGTATTTCTACAGAGAGAAATAATATTTGATTCAGTCCAATTTTTTATGAAATAATAATTTTGATTCTCAGTTTAGAGAAACACAAAGTGAAACAAGTAATATACAACTAGAAAGATGTATCATACATGTATGCATACGTGTATAACTAGATAGAGTGTGTGCATATATATATACACACATATATAGTTATACCACCAATACAAGCTTCCATAAAAATGAAAGACTGACAATCACTTTCTGAAAGATTAGGGAATTAATTAAAACAAAAAGGAAAGCACATATAATTATAGCCAATCTTGAACTACTGTGTTGCAAATGAGATCATCCACATCAAAATACACTCTCAAAGCTGTTTGTTCAGTACAGTATCATGGTAGTTTTCATATGTTCAATTCAAATATCAAGCTTAAAACTGGGATTGATTCCTTCTTAGAAAACATGAAGGCCATGCTCAGACCTTATTTTCATGAGTGCTGGATGAGCTAAGGGACACGTTGTACTTAGAGGTAGCATTCCAGCACCTTTTTGGTTGGTCGGTTGCTTTTTTGCCTCACTGGTGTCTCTCTGGCCTACTGACATAAGAGAAAGTGGCTTGGAGCAGAGGCAAAATGCCTCTGCAGGTCCTGGCAGGTTAGGAAACAGTGGCCTTCTCTGGCAGTCATTCTTGGAAGTGCTAGATGGGGGAAAATGAGCTGAAGCAGCACAGAAGAGAAACGAGCTGGCAGTTTTACCTCCAAGCAAACTAATACATACGTGACTCCTGGGGAGGAACTGTTTAGGAGCAAAGAACTACAATATCTGCATAGTTATGCCACGATGCCACTGTTCACTGGAAGCAGATTCTACATTTTTTGCTGGTGACTGGCTGCTGAACTGCACTACCCCAGTTTATACCATCTGCTGTGCTACCTTTATACAGAACTGATTTACTGTGGGGTTTTTGGGAGCTGTTTGGCTAACTATTGTTTCTCCATTTTTTATGGTTTTTTGTATCCTCACACTACTTCCAGGAAAAAAAAAGGGGGAAGATAAAATAAAAAACAAAGTTATTGGCTTGCTTAAGAAACAGTAAGTGTAGGAAAACTAGCAGTAGTTGACCATGCGGAGAACACATGCTGACAGACCCCTCCTGTGTTCAAGCAGTGTAGAACTGAATGTCCGCATCAGTTGGTTAAGCTCTGGAAACAGAGTTAGGAATGAGAAGGGAAACCTTCTCTGGCATTGAGAAGCAGGTGGAAAAGATGGAAGTATTATCTGTTTTATCTATTTAGGTTATTTTCATAACACTAATTTTCATGAGTCATCACTACTCTCAAAATTTTAAAACAAATGTGTTTGTAGAATACAGTAGTTGTATTTGGGTAGAAAAATAATTTTAAATCAATACCTCATCTATGTTAGTCCAATGCTATAGTTTTTCTCCTCCTTTATACTGGAATTTGGTGTTTTAAAATACATGAATGATGATACCTTAGAAGCATATAACAATCAAAACCAAATAATTCACAGGTGTATTTTTGTTCTTACAAAGTCAATTTAGATTTACTAGCAGTGTGTTTCAGAAGTGGTGCTATTCACTGCTTTTTACCTTAAACCAAGTCACACTTTTAGATTATGCTGGAATTAAAGGAAACACTACTAAGCACATTTCTGACTAGTACAAAGGGACATTAAAGATAATAACAGATAACATCAAGAAACCCAGAGCTAATGAGTTCCTTTTTTCTTGCAGCCTTTGTTAAAAAAAAAATATGATTAACACAGCAAGGTAGTTTTAAAACGTGAAAGATCTTGGAATAGTTTTGGGTTAAATACTACTTAGGTCAATCAGATTTTAGTTCTCAGATTGGTTGAACATAACAGAATTTATACTAATTTCATATAGGTACGACATGGCACAAAGCTCAAGCAAACAATCCTGACTAAAATTGTACTTGCTTAACATAAGGCAGATTTCTTGCTGCGGCAGGGCCCAGGAGCTGTGTATCGCTGGGATTCTAGTCAGGATGAATGTCCTTGGACTTCTTCAGCTGTCAGGAGGGCCTCTCCATTGGGGCCAAAGAGATTCCAACTGCTTTGCTGCTAGGTGCAACAAAGCACACGGAAAGACGAGAAGAGGAAGGCAAGGAGACAGTGGCAGAAGTCTTTGGGGAAGAAAAAGGATCAGGAGACATGACTGTAAGTGACTTGGAAAACTGGTTGAGATAATGCTAACACTGCTAGTAAGTATATTTGAAAACTCAAGATTTTTGAAAATTTCAAAAGACTGAAAATGCTAAAATACTACCAAGACTCAACAGAAGAAAAGAAAATAATTAAAAATTAGAAAAAAATTATAAATTATTAGTAGAAATTAATAAAGTATCTCTAAACATTAAGAAGATACCAAGTAACTGGTAACTCAGAGTTACTACAAATCATGGCATATCTGCTTTCATAACAAACAAACTTCTAAAGACCCCTGAAAATACTTCAGTTTTTTAAACCAAGTTATCATCTAGGTTACCAATGCTCATTTCTACTGAACATAAAAATCCTTCTTGCACCAGTACTCTGTAAGGATTATGGTATGTCATGCTTTCAACAGGATGTCTGGGAAGATGTTAGCAAAATACATTCCTTCTATTAAAACTATAGATAATTTTTTCAACTGGTAAAACCCAAGGAGCAGTTTAACAAAAACTGAATTTAGAACAATGCATCAAAAATGAGTCAAAACACACAGGAAGAGCTAGGAATTAATTTTGTTTAACTGTGTAAGAGTTCTGTCAATAATATCCAGATTTTAAGATGAAATTGCATGCACATCCAGAACTTTTAGGCAGCCCATCAAGCTTCAGTACCACACTTAAATTTGAAAGACTGTACAGTAGGAAAATAAAATTGAAAGATTCATACTTTCAAATCCTATCTTTTTTTTCTTAATTCCTTACCATCTAATCTTGGAATTGTAATTTTCCACTGTTTTGGTGGACTTAGACATGATTTAAGGGGAATTTTTCAGGCTGAGGATCAAACAGAGCTTTACTAGTACAGTTTGTAAAACATAAAACTGACATTTGACTTATTCAAAATGCAATTATCTTTTGGACTACCAAGAATATAGCAGCTTAATAAAAGCTCAGGTTAAGGAGCCCATATTTATTAATGTCATTGAAATAATTGCATTTGACTTTCTTTGCTGGCTGTAAGAACTTTCGGTAGCAATTTTATTATCTGACCTAAATGTATAAGTGATAAGCAAAACATGACTCAGCAAGTGGCACTTAAAACACTTCCTGCAGCTCATCATGCCTTAAGAGACATAATACGTTTTTAAAATAAAACTCTGGAGATGAAATGCTGGCCTGCTTCCTGCAAGGAAGAACTCCAGGGTAAAGAAGTCAAGATACTGTCAGGAAAAAATAACAAGAAACTGAATATGAAGAGTCATATGCCAATCAGGAGCAGGCACCCAGCTGTCAAATATGATCATCACTAGAGATTAATGCAAGTCCAACCTGCATTAGTTTTAATACAAAACTATTTTTCAAGCTGCTGCACTAGGTTACATTTAGCATTGCTGAACCTGGAGCCAGAGTTGCGGTGTCAAATGAATAGAATTCAACAACACTGATCTCATTCTAAGCAGAAAATTATATTCTGGAGGATAGCAGAGATCCCACAAAGCAGGCATCCACAACGTGTAGTCACCAAACTGGGGTGCTCCTCACTTCTGCAGCATGGCTTATTATCTGAGCAGGAAAAACCAGCTGCAGCCACTCACTGTTTGGGTTCTTGGTACAGCTTACTCCATTCTCTTTCTGCATCCACCCACATACATTAGCATGAGAGTCCTAAATGGCATGTGTTAGAGGCAGTAATGCTTTATTTGGTCTGAAGTCTTGCAGTAGTTCACATTCACCCCACAAGTAATGAACACCCTCTTTAGAGTGCACAGTGATGCACAGGTCTCCTGGAATTTAATCCCCAAGATGCTGGCCCCCAACGGCATTACAATTTTTGTCATCAAATTTCACTCACTTTGCTTTTGTGATGCTTACAAAGTCCCAAACTCAGCTGCCCAACATTTCTGCACACTCTTGTTAAAAAGAAACAACTTTAGAGTACTGCAATAGCAGAATTTTATTAGTAGGTATCCCATTTTAATCTGTTTACTCTTTGAGCAAGTATGTTGTCTGTAAATCTTCCATACTCTCTTATTATTCCAAAAGGTTAATGTTCTGCTTGTCTTTTGCTTACTGCTTATCCTTGCTCCCCAAGCAAAGAGAAAGCAGTATATATCCTATACCAACCACAGTACCAGACAGCCTTTAGCTGATATAAACACACTGATGAAAAATTTTTTCTACTTAAACAAAAAAGAGAGTCACTTGCAGGTTCTATTTCACAGTAAGACCAGATACTGTATAAAAAAAAGAGAACTACAAAAAAGTACAGTAACACAACCAACAAAGCTATTGAAGATTAGAAGAAATTACAATGCAGGAAATCAAATGCTAACAAAATAATACATTTCAAAGGAGGCTGCTAGCTGAACCCAGAGTACTGGACTGAAATGGATGAGCTGTGGTGCTGCTCTATCACTGCCCTCCGCAGCTGGACAGGGGAGAGAAAATGCAGCAAAAGGATCCTGGCTTGAGATATGGGAAGGGAGGGATCACTCACTAGTTACTGTCACCAGCAAAACACACTTGACTTGGGGAAATTAACTGAATTTATTACCAATTAAATCAGAGCAGAGAAATAAAATCAAATCTTAAAAGTAACTTCCCCCCTACCCTTCCCTTCCTCCCAGTCTTAATTTTTCTTGAGGAATCCATTCAGTGCTGGTATCTTGGTGAGCCGCTGCAGTGGGAGCCGCAGGTTAAGCTCTGGGAGCCCGATGCAAGAGGCTGGGAATTGCTGACCCTGTGCACAGCAAAGGGCCTGGGGACCTGTGGGCTGGCCAGGGGACCAGACACTCAAAGACAAGGCAGGAGCCGAGGGTTCCAGACTTTTCAGTGCTTAGCCTGTGGGAGGATAAAAGCCCATGGGTCCTTTGTTCAGGGTCCCTCCTCAGAGGCACCACCTTGAGCTGTAGTTTTTTATATTTTGTTACTGGACCAAGATTATATTATTTGAAGGATCGGTTCACCTGAGACTCTGCTGTGGGAAACCTGGGGCTGAGCCGGCTCGGAAGCCTGGTGTGACTGTGTGAGGGTGGCGGTGTAGCTGTGAAGGGGCCTCGGTCCCAGCTCAGGTGTGCGAGTGTGACTGACAGAGGGGCTCCTGGAGGGACAGACAGGGAAGTTTTTTTAACACTTTATTCCTGATTCTCTCCCTTGTCCCCCCATCAGAGGTGCCAGGCATTGAGGTTTGCTCATCACACATTGACTCTGTCACTTCTTCCTCTTCAGGGGAAGGACTCCTCACACACTTCCCCTGTTCCAGCCTGGGGTCCCTCCCATGAGAGACAGTCCTCCATGAACTTTCCTGAAGTGAGTTCTTCCCACAGGCTCCAGTTCTTATAAACTGCTCCAGCATGGGTCCCTTCCTTCTTGTAGTTTCCAGTGCATTACACTACAATACACATGTAACCACTTTCTTGCTTCTGTGACCTTAGTGAAACCCTATTTTTGTCCTTAGACTTTGCTGCTGCAAAATCTTTTGTAGTCTTATGATTGCAAACAGCCGTATGAAGATCCCTCCTTCCCTATTCCTCAACTTTCTCACCTGTTCTCACTTTTTCTCTTGTAATTTATCCCAGCTACATGCTGTATTGTTTTTACTTCCTTCATGCTTGTACTCTCACACTAGCTTCCTTTCCAGTTATTCCAAGCTTAATTCTCTAGCTTGTCTCCTATCTTTCTCACATCGGCTCCTCTATTATCCCAGTATTTACTAGCTGTTTAATGATAACTCAGGCAATGACCAATCAAGAGGTTTGAGGTTTTGTAGATTTTTTCTTTAAATAATGTTCATTCTCACAATTCACTTCACATGGACTTACTTGCTCTTCAGGGAATTTATTCAACTAAGCTCTGGTGCCTTTGACATATGCTGGTTTCCTCTGCTCAAAGATTTTTGTTTCCTAGAAAGCAAACTAATGATATCCAGCCCAGCATTCTCCCTTCTTTTCCTACTGTCCTTCCAATCCATTATCAGTTTTCTTTGCTGCAACCCTGGAAATGAATAACTCGAATTTATCAGAGTGTGTTTAACTGAAAAAAACAAAGGATGCTGGTTTTTAAAAAGTGCATTTAATAAACATGCAGGTTGTTACCATTACCTCATCTCTGAAAACATAAGCAAGACGAATGATGAAAAGAACGAATAAGATACATGTTTTACAACTTAATGTGTTTGACATTTGTTGAAATCAGAACTGCATGTGTGGGTATACAAAAGATAGAACAAAATCCGAAGTGGGCAGAAGCAGCTTGCTGTTCAAGAAACAAAAAAATGCCTAGAAGAAGATGACAGTGTTGTTGTAAGAAGTACATTAAGAACAACGGGATTATTTTGCAAAACAAAGAACAGTGTTGTTAGGGCATGAAGGCCTTCCTATCCAGGCCAGGATACACTGGTTATTGGTTGGTACACTTTCAGAGATAGTCAAGAAAAACTTCTAAATACATTAACTGAGAGAAAAGGATGGAGAAATCATAGGTTCAATACCTAACTAGAAAAGACCAAAGGTTACCCAAGCAAACGAACCCATCAGAGATGGCACTAGAAAGCACATTCATGGATATGTCCACAGGGAAGAGATCAACTGAACTGAAATTTTGAATAAGCAGGTAAACTGAACAGCGACAAGTGGGTAGGAGGCATCTCCAGGACAGAATCCAAGCCTTGCTGATGGCATTCACAGGCAACTGTGTCTAGCAATGATCAGTTTCCTGACAAACAACAAATTATAAAAACATTAATATGTACTACCACCACATACTGATACAGCACCTCACACCTGCGTCCTAGAGCTTGTAAACAAAGTGAGACAATGGCATCACACGACATGGGACAATGCAGGAAAGGGAAAGCACAAAAATTATTAAAAAGAGCAATAAAAAGAAAGTAAACATTAATTAAGAGCTTCCAGGTGCAGGATTCTCACTATAAGGTAGAAAAAACTGAGTGACTTATTATGCGCATGTATATATCC